>CM052700.1:37504763-37520571 GCA_028551405.1 Uromys caudimaculatus
GTGACAGCAGATGCTGGCGAGGATGTGGAGAAAGAAGAACACTCCTCCATTGCTGGTGGGATTGCAAGCTGGTACAACCACTCTGGAAATCAGTGTGGCGGACCCTCAGAAAAATGGACATAATACTACCTGAGGACCCAGCTATACCTCTCCCAAAAGATGCCCCAACATGTAACAAAGATACATGCTCCACTATGTTCATAGCAGCCATAATTATAATAGCCAGAAGCTGGAAACAACCCAGATGTCCCTCATCAGAGGAATGGATACAGAAAATGTGGTACATTTACACGATGATCTGAATCTTGATTGAAATTATTTAGCAGTGGACTTGCAGAAGCAGTTCTGGTTGTGTGTGTGTGTGTGTCTGTGTGTGTGTGTGTGTGTGTGTGTGTGTGTGTGTGTGTGTGTGTGTACATGTGTGTATATGAAAGAGAATAGTAACATATGTATGTATATATTGAAAGCTATAGTGACAGCACAATCATAAATGTCACAGTGTATTTTAGAAAATGAGTTTTACATGCTAAAAAAATCCCCTAAAAGAAATTAATGTCTGAGAATACTCTAGAAATAAAAGCAAGTCAAATTTTCAAGTGAAAAGGAAAAGAGTGTGAAATGATAATTTACCCTACCAGATACTGAGATATTTAATAAAGTTTCCTACTATATAACTAATTTATTATAAGGTACAAGTATAGTGAAAGAATCAGAACAAAATTTCATGTAGTAGAATCACATCACAGATTTAGTAAAAATAATAAGGTCCAGGAAATGAATGCAATAATATTTAACTATTATTAGTACCACAGAAATGTCAATTAGAATGTAAAAATGTAAATATCAGATGGCAAATTCACAGTAAAACCATGGTAAATTTTATAATGTTAGACAAATAAGACTCACAGAGAAAAGAATCTTAATGATTACTTGCTTTGTTAATTAAGCATTTTTGATACATGTATGAAATAATATCTTTAATTAAAAGACAAGTCCTCATTTGTCTTCTAAAAATAAAACATTAACGCATAGTTTTTGTGGAAAACTTCAAAAATATGAATATATATGATGAGCTATATTAAAGTTACCTTAAATTCTATGCCCCACTCCACATCGCCATTATTAATGATTTGTTTTTAAACCACAAATTTATTCACATTTATGACTATGTATGGTCTTAGTAAAATTTTTTGGTATACCTGAATGTCTACAGCTCTGGTGTATTAGCAATGTATTTCTCACAGTATTGGAGGCAAGGAGGCCAGTATGAAGGTGTCATCATGTGATGAGAGCCTTCTCGATCTTCCATAATGGCAGAAGCCATCACATGATGAGCGTCATGAGTGAACTCAGGCCCTTTGTCTTCTTCTTGAGGAGCTAAGCTCACCACGGGGGCCTACCCTCATGAACTCATCCAACAGTAATTACATCTCAAAGGGCTGTGTTTTCTCCAATGCCATCGACATACAGCTTAAATAAAAAGACTTATAAGAACTTTTGAGAGACATACTGAAGTCATATCATATCATTATATTATAGGTTAAACTTTTCTCTATTTTATTAGTTATCATTTGAAAATATAGTAGTAGTTACTAAGTGTTTAGGTAAGTTTCCTCCAAAGGGCATGTAGTAGATGCTTGGGTCTCAGCTTGGTGCTATTGAGACATAATAAAATCTTTACAAGATGAGAATTTGTGTCTGATGGTTGGGGTCAGGGCTGCGTATTTCCAGGCTCTTGGACCCTTATCTAAACAATTGAAAGCAAAGGCTTACACAGATTTAGAAAAGAAATAAAATGACTTTATTTGGAGCAGAGAGATATTACAGATTAAAGAGGCATACAGATCAACATTGACATTAGGCTACATACATGAGGCTACATGATAGGCCATTGACTTTTCAGAGCTTCGTTTTATGGGTTTTCAATGAAGGAGTTGATTACTGTCTTAGTCACTTTTCTATCACTATGAAGAGATATTATGTCCAAGGCAACCCACATAAAAGAAAGCATTTAAATGAGGGCTTCCTTACAGTTTCAGAGATATAATTCAGATCATCATGGCAGGGAGAATGGTGGCATACAGGCAGGTGCTGGAGCAGCAGCTGAAAACTACATCTTGATCCATTGACTGAGAAAAAGAGATATCCTAGGTCTACCATGGGATTCTGGAACCTCTTAGCAAACCCCTAGTGACACACTACCACTAGGAAGGCCATAACTCCTAATCCTTCCAGAGACTTCTTCTGCTTGGTGTCTAAGCATTCAAATATGGTTGCCACCCTTATTCAGACTACCATAGTTACCAAGGCTACAGTATGGGTGGTTCTCTATTCTGGTTACATTATATAATTATTTTTCTTCTGAGTCTGCCCTTTTCCACATTGCATCTGGCTTTGATCATGCCTAACTATGGATGGACATAAGATATTAAACAGAAAATTCTGTCATAGAGGACATGAAGGACACAGTTTTGCCTTATTGCACATGTACCCCAAACCAGTTCAGGTCAGGTAGCCTTTCTATCTTTTTATACCTGGATATGATGGGAATACACTTAAATAAAACTGTCTTTTATTGTTATCAGGGGTGGGGAAATTATACCATTGTTCAAAGTTGAGAGTACATGTAAGCCAAAGAAGGTAGAGATTCAAGGGTTCAGAAGGTGCTAGGTACATTTTTTAAAAAAGGGATGTGTTTGTGCAAGAATGTGCAGGTGAAGGAGCGGGGCTATCTGGTACATTACTGCAGGGTGTATATGCATAGCCCAAAACCAAATGAGGGTCTCAGGGTACTAAACTATCTTCAGAGCCTATCTACCTCAGTCTGATAGAATGTGTTTTGGTATTGAGCAAATGCTTTCACAATGTATTATGGGACCCTGGACCCTTTCTATGTTCCCTGGCCATAAGGTGGACAGTGTTATTTACTGTGGACTATGTGTGCAGCTAAAAGCTGATTATCTCTGGTGTTTGTCAAAATAAAGTTTATATGTAATATATGTATAATAAATATATATTACATAATACATAATATATGATAAATATATAGAGAATGTAATAATAGTATTATAAGCACATGGTCAAACATTAGAAAATATCAAATACTTGCTTTAAAATGGGATAAGAATAGAATAAATGATACTATAATTATCCCTATAAATTGCATCATCAGTTTTATCCAGCTATGGATGTTTCGAATTGTAACAATGACTGGTGTGACAAAATTTGCTCATGGTGTAATAGTGGCATAAATGTTATTTGGCTAACCAATAGCTTTCTGATAGAATTGTAAGAAATGCACACCTGGTACTTAAAGCTATCCAAGAAGCAGTTGTTAGGGAGCTTCCAAACTCCAGGGGTTAATCTACTGGCATTTAGCTAAATAAACATAAAATCAATGTTCCCTTTAAATTCATAGTTTTCAACCTATGATTTAGTGTAGCTCAGAGACCTCATTGGAAATTGACAACCAGTCAAAGTTCAAAGAATAGGTAACTGGCTGTGGAGTGCTTGCCACAAATGGACCATTTATACAAACCCATTCCCCAAGGCTCAGGGACCCTGAAGGGAGAGGTGGCATAATGTTTGTAGAAGAAAAGGTAGAGGAGTCTTCAGCCATGATAGGACCCCTGCACTCATGAGCTTTGCCACTGTGGTTGCTACATTCTTTCAAGACATTCCCTTCCATTTATGATTATTAATGATTATATCCAAATTTTATTGCTAATAAATTCACATTCATTGATTATGTTAGCAAAAGTGAACCTTCAAGTATTCAATAGACAATTGCTCATTGTGTTAGTTCTTCTACTAATTCAGAAATTTAAAATAATTCTTTCAAAAGAGAAGTGGTAAGATTGAGAAATACAACTCATTAACAAATTAGAGTGGAAAAAAGGATTGCACTATAGTTAGAATGAAAAAACTCAGGTTTGAGGGGTTTTCTGCATTCGTTCACTATTTAGATGACTTGGGAGTAAATTCACTTAATTCTTTTACTCCAATTCCTCATATATAAAATGGAAATAACTAATGAATAACCAAATAGAATAATCATAATAGCAATAAGCCCATCTTCAAACTCCTAATGTTTATACACAAGTCCTCAACGATGCCTTGTAGAATGGTTGAGAATCACTATTCTCATTGGTTAGTTAATAAATACTGAGCAAGTACTAATGTTGTGAGCTTTGGTGGATATAACAAATATAGAACATAAGCTCCATATAAGTGCAGGCATTTTTATAAGCCCAAACAGCATGATGGCTTTCTTACTTAGAAGATAGAAAATGTCAATCCACTGCCTATCTCTCTGCTCCAAAAAGAAAATGGAATAACCTGCAATTTCAGCATGAGGTTATGAAGGTAGAGACTGGGAACCAGGCTCCATGCCCCAAAGTACAAAGAAGTATAGATATGTCAGTATCTTCCTTACTCAGCAGAGAAGAGTCTGAAAAGCATGAGGGGAGAGGCAATGCTGTTCAGAATTGCACCATGTCCTGCAGGCACTCCTGCCTACAAACCCAGACCCCCTCTGTCTTTCATGGGCCCTGGGAAAGCCAGCCGTGTCAGAAGGGTCAGGGAAGCATATGGAGGAAGAGCAGCATGCTGACAGCTGAAGCACAGTTTTATAATAACACAGAAAAGTAGCAGCTATGAGCATTGAAACAGGATTACTTTTAAATGTATGCATGGATACACACAGAGATGTGTCTTGAAACCTGGCATTGAGAGGCTGTCTGAAGAGGCAGACAGAGTCAGGAGTTTGCAAGCTCTTTATCTGCTATGCTGACAAAAAGTATGGCTGACATAGGAAGGAGGCCAAGACTCACCACTTCACCTTACTATGGTTAGCACTAGGTGAAAATCCTAACACACATCAGCTTCTCCAAGACTGGGCAAACACGCCCTGATTCTCTACTCAAAGGATCCTGGTAAAATATTTTAGAGGATACACTAGGATTTTACGTTATCAAATATGTTTTAGTTATTCTTGGAGCCTGGATCTCAGGGCCAAACTATATGAGGATATTTGGATCTGCTTTTAGAGTTTAGCTCCTCAACCCAAACAGCTAGACTATCACAGGAAGTACAAGTAAGTAGAGAAGGAAAGCATTAAACTCCCTACTAAAGAGGAAAATAAATCAGGAGAAAGGAATGTCATTGTTTTCCTAAAAACTGATGGTACATCATTAGCTGCTTTATATTTTATTGAAACACATGAGTAACTCCACATAGCTATTTATAAAATCCAAGAAATTAGCATGACCTTAGCATGTGATCTATATTTAAAAGATACAACATTGAATCTGATGGTACTTATATACTGATCAAATTATAAATAAGCAGGTTCACAAACTAAAATGCTCGTTCACCAAGGAATAAAAGATTGATATGCACAGGATTTCCCTGAGTAGAAAGAGATCTTGTTAACGTAATCTCCAGGCCTGCCGACACAGCCACCTACCTTTAGAGCTTCCTAATTGACACTCCTCTGGTCAGCATGTGTTATAATGCTCTTTGGAGTAAAGGGCTCTAAGGTGCATAAGGTTATGCTTGGATAAGATTATTCTCACTTAGCCACATTCAGTTACTACTGTGCTTGCCTTGATATCTAGACCCTTGAGGACACTGGAGTCTACATATACAGTAAGTCAAGAGTTGGAGCTTGAAAGAAATTTCTCACTTTTATGTTGTTGTTGATGTTGTTGTTGTTGTTGTTGTCATATGTGCCTGGGTATTCTCTCTGCATGTTTGCCTGTGAACCAAATGCCTATATCATACCTGTGGAGGCCAGAAGACAATGTCAGATTTCCTAAAACTGGAGCTACAGACAGTTGTGAGCCACCACATTGGTCCTAGGAATTGAATCTAGGTCTTCAGGAAGAGTAGTCAGCACTCTTAACCACGGATGACTGTATGTAATCTCTCCAGCCCTTCTGATTTTTTTTAAACAAAAAGTTCTCCTTTTATAGATGAGAACACTGGGGCCAAGAAAGAATAGAATCCCTAATGTTGGACAGAGCAGAACAAACCCCAGAATGTTCTAGCACAAGTAAGACAAGTTTTCACACACTAAATCCTTTGCTTACTTTATTAATTACAAAATGCTCTCATCTGTCAAGAAAATCCTGAAGCTTGTGTTTTACCACAGTCAATTAGATCTTATAAGGTTCAGAATGCTTATATAAAGCTACATTTCTTGTTGCATATGCCACAAGTCAGCTTCTGGAAAGCAGGCTGTATATCAGTACATCTGCTTGGTTCTATACATACTTAACATCAGTACAGACTTGATTATCATTTCTTTTGCTATTATATTATATAATACTCTAGACAATTTTTGTTTGTTCTGTTGATAGCATAGTACTTAATGTTTGGCCATTTTAAAAATAGTAGATCCTATTATTTCTTATTACTATTTGTTGGTAACACTGAATAGCTTTAAAGAAAAATAATTATTTGCCTAGATTCCTCAATGAAAATCTCAGAAAAGATGGCTTTTCAGTATGACTGATACAATTACTAATCTCCACAGTCCCCACAACATATATAAAAGGAGGCTAGAGAAGAAGTGGAGTAGCATCTTGAGGAGGGCGTGCCAAATGGTTCAAATAAGGCATCTGCAGTGACTAGTCTTTTTGTGGAAGCAGCAAAAGCTAAGATGGAGGAAAGATGACCTTACAGGCAACCGAAGCTCCACCTTGAACTCTTGTGCATGAAAATTCTGTTGTGCCAGGCATTTTGTTTCCTAATCACACCTCCAAGAATCTCTCTCCCTTTGTCTCCTTCTCTCTTTCCCTTTCTCCCTCCTTCCCTCTCTCCCTCCCTCTGTCTCTGTCTTTGTATATCTCTGTGTGTCTCTGTGACTCTCTCTCTCTCTCTCTCTCTCTCTCTCTCTCTCTCTCTCTCTCTATCTCTCTCTCTCTCATGCCTAGAATTATATCTAGTGGAAATAATTATGTTTATTCTCACAGTTCATAAGCACTTCCTACTCTATTTACTGAAATCCTGGCATCTTTTAGAAGGCGGCCCAAGGAAATCCCACTTTGAATGCTAACCCTATGATTCACTTGCTGTGTGACTAAGGGCAAGCCACACAGTTCATAATTTTCCTGACGCTCATTTCTTGAGCTGTAAAATGAGTTAAGATCTGCTCTATTGCTTGCCATGTAAAATGCCTGTGCACTGCAGATGAACTCAGCAGCATCAACTGGACAATAACAGGCGATGTTTTAAATTATTAGTATTTTTTTTCTTTCCACTGAAGTCACTTTAGCACTTCAGAGGGGGCCTTTCATGTAATGGAGAGAAACCTGAGTTGATTGGTGTAGTAATTTCTAAATAATTCCAATGATGGCCTCAAACAATATCCAGTTATTCTGTAGTTAGTGGCTCAAGACACTACCTTTTCGACCTGACCTTTATATAGTTCTGAAAACAAGAATATATTGATATGAATATGTACAATGCTGTACCATCACACTGAAAACTGGGCATATAAAACTACAGGAATGTATTATGGCACAGTACATGGACCTACAAGTTTGAAATCAACATATCAAAAGAATCTTGCTCTTGTTCTCAGAGGACTCTAGGGAAAATATCTTTCCTTATATCTTTTAGCTGTGGCTGTTCACTGGCTAGCCTTGACTTTCCTTGGTTTGAATGTGTCCCTCAGAGCTCATGTGTTGGGAACTTAATCTCAAGAATGAAGAGGTGTAACCTTTGGAAGGGGTGCAGAAAGGCTCTGCTGGTTGTGCAGGTCTCAAGCCTGGAGCTTCCATCTCTTGCCCTCTCATCCTTGACCCTTGCTCTCTCTTGCCTGCCTGCCTGCGGTCTGGAATGATAATGCACAAGAGCTCTTATAAGATGCCCTTGAACTTCTCAGTCTTCAAAACTGTTCTGTTGTAGGTTTAAATTGATTGAGGTCCTTTTGGCATTATGCAGGCCCATAACTTCAGCCGCATTTGTTATATTCATTCACCTAATTATGCTTTTAAGTATTTCTATTCATTTTTGAGAATGTCATACATGCATACAAAAGTATTTCAGTATTTCAGTATCTATTTATCCCTCATCCTTCTCCTATTCAACTTCTACTGTATCCAACTCCTACTGTCCCATCTAATTTCATGCCCCCACCACCCTTTTGGAACTCACTGAGTCCCACATGTACATGGGTATGGGTGTGGGTATGGATATGCAACTGAAGCATGGTCAATCTAAAAAGGCCTGTACTCTTAAAGAAAACTGACTCTCTCTACCCTAGTAGCCATCAACTGTTAATAGCTCCTCAGTTGGGGGTTCATGAAATTCTCCTGCTTCCATGCTGCAGTGTTCATTGGCTTGATTTTTATAGGCCCTGTGCTGATAAGCACACCTGCTGTGAGTTCATAAGTGCAACAAGTTGGAGTACTCTGTATGAAGTTGTGTCTCTGTCCCTCCTCACCTCCTAAAACATTCTTTGATTGGTGTTAATTTAAAAAAAAATCGGATGGCCAAGTGTAAGGTGGGACTTCCTCAGCGGGAGAAAGGAACTTTGAGAAGAAGGAAAAAAAAAGTCCTTTTTGCCAGGAGACATGAGAGGAGACGTGTGTGACTACAGGCCTGGAAGATATAGCTCGCCACATGGCGGGATGGAGTTAACTTAGATGAGCTAGTTGAGAGTCTGACCAGTTAAGGCCTAAGCTTTGAAATATTAAAAGGTCTCTGTGTGGTTATTTGGGGAACTAGCTGGTTAAGGAAAAACTGACACCATATTAATTTCTAGCATTCATTAATGTATACAGAATATTTATAATTCATTTTATAGCAACAGTCTTGTCATATACAAAAGACAGTTTTCCCTAGTCCCCCTACCTCTAGCTTTTACAGTATCTCTAGCCACTCTTTTTCAATATTCCCTGAGTCTTGAGGAAAGGAGATATGAAATAGATGCTCCATTTATGGCTGAGCACACTACACAGACACTTCTCTGCACTATGACCAGTTGTGACTCTCTGTATTAACCTTGTCCACTGTACAAAGAGACTTCTCTGATGGGGATTGAGAGCTACTAAACCATCCATTCCTTAGCAAACCAGTTGTTGAAGGTTACTATTGGGAGCCAAATCTAGTGCCAAGCAATTGGATATGAGGGTGAACCAAAGACATGAGTGCTTGTCCTCAAGCAGAGCATTAAACCATAGAAGTCTGCCTCTGACTAGAATGGAATGCAGGGGCAAAGTCCCTGGAGTCTTTTGAATTTCACACAGTGGCAAAGGCTGGGTTGTGCTCACAGCAGGTGCTCAATAAATAACTGGTGAGCCACAGGCCAGATGTACACAGCCAGCTTTGTTGCCTGGGTAGCTACTGATTTATGACACCATATGGCCACCCTCTGTAACCTTCCTAGTGCCTTCCTAGGCTAAGGCCTCTGTCTTCTTTCTTTTTGTATCTTTTTCTCTATTCTTACAAACACATGTTCTCATTTTCTTTATCTATCTCCTGAGCATCCCAACCCCAGTGTAATGGAAAATGTGGGAGGAATTGGGTACATTATTTTTTCCTCTATGTATTAAGATTATCATCGATTGACTGACCAGGATATTCCTACAAATGACATCCAAAGTTGAAACCATTCTTAATCACAATAACCATTATCAGGAATGAGCCAGATAGTTACAAAGCGTGTTAATGCGGGGGAAATTCTAATTAAAAGAAATGAAGGAATCTAATACTGATCATCTATCATTATGCTGTCACCCTTACCAATGAAACAAGAGGTGGTTTGTGCCAAGAGTCTGGCTATCGCTTTTGAAAAAGAACTATTTATAATTAGAGTTGTGTTGAATATTTAAAAGTTGCAAAATTACCATGTCTCCAGGGGGAAATGTCTGTGAAATCATGCAAGGGCAAATCCAGAAAAATTTCTGATACATGAAGAGCTTCCAAGTTTGTTTTAAACAAGGAAAATGGGCCATAGCAATTAAAAGCAACATGCATTTTTATAAAGCGATTCTGCTAATTAATTGTCATCTCACAAATGCTTCTAAGCCTATAGGAGGAGGATGAATGCCAGTGAGTGATTATTCAGTAAATTAAAATTGGAAAATTCATTTCTCATTTACAGGCTTTAGAGTATAGCTTAATATAACCTTTCTACCATATCCAGTGACCATTTGTACACAATATTGTCTTAGGGTCTCAATTGCTGATCCCATGACCAAAAGCAACTTTGGGAGGGAAAGGTTTATTTCATCTTAAGGACTATAGTCCATAATCTAGAGAAGTCAGAGCAGGAACCTGGAGACAAGAACTGACCTATACACCAGTATTCCTGGAAGAGTATGGTTAATTGACTTCCTCTTTATGGCTTGCTCAGCCTTTTTCTAATAGCACCCAGGGCCACCTCCCAGGGATGGAACCACTTAAGGTAAATTGGACCCCCCCATCAATTATGAATCAAAAGAATGCACCAAAAATTTGTCCCCAAGCTACTCTGTTGGGGGCATTTCCTCAAATGAGGTCCCCTCTTCCAAAATGATTCTACCTTATGTCAAGTTGATATAAAGCTATCGAGCTAAATATAAGATCATAGAAAAACTTTTTGAGTTTTCAAAACAGCTGAAGCCCGTGCACCTTTAAGTACTTGGAAAAACTCAAAACTTCACTAGAACACATAATTCTATCTTGTTTGCTGTTATAAATATGTATAAAAAGTAAGCAATATGGGACAAGGGATCCTCTGCCCGTCATTGCATTATTAAATCCCAACGCATGCAGGCACAGGCTCATTTATATTCCTGTCTACTGCCTTCTCATTCAGATTATTTTAAAACATGCATGAGACCAAAAAAATGTATTCTGCTCAATGTTTCAGTCTGTACCCTCCAAAATGTATAAACTCTGAAAACCTATAGGTCATGAAAATAATCATTATCACACTTAATATAATGGACAATAAGGTGTTTCAAGCCAGTGTAGTATCTTATGCCTATAATCCTACCACTCAGGAGATTGGACAAGAAAACTAGCACAACTTCAAAGTCACTTTAGGCTATGTAACAAGACCATATATGAAACAACGATGACAATACTGTGACTTTTGCTTTTCTTCAATAGACTTGAAACAGTAAAGTAAATGGGATGAAGGGGTAGTGATGGAGTAACCTAGTATTTGAATAATTTCAGTAACTCATCTAACTTCCTCTAAGAGTGAGTTGTATCAAAATTAAGATGGCTAAATCACAAAGCATATATTTACATCAGTTAAGCACAATGTCAGTTATAACTAAAAGATTTAAACTAGAATTATGATCAGTACTGTTAACAGCCTCTTAGGAGAGGTACCAAGAGTCACCAAGGATGAACGTTCTTCTAAATCAGTAAGAATTCTTCAAAAGCCATGTGACTTTTTGTTAGCCTCTGAGACTCCAGTTAAACAGATAGCTCCTCCTGGAAAGTTCTTTTTTGGTTCCCATAATACTGTGCACTCATGCCAACACCTTCTTATTCTCTGTAGAGAATACCTCACAGTACCATAGCCGCCAAAAGCTGCAACTCTTTGAGGCCCAGTCTTAAATCTATCTTGCCATCTTTCCCTTGTAACCTCACTAGTTTTTAAACAAAGGTAATAATATAATTGCTAGAAACTGCTATCATGATACCTCTGATCTGATGCCATCTTTCGATTCTTCCTTTCACTTAATGTTCCCTCCCTCCTAATCTCAATCAGCTAATCCTGACATCTCCTCACAGCACAGCTAAAGCACCATTCTCAGGACAAACCTCTCTTTAATCTCCTGTTATACACTCTCTTATGAACACTCCTAGGAGGAGCCCAGATTAGGTTGCCAAGTGTCTCTGGTCATAATGTTTTCATCTACCATTCAGCTCATAACCTTGTTTTATGTGTGTGTTTAAAGATCCTTTCTTTAATATATCTTATTGATTCATTAGCATTGAGATCATTGCCAGGAGCTCTATAACTCATTGCTGAGTGAAACAGATTCAGCACATATATTTTCTCCATATGGCACCCCATTGCGTTCTCACACTTAGAAACATGACGCAACAGTTCAGGACTATACTTGGGGGTCATTTTAAACAGCAAAACTGCCAATAAAAAAGGCACAAAAGTGCAGAAAATATGGCATAAAACAAGCCATAAAAATGGTACTTATCAGTTATCTGAGAGCTGATAAAAGAAGGCAGAGAACAGACTTGTTCAATCTCAGCTGGAAATGTGCAGCTTGGGCAACTCCAACTCTTCATTGCTCTCTGCATGGCTGAGATCAGACATCAAAGTGCTGTGAGTATTGATTTGAAGCTTGAGGTTTACAGATAAACTTTAGAGGGTAGACGAGCCTCAAATATAGAATCCAAAAATAAGGAGAAGTCAGCTTGCTTTTAAAAGCATTATTCTTGGTAAATTATAAGCTTCATAAAAATAGTAGATTTGTCTCTTTTGTTCACTATATCCAATAGTATTTTCCTAGGTAATGAACATTTATAGTTTTGTGGTTCCAGTGAAGATGTATAATCTCAGTTATTAACCCCAATTTCTACATAAGATATGCAAAGACGACAGTGTTCCCATTAAGAATAGGTAGAGTACACAAAGACAAAAACTAGAAGAGCATGTGTTAAGATTAGTAAACATGTGGACAGGATGGTGGGGATTGACAAAGAGGAAGAGCTGAGTCTAGGTGATAACTTGGGGGCAGAAAGGCTATGTACAAAGCTAGCATTCAGTGTTGTGGCAGACAAACCAAAGTGCAGGTCTGAAAAGTGTTCTCTATTCTGAAATTGTACTTGGGCTCCAGTAACTCCCACAGAAAGTTTAGAGATTAATAGATAAATAACCAAGTGGATGAATAAACATATGGCTGAGAAAGCAGATCACTGAGCTGATCTAATCATTACGCTACAATAAGAATAAATGACTATGCCATAGAAACATCTTCAGGTCATGAATATGGTGGGAGTAGGATTTGGGACAAGTATATTCACAGAACAACCCCAGGCAGTGGTCTTCAGTTATTCATTTCTAACTCAGTTCTGAGGAAAAAAGCTAGTGTTGTATGACTTTTCCTGAGGAGACATGAAGAGACATCTACATACTCCACCCAGTGCACCAGTAGCAGACCAAATAAATTATTCCACCAGTATCTGGACTAATGGAACGGTGAACTTACTAACGTACTTACAGGGGACACTTAAGGGTGATTACCAGAGCACAGTCCACCCAGATACCCCTGTATGATAAAGAAGCCCATCTCCGAGTAAGTGGCTACTCCTAGGGACATCCCTGGAACCCCCCACAGAACTTGCAAACATATCAGGTGGCCATAATGTCTCTCTCCCTCAGCAATTTGAGAAGGAGCTTGTTAATCTTAGAAATTCCAAGCGTTTCCCATGAGTTTCCTGGGATTTGTAACTTTTGTTTACTTCCTAAATCTTTCAAGTTTCATTTACTTCTTTAATCTTCACATCCTCCAGGATGGAATGTTTCAATTCAGAGAAAATAGCTGCCCAAGAGTAGCCTGGTTAAGCAAGATGTTGATGTTTTCAATTCATCAGTGGAATCCAAAGTAAGGTTGTGGTCCCCTCGAGGAATAGACATTAATGAGAGAATGAAGTAGAAGCAAAATCATGTCTGTGGCTGTGAGACATCCAAGCCAATGGTCAAACTCAAACGGGGTATGCAGCATACATCTATACAGAGAGAGGGAGGGGGAAAGGAGAGAGGGAGAAAGAAAAGGAGAGAAGGGGAGGGGAAGAAGAGAGGGAGAGAGAGGGTGAGAATCACACAGCCTAACATCTTTCATCTAGTCTAATTCCCGGATTTAAATTCAGCCTATATATATATATATATACTCTAGTTCCTGCTAGTCTTTGGTTGAAGACTGCTCCCTATGTGCAATTGTCCACTGATAGTTTTGATCTGCTACTTGGGTGACTAAGTTCACGAAGCTCAGAATGCTCTCAGTACTGGCAATTGAACTGGATCATGCCAATGTGGACAGATGCAGCAAGAGCAAGGGTATGAGAAGGAATCCATAGCCTGCGATCATCTAGTATTTCCTGCCATGCTCCCTTTAATGCTTAAAGTCTGTAGGCTTCACTTAGACTCTTATCTTCCTAGTGATGTTTACACTGGCACACATTTAAACTTTACCTTGTGTATTAGTAGCTGAATAAATGGGTTTGAAGAGAACTATGAAAATACAACTGGTAAGGTCATGGCAGGAAAGGTAATGGAATATGATGATGTGGAAAAAGGAGAGAATGAGCTAACAACCGTGCCTAGAAATTTCTAGAGGTTCACCACCAACAGCAAAAAGCATTATACAAATGAGTCATTTGTTGACTTTGTAAGCACGCAAAGGTCAGAATCCTATGACAGCCTGAGACTAGATTGGGTGAGGGGTGTATGTTTATGTGCGTTCATGTGTTTGGATTGATGCTTGCCAAGAGATGCATGGAACATGGGCAAACCCTGGGAGATAGAGGGGAGAATTAATTTTGTTCCTGTTTTGTATTAAGTTTGACATCTTACTGCTACCCAGGGTTCCGCCTTCTTTCTCTTGTCTTAAAGCACTGTTTCTTGGGTTCAATGTTAAAGCCATGAATTGTCTCCAAGGACCAAAAGACTCCAAATAAATGCTATTATTTTAATGAAGAAACAGAAGAACTCCATTAAGAATTCAGCTGATTATCTTGAACATAACCCAAGAGGCTTTTCTGTGATCTCAGTTTTCTCCCTAGCAGTGTTATTTGGGGTGGGGGGTGGGGGGGGAAATGGAATCAGCAGGTGTGAGGTTAGATTTCCAGATTGAGAAAAAAGAGTGAGAAAAAAGTAGATTCAGCTCCTCAAGATGAGGTTTTTCAGTGGTTTGTCGTTGGGACTGCTATTTACAGGTAATCCCTACAGGCATACGCTTACCTTTGTCATCTACATAGGGACATGTATACAGTATATTGCCCTTATGCATTCAAAAATATGGAATCACATGGATCATTTGGAATCTGGAAATTTGTTTTGATTCAGCTCTCATTCCAAACACTTTATTCATACAGTTTTTTTTGTTTCTTTGGGTTTTTTTTTTCTGCACAATGACCATCAGTATATTCCTAACTTATTTTATATGCAGTTGTCCTGTGGATGCTAATTAAAAAACCATCAGCCTCTGTATTCTTTTGAATCTCTGAGGAAATTAACATAATTGGGTTTTTCTTGCATTTAGAAATTTCACACCCTTTGTAAAGGACACAGTCATCTTGCATTGATCTTTCCTCCATCCCCCATCCCCCGTACTTTTGTGCCTAATAGGTGTTCAATAAATCTTGGTTGAAATAAATTCTTCACTCTTTTGGAGTGAAAAGATTGTATCTTTCAGTTTGTTGTCTGCTTGAGGCTTAGTATTTCAAGGCAGTCAGCAAAACATGTTTTTCAAGATTTTCTTTTTTTTTTTTTACTAATGTTTCTGACTGCTCTGACCTATGAGTCCTACTCCAGACTCAGTTTCCCTGGTTTTCGAAAGAGTTCTTACTAGGTGATGTGATAGTTACCCAACAAGTAGAAGAGGCTTCTGGATTAAGCATGCTACTTTGAATTTGGAAACACTTTCACCCCAAGCCTTGCCCTTGGGATGAAACTATAGTAATTGAAGTTCTAGCTAGAGCAATTAGACAACAAAAGGAGGTCAAAGGGATACAAATTGGTAAGGAAGAAATCAAATTATCACTATTTGCAGATGATATGTCACAATTGTCACAAACAATATAAAGTATCTTGGTGTGACTCTAACCAAGCAAGTGA
>CM052700.1:37521071-37544033 GCA_028551405.1 Uromys caudimaculatus
AGTCAAGGGCCCAAGGGGAAGTCAGTTCCCACAAAGTGACAACATTTCATTTTAACCTTACAGGAACCGTAGAGGCATGGACAGCCCATCTCCTTTGCAAATTCACTAATTCTATGGATGTGGGAAGTGGAAAGGAAGCTGTGCCAGCTTTGTAAGGGGAAAAAAAACAAACTCAGTTTCACATATCAAAGGAAAGGAAAAAGGGTTACAACCTGCCAACTCTGTCCATGGTAGTGCAGTGGACACCAGTGATGTGAATTTCTCCTTCTTCCCAAAAAGGCTGAGTGTGTGGAACACTTAAATGTTTCCACCAGAAAAGCTATGACTCTGGTATCATAGAAATTCTGTTTTCTGGCATACTGGGAAATGGTCTGCTTTAGTTAAATACTCCAACGAACAGAGGCTATCACATGTACTGGGGCAGATGGCAGCTATGCTATTATTTCATTCATTCATTCACTTGGCAATTGTTTGTTTAATGATTTTCATGTACTAGTCACTCTTTTATATATGGTGGGTATATGATGCTTTTAAATAGACAAAAGAGACAAAATCCTATATCTATTGGATTTTATATTGTATTAGAGGACAAATTCAGTTGACAGACGAATACAATGAACTCAAACAGAAAAGTGTTTGAAGACAGTAAAGATGGCACTGGATCCAATACTAGTAAATCCTCAGGGGAGCTCTTCCACGTGGTACAACTATCAAGTGACAGGCTCTAAGGTGGAAGCACGTAGATGGGTTATCAGAGAAGAAAAAAAAAACTCTAGTGTGGGATGAAGTGTTAATAGAAAGTAATAGTGAGAGACCAAAGGGTGCACGAAAGTCAAATATCATAGAGCTTTGAATACTTAAGGTTGGGGAGCCTGGGGCTCTGCTTTGGATGTAATGGAAAGCAATTAGAGGCTAGAGACAGAGACATGATGTGATCCATATTTATAAAGCATTCATCTGGCACCTGTGTATTCAGCAGAATATATGACAGGGATGTGAGCAGGGAAGGATGAAGATGTTGGCCCATAAGGGCTTCCAAATCCCAGAGACAGCAGACAACATGCCATTGTCTATTAAATGGAACAAATGGAGCCTGGGGTCAGACCCGATGTAGTGTTGTCCTAGGCATTCAGCTATTTTCCAAGTGCTCATTCCTGCAAACTAACCCATGGTTCAGTGGTCTAGGCAACAAAATTTTCAAGCTTGAAAATCACAAACTATAGCCAATACCGAGTATGTAGGGGAAAAAAAACTGGGTGAAATTATACACCTGGCTGGCAGATAGTTTGCATGTTCATTGTGGCTTTCAAGGCTTGAGTTCATCTCCTGCCAGCCTGTATTTGTATTTGTATTTGTATTTATATTTATATATTTATATTTATAGTTAAAATTATAGTTATAGTTATTTAGGGCTAACATTGCTCCCAACTGCATCCTGGCTGAGTAGTTGGGGCTCTGTAACTGTACAGAATTCCTTTCATTTCTGACATCATTAAAAATCGACACTAGCGTGATGAATCTAGGTGTCCACATTACACTTGAAGAAGGAAAAATGAGAAGTGAAGGAGCAGTACCTGGTCCCTCTGCACTTTGAGATTGCTATAAATCCACAGAGAACTGAGAGACTTAAAATTCCGACCTAACCTCGCGGCTTCATCCTGTAGTCATACATCATAGCCTCACTTAAAAGCAAGGCAGTACCTTAAGAACCATTATGTCATTGACTTATTCCTTCTGGCCTGACCCCCTGTAGAAAGTAATTTCTGCTTCCACAAACTGATGCTGTCATGGTTTAATTTCATTGAAACACTCCATCAAGACTAATTATTTAAGCAATTGACTTTGAGATGCTTGCATTGTCATCAAATTAAATTTCATCATGGAATAATTTGGAATAAGCTTGATTTTCAAAAATTGAAAGAATATTGGGATGGAGAGATGGCTTGGTTGATAAAGTGCCTGCTGTGTACACATAAAGATCTAATTTCAAATCCCTGGTACCAGTGTAAATTGCTGATTAGAGTGGCTCATGTCTGTAATCCCAGAACTGGAAGAGATAGATTTTTGGAGCTCACTGGCTAGCATGCGAACTGGCTGAACTCGTAGGCATTTGGTTCAGTGAGAGATCTTGTTTCCGAAAATAACTTGGAGAGCCCCATGGGGCCAGGTAGGTGGGCCACACTTAGTGGAACCTCAATCTGATGCCATATGGCCCAGGTGGGAAGAACAAGCCTGAGATGACCCCTGCCTGGTGCTACATAGCATGAGCAGGCCATAGCACTCCTGAGATAACCCCAGACAACCAGAGGCCACTGGTACCACTAAGATGAGCAAGTAAGTAGAGAGATGGAAGAAAAACAGAAACAGAGGATGTGACTCAAAAGTAGTGAGGACTCAAAAGTAGTGAGGAACACTCTGATGTGAGTAGTCAGCAATGCCACATAAGGCCATGGTGAGGTCATGGCTCATGCTGAGGTTATGGCCCCCGCTGTCACCAAGAGCCATATCTGGATACATGGCATTACAACAGAGGGGTTTGATATCACCAAGGACCGGGCGGACGTCACTGGTCTAGGTCTAGCACCATGTTGAAGACTGAGAGCTTTGCATAGCTGGCCTCATCACTTGCCTGGCCACCCTGGGAAAGCTGGTCCAAAAACATAAGAGCAGGAGAGACATAGAGCAGGCTCCACACCTCACGCAGGAATCACAATAGAGCTGGCTCTAGTTCTGTGGGTGGGGTTAGAGGTTGGGGGTAGGGTTGTAGGTGAGCCAGTCTTGAAGGCAAGAGAGCAGGAGAGCTGGCACTGCCCCTTGTCAGTTGTGGAACTGGGTGTTCTAGCTCTGGAAGTGCTAGAAAGCCCAGCCTAGTGCTATGGATTGGGAAGAACTGGGGGGCTGACCAGTTCAGCTAGCACTCAGGCTCAGATCCAGGGCTTTGTGTTGGCCCATGTCAACATCTACCCCATCTATGAATGGCTGGAGCATATGAAGGGGCTGGTCCTACAGACTAAAAGCTGTAAAGTCTCCATGACACAGGGCAACAACAGGATATGAAAGAGGAATCCCAGTATTAACAGTGTAACAGAAGCCAGAGACCTCAATCCAAACTCATTTGCAAGTTAAGATATGTGGACAAGTGGGCATGCTATGGGACAAACTGAAACATTGCAGCTTCTAGGACAAGCTTTTTATTTATTTATTTTTACCTTTTGGGTAGGAGGTTGCAAGGGAGGAGGGCGGGTATGAAGGGATGGGAAGATGAATCGGATTGAGTTCACAAAGAATCAATAAAAGTTAAATAAAAAAAATATGTTGGAGAGTAATCGGAGGGTAATTGAGGAAGACATCTCATTTCAACCCCTGACCTCCACACATGCACACATGTGCATACTTATGTGTCTCCCACACACAAACCTACATGAACCTATACATATACTACACACATACACATAGAACATGAGTCATACACATAAAGTGTAAATAAGTAAGTTATTTTAAAATACACTGTGCATACCTTTAAGCAATCAAATATTGAAACATTATTGGATAACACTATCAAATAATATATTAAGACTAGACATACAGGTATGTTTCCCTTTGATTGGCATTTTAGAATCTCCTGCTATGTAACAAGTATCACAGTTTAGAAACTTGAATTAGTGCTATTTACTTTCATAATGAGACTTAGATAGCAAGTCTGAGTGGGCTCATCTGGATTCAGAGTGTTGGCTCAGTTAAGCTTACATTTGGAGGCTCTGGAGAAAAATAATTTTCAAGCTCATTCCTGTAAGTTTCTCATGGTTGGACTGTGCTCCATATTTTCTTGTAGGCTATCAACTATGAGTTCTTGGAGGCGCCTAAATTTCTTATAACATAGCCACATCCATCTTCAAGGCAGCAAGGCTATCTTCCTGTTGAGTCATTCCAGTTTCTTCTAATGCAAAACGTTGGGAAACAAGATCTCAGAGAGTCTCAGATACTAGATTCTGGGATTCCTGGAAAATCTCTTTATATTAAGGTCTTCTGTGCCACAAAATAGAACCTATTCATAGATATAATACTCATCAGATTCACCATCATGGATAACATGCAGGACAGACAAATATGGTACAGGAAACTTTAAGTTTTACCTTATGACTCTATCTTCTGGATTTGTTTACTGAATATTTGGTTAGTATCTCCTCCTCCTCCTCCTCCTCCTCCTCCTCCTCCTCCTCCTCCTCCTCCTCCTCCTCCTCCTCCTCCTCCTTTTTTCAATGAGTTGTGTCTAATTTGGGTACAAATAGATAAGTAAGAAGTAGTTCCAGTTAGCACAATAAATGAGTGGGAAAGTGAAACAGGGAAAAGAATGAAGTTAATATATCCCGAGTCAAGGACCAGTTACTGCTGAAAGCAACTAGAACAGTTACGCTTATTTTCTAAGAGAACATAGCCTATCAAGCAGAACGGTTCACTCCTGCTTGCTCTCCACCCTGCTATTAGGAGCACCAATGTTCTACTATCTGTGGCTGTTGTTACCAGACATCGCCTTTATGCCCAGCAATACAAATCAGAGTATATTGTCATTGCTATGGCACACTGTGAAACTGAGACTTAGGAGCTGGGTGGACCTTTTAAAAGGTTATTCTAGTGGGGGTCAGTTATACTGATCTTGGTTATACAGCCCAGCCATGGCAGCTGAAGATATCTTAAGTCATTCTCTTGCCTCCTGCCGTAGTTCTCCATATCCTTTGAGTAATTTTTAAAACAACCTTGCCATAAGGACAAGGAATATCTGTCATATAGATGATCAGAAGGGTGATAATTCATAAAAGGCTCCTTATCATAATTAAAGGGAAAATGTCTATTGCCTCTTGTTGACCTAAATTACACATTAATGCTAAAATCTCATGACAACTCAGACAGTCCCATATAATTGATGTGCTTTGATTTTTTAGTGTGTTTTCTAATTTGGGATGCTTTTTTCTCTCCTCATTATATACAAGGTCTATGAGAGAGTTATTAATGTTGTCATTCTGTACTTGGGTTTTAGACTGTAAGTGACTTGCACTTAAGCCAGGCTCTGCCACTTTGTGTGTGATCTTAGGTAAATTATCAGGCTTGGTGCCCAACTTCAGAGAACACTTGTGAAGTCCGGGTCAGAAGGCATGTTCAAAGTGCTTAGAATTATCTAAAAATACTTAGTGTGTCAGCAATTGCTATCATTATAAGTCGAGTAACCCTTATTTGAAAGACTAGGGTCCAAACGTGTTTTAGATTGTGGATTTTTACAGGCTTTGAAGTAGCCGCAAGTACATAATGAAATGTCTTAAGGATGGGTCTAAACTTACACACAAAACTCATTCACACTTTATATCCACCTCATATGCACAGTCTGAAGGTAACTTATATGGTATTTTAAGTGAGCCTTTTTCTTGATGGTAACCCATGAAGTCAGGTGTGAAATCTTCCACTAGTAATTCCATGTCAGTGCATTTACGACTTTGGAATTTCTGGTCAGGGACACTTCATCTTGTATCTTCACTGATAGGCAAAAATACTAATGTTCAGAGAGAATGTGTTTGCACAAAATCCTTTGCTCTAGGGTGGTAGAGCTAGGGTTAAAAGAGTCTCCGGAGTTTAAAGTTATATCTACACTCTCTTTCTCAGAAAACAGGTCCCTATTTTTGTCCTCTTCCAAAATGCAGGGTAACATCTAGGTGGATCAGATGATGTCTTCTAAGAACCACTTCGGTCTCCAACGAACAATCACTTCTCAACTCTAACTAGTGACTTGTGACAAGAGAGCAGAATGGAGGAAGCAGTATCTCCCTTGGGAAATTCTTTCCTTAGTCACTCTGGCACATGACCCTCAGGGTATAGTTTCAAGACTTCACTAGACATAAATACTGTGTTCTCAGTGGGCAGTGGTGTTGGGTGGGTCAGATCATTTCCACAATGGATGTGAAGATATTTCAAAGCTTTTGATCGGCACTATGGGAGACTTGCCACTCAATCTGGATATGAAAAGTCACCTCTGAGAAAATATCCACGGATGGTTTTCCTTGTCTATCCGTAATAGGAAAATCCAAATCTTGTGGCTTTATCTACGGGCATCTTTCCCACCATCATCCCTTCACTGTCCTCTCACATAACCAATGTGTGTGAATGAGTGAATGACTCCAGGATGGTTAGCCTTCCTTGTCAACTAGAAACAGCTTAAAAATTACCATAGAAACACACTTCTAGGTGCATCACAGTACATAGCAGAAGGAAGTTTGCACTACTGATGCTTATATGTAACAATATAGTGAATTCAAGTAGAAAGTGTTTGTGGAGAACATTTTAAAGTACTAAACACTAGAAGAAAATTCCTAGTGATATTCTCTGATATCCTATGGAAACCAATTAAACTTGTGTTTATTCTGGTCTTTCTTAAATTCTGGTTTTCTGCTGTTTTTAGATTCTTATTCACATATTTGGTGCTTGGAATTGAGAATCATCCCATGGAGAGAAAGTTTTAGAAAGGACATAGAATATGTTGATTAACAACTTCATCGTTTGCTCATTCTTCTGTCATTTGCTGATGCCAATGAACAGAGATAAAAAAATCTTTAACACTGCTCATTAATCAGCCACACAGCAATCTGAGGAGACTGTGGATTAATATCTGAAAAAATAGTCTCCCATGCCACCTCTAGCCAACATACCATATAGAGGAAAGGGGGCAGGGCAAGGATAGTCAGTCACCCTGGAGCTCAGTCTTGCCCCACCCTGCTAGGTGGTCAGCAAAGGTTTTGAGGCTCCTGATGTCTGCTTCTTTCATTATTATCCCTTAAATTCTTCCGCCATTCTTGGGTGATTGGGGTCAGGTGGCTTTTGAAATTCTAAGTCCGGTAAGTTTCTCTGGCCTCATCCTCATATTGTTCCCTAGGTGTCTGGGTTGGGAGAGGTTTACCTCAGAACAACAGCAATAAAACATTTAGCGTGTAGTTTTGCTAAGTTAGTAACGGCATGTGTTGATTCCTCTTTACCTGTGGACTGCAAGGGTGTTTGCATGTATTAGTTAACCCAGGATACAAAAGTGCCCTATCACCTCCAGTATCAATTACTGACTTTGAACAAGGAAAGCCAGCAAACAAACAAACAAACAAACAAACAATAAATAAATTCATATTTATCATTGTTTTGACCAAAGCAAAACAGGTTATTCTTGTCAGAAATTTTCAGTGGCCTGAAGAGTAAGCTTGCTAATGGGATGGAGCTTGTCTTTTGCTAAGATGAGAAGACATTAAGATCCAGTTATGCAGGTCATTCTGTTAAAGCTCTCCAATGATTATCACAAGAAGTAAACACATCATTACAGCAGCTACTTGATCCTCTCTCTCTTTTTATTCTTCCTGCTTCATATTTCAGACCTCCTTAGGATTCGTCCCTTCCATGCATTCTCTCTAAAGTGAATGTCATCCAAGAAGTAGGAAGAGTCTTTTGTAACAGAGAAGTAGCAGTTTATTCTGCTGACCAATATGAGGATTTTAAACCTCTATGAGAGAAAAAGACTGAGACGATGCTGTAACTGTTGTAAACTGTATCAGAATAACCACGGGGCCTGCCAAACAGAAATTCCTATCCCCAAACTCCAGGGCTTCTAAGTCGGTAAGTCTTGGTGGAACCTTAGAGGTCATATTTTTATGAGTTTCCAGGTGGTGGTGATGGTGATGGTCAGGGGATCCTAAAATATGAAGGCCCCGTTTTAGGATGATGTTCTGTAATCCTGCATCATGTTCTAGATTTTATTCTGACTAGCTAGTGTTGGTCCTCACTTGAGGAGGCCTAGAGAGTGGAGCTTTCAGTTTGACATCTTAAGTAAAGTGAGGACCCAGGATTGAGCTGACCAAGGTTACAAATCCAGAGCTTAAGAAGTAGAAGATAGAGTTACGATTGCTTTGGGTCTGTGAAAACTATCCTTCTTCAGTTTGTTTGGTCTATGGTTTTGCTTGAAGTTTTGCTTGAAGACACATACATTTCACTCATAAAATTGCTTCTTTCACGAAGTCTCTGAGATGGTTAATCTTGAGCCTCATTTTAAAAAGAAGAAAAAAAGGTTAAAAGATATCTGAAAAACAAAATCCACCACTAGGCTTCCTTGTGGGACTGTGAGAGTGTTTCCAAGTAATGATTAGGTCATAAGAACTGTGACTTCAATCAATGGTTTAAATCAATTGATAGATTTTTAAAACATCAAATATTCTATTAGAAGGTGATAGAGCAATAGATCTTGCTGAAAAAAGTAGGTCATTGGGGGCACGCATTTGAAGGATGGATCTTAGTTCTGGCCCTTTCCCATTGTCCCTTTCTGCTTCTTAGCTGTCATGAGGTAAACAGTCTTGTCAGTCATGTTCACAAAACCATGGCATTCTACATGGTATTGAGCCTGAAGCAATGGCTATAATTGGCCTTGGATTGAAACCTTTGTAACTGTGAACCAAAATATACCCTTTTTTTTAATAAGTAGCCTAGGTCAGGTGGTCTGTGATAGTGATGGAAAACTGATTAGCATAGCCCTCTGCCTTACTGTCTCAAAAGAGGTTTAGTCAAAACCTAGTTCCAAACAGGTTCAGTCAGATGGTAGTTTGTGGAAACTTCCATAAAGTAATTTCTTGCTTTTCTAAGACCAATTTGCTTTTATGATTCAGTAACCTAGTTTTGTTTTAATTGTTAGACAAACCTTGAGAATTTAGTTAATTCTTCTGTGAAGAAATGTATTTGTCTTCCTAAGCTACAATGGACAGAACTACTCTGAACAGAAACTAAAGCCTGCTTTAATTGGTGCTTCTTATGTATTTATGTCAATTGGATCAAAATGCATGAATGTTATCAAACTAAATTTGAACTTTTTCAAAATAAGAAAAATGATAAATGCATGTTGAGCATTTACTATAGATCAGGATTCTGAATCATGTCAGTGATTCACTCCAACTGTGATTGATCCCATGGTCATCATCCTTAGCATTCAAAGGAAGTCACTTAGCAAGGCCATGAACAAGCAGGCTAGAGCTGGCTTCCTACCTCAGGCAGATCCAGAGTCCATAATTTATCCTACACAGTGATACTGAGCTAAAGTCTTCCTCTAGCGCTTACCTGTTTTCCATACTCCCAGTGGAGTGCACTATATGAAGCTCTTCTTCTCCCTGCCACTCAACACCCTCAAAAACACAGAAACTACAAGAAAAATGGGGTCTGCCCACTTGGAATCTATGGACCCAAGACTTCTTCTGCAATGACTCACCATCAAGAGTTATGGAAGCCATGACAGCAATAAAGCCATCAATCAGCTTCAAACTTATAGAGGAAAGAAATTACTCCGAGCTTTTATACTGGTATTAAGTGCTGGATTCAGACTGATTCTAGAAAAAAAAATAGCTTTTAAGGTTTTAATTCCAAAATCTCTTGTAAATTATGGGTATAGGGAAATGAATCATTGGATAGAAAGAAATAGAAAATGATGATAAATGCCTTTTTAAAAGATTGAGATTTCAACATAATCCCTTCCCTGATAGTTCATTAAAGCTGATTAGTAGTAAATAAAACAGAGCACCAAAACCAACACACACACACACACACACACCCCAAAGCAAAAAAACCCTATTTTTTATAATGATATGTATATGTATATTTCTCTAACAATCTTGGCACACTATTTGAGTAGATGTCCAGGGAGCCAGAAGAGAGCATTGGATGCCTTGAAACTGGAGTTATAGGTGGCTGTGAGCAGTTCATTACAAGTGGTGGGAACGAAATCCAAATCTTCAGCAGTGTACTAGCACACCAGCATGTGTACGTGCAGAGCCATCTCTCCAACCCCAAGAATTCATAATCTTTTACTAACCATGGCTACACCTAGAGAGAGAAATGGGCTGATGCAGGTGAAAAAAGAAATTGAAAAAGAGAAAAGGTACTGTATTTTTATAATGGTAATTTTTAGTTTCCCTTTGATGCAAAGACTTGGCCTGGTGATATTTAAACAAAGTTTATTGATTGAATAATATCCATTCCATGTAAGTTAATTATGTACATGTAGATAACTGAATGCCGCATAAACATTTCAGTTGTCTTTAGTACATATTTGCAGTGAAAAGGTCCAGTTTCATCTTAATGATCCAAAGGTCGTAAATTTGTGCCTCCAAATTGAAAATACAGTTCCTTTTCTCTTTTTCAATTTCTTTTTTCACCTGCATCAGCCCATTTCTCTCTCTAGGTGTAGCCATGGTTAGTAAAATATTATGAATTCTTGGGGTTGGAGAGATGGCTCTGCACGTACACATGCTATTGTGCTAGTACACTGCTGAATTCAGATTTCGTTCCCACCACTTGTAATGAACTGCTCACAGCCACCTATAACTCTAGTTTTAAGGCATCCAATGCTCTTTTCTGGCTCCCTGGACATATACTCAAATAGTGTGCAAAGATTGTTAGAGAAATATACATATACATAAAAAAGAAAAATCAATTCTTCCTGTACTCACACATAAATACATAAATATAGGTGAATGAAACATTTTTCTTCACATGTGGTATTATACTATAAAACATTGTTCTGTGTACTTTTTTATACAAGAAGTACAGTTACTAAGAAGTGAATAAGAATTTATATGTAAGTTAGCTTTACTAGGGTTTGAGAGGAAAAATGTGTCACTTTCTGTTGTTCATACTCTATGGTCTGATACTTGGTAGCTTCATTCCCAGTTTATAGATAAACAAAGGAAGTCATTAAAAAAGAGAACCCCTTGAACTGGGCAGATGATCCAGACCAGAATGTACTTGACTTATAAGCATGAGCACCTGAGTTAGAATTCTTGGTAGCTGGGTAGAAAGCTGGGAGCAGTGGCATGGGTCTGTCATCCTGGTGCTGCAAAGGCAGAGACAGGCAGATCCCTGGTACTTGCTGGCCAGCCAGTCCTGAATCAATGAACTCCAGTTTACTCAGAGATCCTGTCTCAAAAACTTAGTTGAAGAATGATTGAATAAGATACTAGAGTGGATTTCAGAATCTGTCTGCCTGCCTCTCTCTCTCCCTCCCTCTCTCTCTCTGTGTATGTATGTTTCTCTCTCTTACACATAATCATAAACTTAAGTACATACAAATGCACACAAACATACATGCATTTTGCCAAACTCTTTCAATTGCTAAAACAACAGTCAGCTCTGGTTTTAATTTTTTTCTTTTCTTTTCCTTCCTTCCTTCCTTCCTTCCTTCCTTCCTTCCTTCCTTCCTTCCTTCCTTCCTTCCTTCCTTCCTTTCTTTCTTTCTTTCTTTCTTTCTTTCTTTCTTTCTTTCTTTCTTTCTTTTTTGTACTTATTTATTTATTTATTTTAAACTTTTTGGATATTTACTTTATTTACATTTCAAATGTTTTCTGCTTTCCAGGTCTCCCCTTTGGAAACTCCCTATCCCATCTCCCCTCCCCCTGCCTCTATGAGGGCGCTCCCCCACCTACCTGCCCACTCCTGTCTTCCCTCCCTAGCATTCCCCTACACTGTAACATATAACACCCTCAGGTCCAAGGGTCTCTTCTCCCACTAATGGCCGACAAGGCCCTCCTCTGCCACATATGTGGCCAGTGCCATGGGTCCCTCCATGTATATTCTTTGGTTGGTGGTCCAGTCTCCCGTAGCTCCGAGGGATCTGGCCAGTTGACTCTGTTGCTCCCTCCATGGGGCTGCAAACCCCCTCAGCTCCTTCAGTCTCTTCTCTAACTCCTCCATCTTGAACCCCACACTCAGTCTAATGGTTGGCTGCAAGCATCTGCCTCTGTATTTGTCAGGCTCTGCCTGAGTCTCTCTGGAGACAGCTAATCATGCTTCCATCAGCAAGCACTTCCCATCAACCACAATAACATCTGAGTTTGGTGGCTATATATGGGATGTATTCCCAAGTGGGGCAGTCTCTGGATTTTTTACCTGACTTAACTCTTACAAGTCTCTGTGAATTTCTAGCCCTAACGAGTTCTGTACATGTCTCCTGTTTCTCTCAAATATCACACCCATCAAACTAGTTTATATGTCAGCCTTAGCCCTGCTGTCTGCCTTTGGGCTTCTGAACCTGTAGTTCTGACATCTTTATTGACCTTCACAGTACCCTGTCCAAAGCTGGGTTCACATTGAACTCTCATGGCTTCCTGGGATCTTACTGAAGCTGGGATCTCCTTTGGGGATTCTGATAGAGTTTCCATGCAGAATGCCAGGTACCTGATACTTGTTCTATGACTTGTGACTCATTATTTTCTTTACATTTTGAATATTTTGCATTGTCTAGCATGACAGGTTTTCCTTTGGCATCTAAAATGTCCTATGGTGACTTTGACCATTTTCCATGACAACCAGCAAAGGGCCCACTTATGTCTCAAGTTGTGATTTTTTAAATGATCTTTCCCTTTCTCCAAATTATTTCAGTTTTTAATTTTTAAGATTTATATATAATTATTTAATTTTGCTTTTCTTTTCTTTCTTTCCTTCTTTTCTTTCTTTGTTTTTTATTTATTTATTTTTTTTGGATTTCAGGCAGAAACCTCTCTCTGTGTTTTCCAGGATACCTCAGATTCTTGGTGTTAAGCAATTTCTTTGCTTTACACCTGACTGTATGGGTCTGGGCCTCTATGACTGTATAGCTCTGGCTGCTGCATTGGTATATCACCTGCTTGTATCCTATTGTATCAAGCGTCCTTTCCTCTTTCAAAAGCCCAATAGTAAAGCTAACTGCAACTGTCATTTATTAATGCTATGATGTCTAGTAGGGGAGACACTTTCCCATTAACCTTTTATTTGATCTCACAAAGTTTTAGCTTTATTTTTGGCAAAAAATCTACTGGGTCAGTCAAATTTTCCATCGCTGTGGCAAAATGGTAGAGAATATCACTTTAAATGAAAAGAAAACTTATGGTTTCCGAGATTTTATTCTACTATCCTTTGGTCTACATGCTTCTAGGCCTGTGGTGAGGCAGAGCATCACAATGAAAAGGCAATGCAACAGTCCCCTACCCAGTCTGTGATAACCAAAAAGCATGTGGTAGAGTTAGAGGTAAGTGGAAGAGTAAATACTTCCCTATGGTTTATTACTACCTTTCTACTAGCCCCCACCATTTCATTAAATCTCTGAACCAAAGTTGACTTATTCATTCATTACATCAGAGTATCCATGATTCAGTAACATCCCTAAAGCACCAGCTCTGAACACCATGGATCAAGCCTTCAACAACTGAACTTTGGATGTCAGTAAAGAGCAACCGTAGCAGTTGCTGTACCTTAGTGATGCACTCCAGCCTATGCATATTATATAGCTAGTTAAAGAATGGTATCGGTGTCTAATCACCTCTAGCAGGCTGTAAGTATGTTATGCTTCCTACTATTCTTGGCTGTTATAAAGATGCATTCATTTCTGATGATGAGCTGATGCTATAGCATCTAATTTCTCCATACCGTATAGGAAGATGGAAAAAGGATACTCATTCCCCTTAATGCAAACATATCATCTTCTCTCCTGTCATACAGGTAGGTTTTTATGTACTGTTAAATTGTCACTCTTACTTTTTCACTGAGAAGACTTGCTATAGAGATCCTATGAGTCTCAACCCATGCTTTGTTCTGTTGCAAACCTATTGTCTGGTGTTTCCTTTAATGTGGGGCTGCACAGAGTGCTCAGGCCATGTCTGGATTTGCTGGTGAATCTTTGGACATGGTCCTGTGAGAATGGTACCAGAACCAGGAAGTTAGCTTCATGGAAACTGCAGCACTGTTTCGCCAACATCTCAAATGATGCCTCTTCCTTTCATCTATGGTTCATTTTGTCATCCCATAGACTGATTCTAGGAGGGTTCATAATCTTCCTCTATACTGTTTTCTACCAAGTTTCTGAGAAGTTAGACAGCTCTTGGTTTCGGTAGTTTTCTAGGCTGAATATTGCTAAGAGGCCCCCAAATGGGAACATGTTTGCTCGATGACAAGAAGGTTTGACATCCTTACATTCTGGAGGCCTAATCTTCTCTCTAGTTTTCTTTGCCATTTATCTTTGTCAGCACCCACTCTAAGGAAATGAATTTAATCGGAGAGACAATAGCTATAGAAATGCTGAAGAATTTCCCCTTCCTACTCTCAGCTCTGCTACAGGAAAGCTGAAGCCCATTTCATCTCCCAAAGGGAACTGACTTCTTTTTAACCTTTCAGATACCCCCCCCTTTCCACAGATTTGACCTTTGTCTCTAGCTTTTATATGTGGTTGGTTTGGGACCCTGCTTTCTGTCCTGATTCAGAATCTGTATTACAGGAGGTGCTCTGCCTCTCCTGTAAGCTTGCATGGCATAGCAAGCCCATGATATTGCAGAACCTTGTGGCTCTGTTACACCTTAACAAGTACTGCATGGGCCTGTCTATGTAGACTCTGTGCAGTATTTGCCTAGCAAGCAAGCCAAACCTCAAGCCATAAAGACATTAATGTTCTTCCCCTCTATATTTGTGACTTGAAATATATGTACTCATTATTTTTTTTAATTTTCTGCTATTTTAGTTTTTATTATATTGTTTATTTACATTCCAAATGTTGCCACCTTTCCTGGTCCCCCCTCCCTGAGTTCTTCACTCCATCTCCCTCCCTTTGCTTCTGAGAGGGTGTTACCTCACCGACCCACCCACCCTCACATCACCCCAGCATCCCCATTCTCTGGGGCATCAAGTTTCTACAGGATTATATGCATCCTTTCCCACTAAGGCCAGAAAAGACAGTCCGCTGCTCCATATGTGCCAGAGGCCACAGACCAGCCCATGTATGCTCTTTGGTTGGTGGCTTAGTCTCTGCGAGCTCTGAGGGGTCTGGGTTAGTTGAAACTGTTATTCTTCCTATGAGGTTACAATCCCCTATAGCTCCTTTAGTCCTTCCCCTAACTCTTTCATAGGGGTCTCCGACCTCCAATGGTTAGCTGTAAGTATCTGCATCTGTCTCAGTCAGGTGCTGGTAGAGCTCCAGGACTCAATGGGGATGACCTTTGCAGAAATGCACAGAAGTAGGGAGATGGAACCTACTCCAGTAGATAGACATGACCCTCAGGTGAGGCCTGGAACCACACACCCATTTTCCAAATTTTTGACCCAAAATTGTTCCTTTCTAAAGGAGAGGCAGGGACAAAAATGGAGCAGAGACTGAAGGAAAAGGCCACTCAGTGAGAGGCCCAACTTGGGATCCATCCTACGCACAGACACCAAACCCTGACACTATTACTGATGCCTGTTGTACTTGCAGACAGGAGCCTAGCATGGCTGTGCTCGTGCTCTTGTGTGAATTTATGTACACCATCTGTGTACTGTTTTTAGCAATGTCTTTTTCTGTGTCAGCCCTTTCCTATGGGTTTTGTATCTATGAATTTGCATTTGAGACTAATGCTCCATTCAAGATACAGAAGTCATAACTTAGTACATCAGGACACTAGGTCTCTACTGAGTTTCCCATTTTGGCCCTTGCCTGAGACTCACCTCCCCACTGCCACCTCCTATACTTGTCAATCCATTTCTTAGACAGTGTTCTGGGACCTCTAAGTAGATGAAATCACATCCTCATATACTGGCGGAGGCAGCAGCTGCAGTAGTGCAGCCTCAGGAACAAAGCATGGCTAGAATGTAGGGAAACACTGCACTTAAGATGCCCCTTCTGTTATTTCAAGGGCAAAGGTCACAAACTCCTGAACATTGTCCTCCAGCTCCTTACAAACACTTTTTTCTATGTTGGGCTTTTACATGGCTCCTTTTCTCTTTGTCTCATTTTTCCGTGCTGTTAAAATTTGTTCTGTGAGGCTCCTTGTAGAGCTGTGAATTGTGGGAATATTCTCAGCTGTGTTTTTTCTTCATCTGTCCTGATGTTCTCTGAAGGATCCAATTTGTAGCATCTTTTATGTAACTTTCTTTCTTTTCCTACCCTTTGCTTCCTTCACAACTTAGAACTGCCTCTCAAACCACTGCTTCCTACTCAGTGAAGGGGGTATCTTGAAGACAACCATCAGTGGAAAGACTTCTGTTCCTTGGCAGGACATTTTCCTTCTTTTGGGTATTTCCTTACTGTGATCAGAAAGGATTGTACTAGATAGCTCTAATTTTCTTTTCTGGACTGTCATACTGAGATTCTCATTGATTCATAAGCAATAATATCTGAAATTTCTAAAGTTCTCAGTGAGTGCAAGACACTGGATTTTCCTGTATGCAAAAGATATAAAAAATTACACAAAAATTTTAAGCTACTGTCTTAGTCAGAGTTTCTATTCCTGCACAAACATCATGACCATGAAGCAAGTTGTGGAGGAAAGGGTTTATTGAGCTTACACTTCCATGCTGTTGTTCATCACGAAAGGAAGTCAGGACTGGAACTCAAACAGGAAGCAGGAGCTGATGCAGAGACCAAGGAGGGATATAATTTACTGGCTTACTTGCTTCTTCTGGCTTGCTCAGCCTGCTTTCTTATAGAGTCCAAGACTACCAGCCCACAGATGGTACCACTCACAAGGGGCCCTCCCCCCTTGATCACTAATTGAGAAAATGCCTTATAGCTGGATCTCATGGAGGCATTTTCTTAACTGAAACTCCTTTCTCTGTGATAACTTCGGCTTGTGTCAAGTTGACACACAAAACTAGCCAGTACAGCTACTGATAGTAATAGACACAATAATTATAGACCTTTCTTAGGCAATTCCTGTGTGTCAGGCACTGTGTTAAGCTCTTTCTAAATATTATCTCATTGGCTATAATGCTTCTTTTGGGTAGGGTTATTTATTGTCTCATTTAGCTCATAAATAAAGAAATCAGAACTCAGAAAGATTAAAGTGTTCATGCAGCTGGTGAGAGTGCTTTGCCACAAAGTCTGAGTTTAGTCCCCATGAGCCACATGGTGAAAGAAGAGATCTGTGAATCCCACAGTTGTCATCTATCTTCCACATAAGCACCAAAATTTGCATACACATGCAATAGATAGATAGATAGATACATAGATAGATAGACAGACAGACAGACAGACAGATAGATAATACTTCAATAAAGATTATCCAAGATCATGCCATCAGAAACTGCGGCTGTGAGAATTGGAATCCCTAATAAGTTCATTCCAGGAACTAAGGTCGCTTCTGGGTTACAAGGATCTAGTTGTTTCTTTAAGAAGTAGCCACTGATTAGCATGACTAAATGATTCTCAGGAACACGCAGCAGGATTATTGTCAAATACTCATTTGGCAAGGTGAGTACAAGATGCAGAGCGATGAGGCAGGTGGAGGAAGAGGTAGCTGGGAAGGAAAGCCAGTTCTCAGCAGAAAATGAGCAAGCCTAGGAGGAGGCCTTGTGCTGACTTATAGAGATGAGGGAACAATAATTGAAATTAAGAAGATTATAGACCCTGTGGATTCCAGTGACCCTGAGCTATTCAACAGGGAACCACAAGTGCTGACATTTCAATGGTCCATGAAATCAACAGACAATTAATGAATTTAGCCAATCTTGTGCCTTGGGAGGGGAGATGCAGTTCAAAGTTAGTTCATCCTGAGATGCAATGTAATTAGAAAACTTCAGAATCTGAATAAATAATCTCAGAATGAAATAATTACTCTGGTATGGATGTGGGAGAGGCAACTACTTTTCACTAAACTGCTGAACTTCTTGTACATCTCCCAGTCTCAAGTTGTATAGAAGTCCGTGCTGTCCGGCTGAGGACTTTGGATGGAACCCTGTCAATGGCTGTGTTACATCTGTTTCCTTGACTCTTCCAACTCAAGAGAGTTGAATCACTTTTGGACTTCTGCAGTAGGTGGCTAAGAAGAAGGAGACTAGATTCTTTTGAATTTAAGATTGATGAAAATCATAGAAGATAATAGATAAAAAAGGCAAGTTATTCCTATTGGCTGAGAAAACTGTCACAGGTACCTCTCTAGCTGTAAACAGGCAGTTTGCCCAAGTCAGAAACATACCGTCTTCCATCAAAGGCAAAATTGTTTTATGAAAAAAAAATCTTAGCAGCTCAGAGCTACATCCTAACAAATGCATCTGAGCTGACCACATTCCCTGATTAATTCTCCTGTCCTTTCTCTTGCTTGTTTAATGTTTTTGCACTAAATATGGCCTCAAGGAAAAGAGACAACAAAGGTACTTGTAAATTTACATATTGTTGATTCCATCTTTATTCGTGCCTATTTTACTGTTCCTCAGAGACATCTATGATCAATCATGTACTGATGCCAAATCCAAAGTAGCATCCTACGTATCTCCATTTTCCTTGCCCACTCCATCTAGTACACAGTTGATGAGCACCCCACGGTTCTTAGCACTATTATTACTGCCTCCATCTCCTGGCCAAATGTGACTGGTTTGTTCTTTTCTGATTTTATTTGTCACTTTTTCTCATCTTCTTCAACTTAAGAGTAGAAGTTAGAATAAACAGTAATAATGTGGATGAGAAGATGAACTCTCCTGCATTTAATCCTCCTGTGATTTCTTTCTCTTTGTTCTGTGGTCCAGCACCAGCTTTTCTCCTTGGAAAGTCTGGCCTCTCCCCTCACCCCAACCTACCCCTGCATCTCCATCACCCTCCCTACTTTCTGGTTCCTTTCTCTCTCACTGTACTACGGCCACTGAGGCTCTTTACTTTGGACATCAACGGAACAATTCTATTCCTACATGAGCGTGATTTTTCTTTAACATTTCTTTTTCCTTGAATGGTATTCACCTGAGATGCCTCTGAATTTTTAAAAGATGAGTTTTTGCTCCACATGTCTTTTTCAACTTTGCTGTTTGAAGTTAAACTCATCATTCAGGTCTCTGCTCCCAGTTCACCTCTTCAGTGATGAGCTTCTGACTACTCTTTCTCAAAAGCCCTCTGCTCCTCTGTCTCTTTTTACTGTGCCATTGTGTTTAACTTCCTTCATGACTTTGACTGAAGTTCTTTTACTTGTTTACCACTTAGCATTTCTCTATCCCAGTCTCTGGACCACCAGTTCTCTGAGACTATGGCCCTATCTGCCTACCTTATACCTGCTTTCCTGACAGCACAGAGCCTGGAATAGGAGAATCGGGCTAATTCATGGACCATCAGAGGCAATGCCATCACAAGACAGGCATCTTCTGTGTTAAGTGCTAAAGACACCAAGTGTCTTTTATGACAATGTTTTCTTTTATTTGTTTCATTGTACAAAATGTATGGGGTACTATGTAATACTTTAATGTGATATCTAGTGTGTAATGATCAAACAAAATTGTTTTGTGGATTAACTTGCAATCACTGTACACATTTAATAGGCTGATGTGTGACACTTCTGTTCTTGGATATGGTGTGCACTAATCCAATTGGTGCTGTTCATACTTCCAGCCTTATTATAACTTTGTGTTTACAGATTTTGAACTTCTGTCTTCAAGTTATTTGAAAAATATTTGCATAGGTTAGTGTAAATTATGGCCTTGTCTATGTTCTGCGAAGCATTAGCACTTATTTCCTCTTTAGTGGAAATTTATTTATCATTCCTATTTAGAAGTATTTGTGTATCTGTTAAGAGATGCTAAGTTTGAAAACACAGTCCTAATATACTAGGACTGTGGTCTACCCGAGCAATGTTAAACATCCTGACAAAATATTCTGGATTGATATTTATCATTATTTAAGTGCCCATGATATCACATTGATTTTTTTCATCCATTATCTACTGAGACTCACTATGTGTTATGTCTTCTGTTTGATGTTCTTATGTGATGATGAGAAAATCATCATTTAGCCTTTGAGAAAATATCAAAAAAAATCCTATCATTATGATACAAGATACAATTCTTTTGGCACCATTCATTTAATGCAGAAGATAAGAGTGAAGTGCAGGATCTGGTAACCTGTGAGTCTGTAGGCCATGAACACACCTAGGAACAGCTCCAGGAATAGTGGGGGACCTCAGACACCAGGCTGTCAATAAGAGGCTGTCAAATGACCTATGGGACTTATGGAAGAGCCGAACTCTAGTAGAAAGTGTAGGGAGATGCTAATTGACTGGTGGCTAGGTCTGGGAATGGATACACTAAGGCAGTGATAAGGGACAATCTCTTGTGCTGGGAGACCCTGGATATGTGGCGTGAGGTTAGCAATGCTTATGAAGTTCAAGCTGGCAGTGATAATTAATGTTGGCTATACAGAAGACTGAATCTTATTGAGCCATCTCTGTGGAGATGGACAGACACAGAAACTTAGCTCAGTGACTGGGAAATCAGAAAGCTATCACACAGAAGAAGGTATTTGGGGAATTGAAACTGAGTGGTGGGGTCTTTGAATTCTGTTTATTTTATATCTTTCTATATCAACATATATATTGAAAAGTATATGTACTTTTCTTTTTTTTTGTTTTTGTTTTTTTTTTTGTTTTTTTCAAGACAGGGTTTCTCTTTGTAGCCCTGGCTGTCCTGGAACTCACTCTGTAGACGAGGCTGGCCTTGAACTCAGAAATCCACCTGCCTCTGCCTCCCAAGTGCTGGGATTAAAGGCGTGCGCCACCACTGCCCGGCAGTATATGTACTTTTCAATAATGATATATTATTGAAATAATATAATACAAAATCAACCATTTATAAGACTGTATGGTCGTATCCTATTAGATAGTTGGTAAAGATTATCAACTCCCCCAAAGTATAAAATCATGTACATGAAGCACTCACTTCCAGTTCCTTCTCATACCCTGTGACATCTACCAATTTACTTTCTATTTCTATGGATTTATCTATTCTGAGTATTTCATATTCTTGGAATTACATAGCATATAACCTATCATGACTGGCTTCTTTTAATTAACAATAGTTTCAAGTCTCATCTGTATTGCAGTAATTTACTAGATTTCATAGTTTTTATGAGCAAACATTATTGGAACTTATAGATAGACCACATTTTGTTTATCCATTTAGTGGCAGACACTTGGGCTCATCCTACCTGGTGGTCACTGTGAATATTGCTGCAATGCACATTTGGCTATAAGTAGTTGTCTGATATATGTTTCTAACTCTTGGAATCTATATAATGGGGTTATTGAGTCATATGATAATTCTATATTTAGCTTATTGAGCATATATCAAATTATTTCTTATAGCAGCTGGGCCATTTTATATTCTTGATACCTTTCTTTCCCTTTAGTGAAGTGTGTACATCCATCAGTATAGTCTGAGTAAACAAGAATAACTGTGCTGATGGCTCATGTCAACTTGGATAACTTCCTGCCAGGGAGGCCTTAAATGAAACTGGAGTTCACAAACTGGGCCAGCAAAATGTTGGGATTCGGCTTAGTTGATCTTAGGACAAACTGGCCTAACATTGGAAAGTAGTGCATGCTTAACAAAAAAGTTTTATTTGCCTATTTGTTCCTTCATTTTTTTGAGACAGGATATCACTATATACCCCCGGCTGAATTGGAACTCTCTATGTAGACCAGGATGGCCTTGAACTAACAGAGAGATCTATCTGTCTCTACAGTCTTAGTCTAGGATTAAAGGCATGCACCATAACACATGGTTGTTTTTGCTTTTTGCTTGTTTGTTTGGTTTGGTTTTGGTTTTAAATTTCAAAACAAAGAAGACAATTGGATTTGAAATTATTTAATAAAGTTCTGAATCAATAACACTGAACAAATAAAGACTTTGTAGATTCATGTATCATCTTGAGTTATAGTGTTGCTAAAATAATGGCCATATTTAGTGAGTCTTTTTGTTCCTAAGACAAAATAACAAAACAAAACAAAAATTCCAAGCAAGCAAGCAACCAACCAAACAAACAAAAAACAAAAGAAAAAAACAAACAAAAACCCCCAACTCTCAGAAGCCATCAAAACTCAGAGTAATTCCACTTATGAACATAAATGTTGACTGTTTCTGTTAACAAAAACACAAGAACAAAAATAGTGACTTATAACCAAATTTTAATTTGCTGTCCTCATTAAGGCAAACTCTTGAAAATAATCAAACACAGCTAACATTTTGTACAAAAAACAAACAAAAAATGGTCTCAGACACCAGGAATACTTTTTAAAGTCCTGAGTGAAAAAAAAAAAAAAGTTCAAGTATAAAAATAAATATAAACAAACAAAAAGCAAAGACAATAAAATTGAGGTATTTACATTTTTAAAAAGTGAAACAAATGAAAAACAAACAACCTTGAAATACTTCCAAATAGATATCAAAAAGAGTCTATTAAAAATCCATCAATATTAGTCTCTGTTCTTGAGTAATGACATTATAAACACTTTTTAGTCTATGGTGATTTGAATGAGAATGGCTTTCATTGGCTCATATATTTGCATGCTTAATCCCTATTTCTGAACTATTTCTGAAGGATTAGGTGGTAACATTATTAGAAAATGTGTAGCCTTGTTTGAGGAGGTTTGTCACTGGAGGAGGGCTTTGAGGTTTCAAGAGCTTAGGGCAGGCCCCGTGTTTCTCTCTCTGCTGCTGCTCCTGCATCTTGGGGATCAAGATGTAACTGCTCCAGTGCCTAGCCAATTTCCTCTTTGACTATGGACTAACCCTATAAAACTGTATGTAAGCAAGGCCCCAATTAAATAAATTTTTATAAGAGTTTCCTTGGTGTAGGGAGCGGTTAGAGTATTCGCCATTACAAGATGGCGCTGACTTCCGCTGTCGCTCTAGGAAACTTATGGATAGCGCGGGGTGACTCGCCCAAAGCGTTTGCGCATTATGGGTGTACATGACTAATCACCGCCCACTCCCGGGCACGCCAACCAGTGGAGGACACGCTGCCTCAGGGCTATATAAGCAGCGCCATTTTGGAGCCCGGGGTCTTCCTCTTTTCATCATGCAATAAACGCATTGCTGCAGAAGGATCCGTGTGTCTGCGTGGGTTCTTGCTGGCGAGACCAAGTAGCGCGCGGGACAACTGGTGCCGAAACCCGGGAACGTAGCGACTTCATCATCGCCGGCGCCGAGGAGACC
>CM052700.1:37544533-37635919 GCA_028551405.1 Uromys caudimaculatus
GCTGATCAGCTGTGGAGCCCTGTGGCCCAAGCTGAGGTTTCCGGCCGTCACCGGAAGTTGCTGACCGACAGTCTCTGTGGCCCGCGGAAAGCGGGAGGAGTCAGCAAGCTCTGGGGACGCCTTGCCCCCGCTAGGGGCTTTTCTGCGTGCCTTCGAGAGAGGATTTTCTCCCGGAGCTGCCTGTCTATGGAATCCTAGTGTCCCGGGCAGAGGTTTCCTGCCACAGCTGCCCGCTTTTGGGATCCGGGAGGGTTTCTAGGCCCGCCTACCTCGTCCCTGTGTCTTGTGGGTTCAGGGCAGTACCTGGTGAGCTGTGGGGCGCGTCCCTGGCCCACTCCTGGCTCTTACGATCTGAGTGGGATCTTTGTCCTGGCGCTGATTAGCTGTGGAGCCCTGTGGCCCAAGCTGAGGTTTCCGCGCCAGCACTCTTTAGAAACACAAATCTATCTTTGCTGTCTTACTGTCCATCTTCTCTCTCCCTGCTTTTCTCCTCCTCCTCCTCCTTATTTTAATCATAGTTCGTAGGCACAAAAGATGGACTTAATTTTTCAAATATTAATGTCCTGGGGGTAGAGTTAGGTAAATGTCATTTACAAAACACCAGGCAGTAAAGGTTTTATAGCTTTGTTCTATCTTGGTCTGTGTTGCATGAAAAAAAAATTGTTTTGTTTTTTATAACTGTTTGTTAATGGAAGAAGTCATCTTTAGTTACTGCAGCTTGGGAAAGGGTTCCAGGTCAGCTTTCCAAGTTTACTGACCTTGTATCTTTTGAATTCTAAGTCATCTTTAGTTACTGCAGCTTGGGAAAGGGTTCCAGGTCAGCTTTCCAAGTTTACTGACCTTGTATCTTTTGAATTCTTTGAATACAGCGATGTCTATGCGGTTGTAGGAATAGTAGGGTGGCTTCAGACAAAGAATGTTTGCTTCTGAGAAGCTTGGGGCACATTCAGCTAAAACAATTTAAAGAGCCAGGTTTGGATTTCTTTCTTGTTGTTGTTTCCTTAGAAAACCTTTAATATGTTAATAAGAGCTTGAAAGAAATTGTTTCCAACTTTGGAAGCTTTCTCCTGAGGAATTAATCAACCGTTCTCAGGGTGTTTGGGGGCTGGGGAGGGGGGGAGCAACAGAAGGATAGTGCCTAAGGTGAAATTGAAAGCAATCCAAAATAAAATGACAACAAAGCCTCTTTGGGTTCCCAGGTCACCTTTCTTAAAGCCACTCTGCTGTGTTTGGACCATGTGTTCAGTTAGACCCTTTTATTGCCTCAAAGCTGGGAGAGAGGTACAATTAATATCCAGGGAAGAAAATAGAAAAAGAGTTGGGTGGGAAAGAAGGGGGAAGTGCTAATGTCCCACCTGAAGGCATTTTCTGTAAATTCCTAAACACTTTAAATTGCTTTGTTACTAACTATTAGCCTGCACAGTAACCTGTAGTCAATTACTTGACCATTTTGATTAAAAACAATCACCCAAAACTCTATTTGCTGCTAAGTGGTAATTTCCCCGAAGGAAACTATTACCTTAAAATGGCTTGGTTTCAAGCTTTGGAAAGTGAAAGAAGAAAACAACTCACCTTACTGTGGACAAAACAGTGGGGAATGGGGATGTGGGTTTTACATATGTGATACAAATGAGGCTGAGGCTTGGCTCCTGCTCTCAAGTCATTTGCTATTAATGAACAGGCACCTGTGAGCCAGTGCGTTTGTATTTGAATCTGTCCACTGCTGCTTCTGCTGAGGCAGTTAATGGAAACATCTTTGATTCCTCACTCAAACTTCTCTAGAGTGAAATTTTTTTTCAAACCCTGTTCTGGTATCTATAGACTACATGTTCATAAAATATTTTGCCCAAAGTAGGTACTATATCACCACATGCTGAGAACTCCTACTCCAAAAATTTGAAATTCAATATAATCCAAAAAGAAACTTTTTGAGGGTCCTTATGATGCCACAGTGGAAGAGACTCCCATTTGACCTCTCCTGATGGTTATGGTCAAACACAGGCACACTAAAGTATGCATTTATGTTCAGGCTATGTATATAAATAGACATGAGACATAAACCAATGTTATGACTAGAACTGGGTGTCATACCCAAGGGTCTCACTACGTATACAAATATTCCAAAGTTAAGAAAAAAGTCTGAGCCCCTAAACAAAGATTTTTGTCCCCAAGCATTTTGCACGATGGACGTTCAATTGGAAATATGAATTATAAATTCAACAAGGAGACAAAGAAGTCTATAGGCAGGCACTCCAGCTCTAGTTGCTGGGGAAGCTTCTGACTTTCTGCTTCATCACCTTTTATAACCAGCTTTCTGCCCTATAAGAAAAGTGTTCCCACTTTGGTTTGTTGACTCTATTTCAAGCAGGACAAGAGATAATGGTCATAGTGCAGATATTTTTTCTCTAGCTGTTTGTTTATTGTTTATCCAGAAATCGATAACTTCCTCTAAGACCTTACTCAATTTATTATGTTTCTTTCTCATTAGCTACAATTGGATCAAAAAGCAGGACCTAGCTACAAGGGATTCTGGAGAGCTATGTTTAAAAGGCACATTGCCTCCTCAACAAAACTGGGGGTAAAGAAATCAAAGCAGGAGGAGTAAGTAAGGAGGGGAAAGTAAATTGGATGACCAGGGAAAGAGCATCACCTGCCTCAGAGCTCAGTAACTACCATTACTAGTACTATCCATTACAGGTTGGCTATTTGGCACAAATTCATATTTGAAGGTAAGATAAGCTGAACTTGTTCTCCAACCTTTAACCATCCATAGGTTAAGAGCTAAAACCAGTAGCTGTCAACTGCTAAGCATTCTATTCTGTACCAGATACTCATTGAAGTACCTTATATTCATTTCCTCATATAGACCTCAAAACAGCTTTAAGTAGGTACATGAATTCTTATGCTCCTTTTGTGCATGAGGGATGTGGTGCAGTGAGGGTCTGTAATTACCTCTAGGTGGTACCGATACCAAAGGAGGCTTCCAAAGTGATTCAGATTCCCAGCTCAAGCTTGGTACTTCTTCATAAAAATAATTCATCTTATACTAATAGTCCATTGATTTTCAGTGACATCTAGCTTTTTGCCTCATGACCATAAGAAAGTTGTTCGTCATTGCCAAGTGTTAAAGGAAATTTAAATTTAGAAAAAGTACTTTTTCCCTTATGCAAACGCATTAACTTTATATGATAAACAAAATATAAGTCAAAATCTGTGAGCTTACATGCAATAATTAAAATTAAAACTTTTATAAGAAAATGTTCATCAGTTGGTGTTAGAAAAAATAACATAAATATGATATAAAAGGCCTAATACATAAGGTAAATTTAAAAACAATTAAAGTAAAATGCTTTTGTGCCAAAAGGGCATAAAGAAAAAATGGGTATGCTATTTACAATACACAGTAAAGCAAGAATTTACAAAAAAGATAGCTGATGGACTATTTTTTACAGACTATGCACAGATTTCTTCTGCTTTAATTAGATAAATAATCGAACTAACTGCTCCTGTGCTGAGCAGTCAGGGCAGGCAGTACAGAGTCATGGTTGGTTTTAGTACTTGCCACCAGCTCTGGCTAAAGTAGTTATAGGGATGGTTATTTGTCCATTTGTCATAAGCCTTGTGTCAAATTATTTCATGTAGTATCTGACAGAATGCTAAAGTCTACATTCTAGAAACAGATTTAATATACTTTAGAAGAACTTTTAAAATAGAAAGGAATTATTAAGCTGTCAAATTTTGGTATTTCCTTAAGTTGGTAGCTCCGTAGAAAATTGAGAATTGATCCACCTCAAGACTGAGCTCTATCATTCTTGGGCATATACCCAAAAGACACCTTATTCTACCACAAAGACACGTTATTCATAATAGCCAGAAACTAGAAACAATGTAAATGTCTCTCAAACGAATAAATGGATAAAAAAATATGTTAACACAAAGCAATATTACTCAACTGTTTAAAAAAATGATATCATGAAATTTGCAGGCAAATAGAAGAAACCAGAAAAAAAAATCCTGTGTTAGGTAACCTGGACCCAGAAAGACAAACATGCTATGTGTTTACTTATAAGTGGACCTTAGCTTTTAAGTAAAGGATAATTATGCTACAATACACAGACCAGGGAGGTTAAGTGATAAAGAGGGCTCACGGTGGGGGACATGCATGGATCTTCCCGGGAAGGGGAAATAAAATAGATTTTCTGTAACCAGGCTAGACTTCCAGGGTAGGACTAGGGCACAAACCAAGCCACAAAACCTTCAACCTACAACCTGTTCTACCTGCTAAATACAGTGCAGAAATGGTGGCTCAAGCTTATAGGATTGGCCAACAACTGATTGGTACTGTTGTGTTTTATACAATGCAGCATCTCAGTGGGTCTTGCTAAGGTGTTCCCCCTGAAGAATTAGCTATAAAAAGAAGTTTATTTGGGGAAGGGAGCAGAGTGGGGACCTGGAAAGGGGTAGGGTTAGAGAAAGGGGGACAGAGAAGAACAGAAAGAGAAAGGAGCTCAGAAGCTGTATGGACTAGAGACCTACAGTAGAGCCAAACAACAATGGACAAAAAAATAAGATAAAAATAAGAAAAAAAAAGAAGTTAATGAAATAATTCATAATGATATTCTGCTATACTGATAGATGGATACCTAACCCTATCATTGTCAGAAAGGCTTCATTCAGCAACTGATGCAAGCAGATGCAGAGATCCATAGCCAAACCTTAGGCAGAGCGTGGAAATCAATCTCAGAAGAGTAGAAAGGATTGTAGGAAACAGAAGGGTCAAGGACACCAGGAGAACACAGCCCACAAAATCAACTAAGCAGGTCTCATAGAGGCTCAGAGACTGAAGAGGCAATCATGGAGCCTGCATGGGTCTGTGCTGGGCTGCATACATGTTGTAGTTGTTTAGCTGGGGATTATTGTGAGACGCCTAACAGTGGGGTGGGTGTCTCTGACTCTTATACCTGCTCTTGAAACCCTTTTCCTCCTGGGTTGTCTTATTCAGCCTTGATATGAGGCTTTGTGCTTAGTCTCATTGTATTTTGTTATGCTGTGTTCATTTTATATTCCTAGCAGGGCTGCTCTATTCTGAAGGAAAACAGAAGAGCAGTGGATCTGAGAGAAGGGGTATGGTGGGGACTGGGAGGTATGGAGGGAAGGGGAAACATGGTCATGATGTATTATTATGTAATATGTATTATGTATTATGAGAAAAGAATTCAATGAAAAGAAAAAAGAAAAAGTCTCAGACAGAGCAGTATGAGAACCCTGCCTCCAAGGGTAAGTATACTTACTGGCCGTGCAGTTCCCACAACCTACCTGGATACTACCAAAGGAGATGTGTTTTACAAGAAAATTATTTGAGATCATGTCTTACTATGCAGCCCTGGCTGTCCATCTTTGTACTTTAGTATATAGTTCAGGCTGGCCGTAAATTCATAGTAACCCTTCTGCCTCAAATACTTAGTTCTGAGATTACAGGCTTGCACAATCATACCTGGCTGACTGACTAGAGTTTGTGGCTACACTGCTGGGAGACTTCACAAGTTGTCATGGCACTAGGAAGTTTGTCCTCTATTTTAACTGTCACTTAGAGATAAACTTAGGCACATTAAAAATTTAAAAGGCTTGTTTTCGCAGACAGCAATTCATGCATCAGGAATCTCCAGGTTGCAAACAGTTCTGGGTTGCACTGGAGGCTCCAGAGAGAGAAGGCTTTTATAGAGCGAACATAAAAGCAAGGACAACAAAACGTCTGGTTAGCCAACGTTGAATGGTATCCATGTTTGGATCATTCCAACAAGAAATTCCTACTTAGAGGTTAGTTTTTACTTTCTAATTCATTACGTTTTCATTTAGTTGTGTCCATACACTGTGTTTAGTTGTGGACTTTCATGGAGGAAGCCCGAGTCACTTCATTGTGATGTCAATTATTTAATACCATGCTAGGAAATCTTATGGAGCTAGAGTTGGGAAGGACCATAGAAAATAAAGACCACAGAGAACTAAACCGTCTTACTTTGCAGAGTAGAGGAACCAATGCTATGAGTTTTGTAGCTTACATCATCTAAATCTACACAGCCAGCTGCTGTATTTCAGACTAGCATTTGTTCAACCATGCTCTACTCTGAGAAACAAGGGATTTTGGAGCCAGAGAGGTCTGTGAGACAATGCAACTCAAGCTCTCAACCAAGAACACTCTTGTGAAATGATTTCTTCAAGAAGGCCCCAGAGCTCATATTTCCTTTGATAGCACAATGGCAGTTAATGGTAAGACATTATTGAGGAGCAAATGGATAGTTTTTATTTTGAGTGTAATTCATAAATAAGTTCACTTTAACTCAACTTGGAGTCTTATTTCATAGCTCTCTTATTGTTCTGTGTTTTTGATTACCTCATCTGATCATCTTAAGTATCATCACAATGTCAGCATTACAGTTCTAGCATCACACACAAAGGTAGGAGTGTTAAGGATTGCCTGGTTCAGCCTGTTAGTAAGCCAATCAGAGGAGCCATTGAAAGCTTGCTCTTTTCATCATAGGGCTTGCTTGTCCTTCTTCATCTGTTTCACTGCCTTTAGAGTTTCTCAAAGTCCTTGTTGTACAGTTTTCCATTTCCCGTGAAGACGGAGTTTATCAAACTCCTTATCGATCCTCATGTAGAGTAGTCCGTGAAGAGTTAAAGGCCAGGAGCTTCTGTTGGGAATATCCTGTTACAATTTTCCCAGTCCTGTTTTTTTGTTACATGAGTGTAAGGTTAAATCCTTTTTCCTCCTCTCCAAAGGCAAGGCGTTCACGAAGTTGAAATGGCAGAACAAATGAATTAAGAGTGATGAATCTTTTTCATAGGCATGCACTTTACAAAGGATTTACCAGAAGAATCCTATAAATAATGCACAAATGTTCCTTATGCATTTCAAATATGATTCAAGAGACCAAAGTATTAGTCATAATGCCACAAACTTTTCCAATAAATTCATCGCTTGATCTTTGCCAACTAAGTTCTGTGATCCCTTGAACATCTCTGATTTGTCACCTTTGAACACTAAGATTGGCCCATTTTCAAAATCAGTGATAAGGAACAGTTTCCAATGGGATAAAGGAAATGCTGAGTATTTCTTGAACTCTAACAGACAGGCACTACCTGGGGCTAAGTTGGAATTCCTGAAGGATGGACTTCCACTCATACTGCCCTTACTGACGTTTCATCTGTTCCGACACTTGTACCCCAAGAGATGAGTTCTTGATTTAGGCAAAGGGTAAATTGTTTTGTGATTGCTTTTGCAAAAAGCATTCATTGATTCATTTATTTATTACCATAAGTTTGACAGCAAAATCATTGCTACTAAAAATACATTCAGTTTTTGCACAAGATGAACCATTTCTGACTTGTGAAATCTCCATATGCAGACCTTTCTCCTTTTCTTAGGGCTTGGGCCTGGAAATGTGAGTTGTTACAAGAAAAGGCATTGGTAATGAACAGATGGCTTCCTCCAGTCATGCATATTCATGAGTGCATTTATTTCATTGTGTTGTCCCCTGGGAAATCCTATGCTTCAGCTTTGATAAGTTTCTATGACCATCAAATCGAGCAGTCAGAAGGCCCTCTGTCAAAATCCATGTTGCTGTAAAATTTGAAGAAAAGTATGTGAAGGCCCCTGCTTCATACTTTCGTGTTTAGTTTTCATGACTGAGACACCTGTTACTTTGAGATCCAAGACAATGTCATTGAGCATAATAAATGTTAAGTGTTGGGAGCTGAGCTGACAGGTTCCATTAGTCAGATGGTGGCATGGTATACTTGGAATATCTCTGAGCAACACTGTTTGCTAATTTCATAGGGGCTATGAGACTAAAACATGTCAGCCTGTCTCTGACAGCATCTTCAAAATCATCTCAGCTCTCTTTGTTACTAGAGATAGAATGAGTCATGGGCTACTTTGGAAAAAATGTTCCTTATTAAATACTTAAATACCCTGTTGGATAATTTCTCTGGAAACACACTTTTTTTCTTTGAGACAGGGTTTCTCTGTGTAGCCCTGGCTGTCCTTGAACTCACTTTGTAGACCAGGCTGGCCTCGAACTCAGAAATCTGCCTGCCTCTGCCTCCCAAGTGCTGGGATCAAAGTTGTGCGCCACCACTGCCTGGCTGGAAACACACTCTTATGTGCTTCACCAAATCTTTTCCACTGGACAGAGACTTTTAAAAAAGGATCGAGAGCATGCCTTTCCTCCCTCCAACCCCGTACCTCCTGCTGATTTAGCTGCTGCATTATGAAAGCATCTAAACAGTGTTTGGTTCAAGTGCTGCTATGATTGTCTCCATTGAAGTCAAAATTCCTTTGCTTCAAACTGCATCTGAATGAGACTGTTTTCTTTCTTTTTCTTCTCTCGCTGTTGCCTGACTTCAAGGAATATTCATGTTCCAGATTTTTTTTCCCCCATAGATCTGTTAAGACCATCTATTGAGCCAGGCATCATGGCACATACCTATAATCCCAGCACTGAGGAGATAGAGGAAGGTAAATCTCAAGTTCAAAGGCAGCCTATACTAATAGTAAGACCCTCTCTCAAACAAGCTATTACTTTTACCTCCGTACCAATCAGGTGCTTTTACTCAAAGACTGGACATGGAAGTTAAGGCATGTGTAAAATCTGCTCACTTTGGTTAAATAGACCATGTAGTTGTTTTTTTTTTTTTTTTAAAGTCCTTCAGGTAATAGTTATAATAACCTAACATTTGTTAATCACACATTGAACATTTATATAATAGCAATGGTGTTAAATGTTTTAGAGAAATCTTATTACTTTGGCAGCATCAGTATCTACATATTATTGCAATTCTGAATATATTGAGTGTCTAATACACTGTGTTAGGGATGGTGACACTCTTGAACAGAATGTTACTTCATTCAGATCTTGTGGTCTTTGTAAAACAGTAAGAATTCTGAGAGACAGGAGGGCTCTGTGGAGTGTGGGCTTGAGTGGATTTGGTAGGGAAAGTCATGTTCAGATAGGGGGCCTTCAGCATCCAAACTAGAAGAAAGCATCAGGTGCTTTTCAGAGAGGTGAATAAAGTAGAAGACAGATCAGCAAGCTACAGGGAGAGGGAAGAGTAAGCAGAAAGCAGTTGAGCTGTCTTTGATAATTTTACACTTCTGCTAGCATTCGCGTGGGGCTCCAACACCAGAGCTGCCCAGGTATTGCTTCCATTCTGATGTGACCTTCATTTGGCTCCAGGCTGCTTCAGTGAGCCTCATTCTTTGCAGCTCCAGCTAAGACTCAAACCCTTGTCTTCAGAAACCCAAACAGATCCTAAGCTTATTCTTTGTCATCCAGTGTTTATTGCCTATCCACATTAGAAATCAAAGAACCCATGGAGCAAGGCTACAGGCAAGTCATTTTAAATCCGTAAAGTGAAAAGATACAGAAAAAAAAAAAAAATCAAGGAAGGGGCTGTATAGGAAACAACTTCAGATAGAATGGCAACAAATCTAAATAACAGGGTCATAGTCATACAAGGCAACCTTTATTAGAACACATCTTTAAAGACATTGAGAAAGTGAAAGTGCTATTGAACAGTCTCATTACAATAAACATTCAGTATATTATGAATATGTAAAGTAAAAAGTAAAGCCATCCATTCTTGTCCTTCCCAACCCCAGTCCTCAGGGAAACCCAATATGCATTAATGGGTGTATATCTTTTTGGAATTCTTCTGTTCATGAACTGGATATGTGTACACAATGAGATTGTATTACACACTTCCATTTCATTGGCACATGCTTCTTTGTGTTGGTCTAGCACATCCCAGACATTATGACAGGTGAATGCACATAGATTTCTCCCTTTCAGCCAAGGCAATACAGAAGGGGTTAAGGAGCTCGCTTCTGTTGTTGGACATTCAATTGTCTACAGATTTCTACTATTATACATCAGATGTCAAAAGGAAGAAACAATTCTCTTTAAAAGTGCTTTATTTGCTCATGATAGGATAAATTTCAGAAGCATTACTAGCATGTCGAAGAATGTGCTCTCCTTAATCCTTCAGGGCCCATAAAAGTATGATGGACATTTCAAATACAATATCCCTCTAAAACTGGTTAGGGTAATATTAAGGTCCCACAGTGTCAACCTATTAGAATTCTTGTAAATTTTGGTGTAATTTGGAATGGAGAGGCTAAGCTATTGTCATCACTTTTGTCTAAAATAGATGTAAAAACGCAAAAATAATTTGGGTGTCATAGGGGATTTGAGTTTGCTTGCTGAATAATTCATCTTTGAACTACTTTGAAGATCAACTAATAAGCAAGTATTTTATTATTGATCAGTAAGAATGCCCAGCCCAGAATCAGGAAATGATCTAAGATATTGTGATTATGCCTTAAAATTTGCCCCATACTCTGTGAGCCTGCAGAGCAGGCAGAAATACATGCACCTGAGTCAGGTATTTTAGATGATAGGATTTTGTATTTATAGTTTCAGAAACAGATAGAGATATACAGAGTACACAAGGAGCAAAATAATTCTCCAGGGAAATAATCAGGAAAACTCAGGTAATGTGTTATAAAACACTGAAATTCTTTTCTGAGGTTGCCAAATATACTTATTTAAAAGCTTTGCATTATGTGGACATTTCTTACCTTCCAAGGCCATTGAAAATAAAGTAATCTTGAAAAATTTGAAAGCAATATGATAGCCAAATCAAAGCTTCTACATCAAAAGCCATTTAAGTGAACCTCCATTGTCAATACTTTGTGTCAAGTCTAAATTCATCCTAAAGTAGACCAATATTATAGAAAAAAGAACCAGTATTTTTAGTATGGAAGAAAAAGCTGCATCTGATGTTCCAGACCAGCTATTTGGAGGCTGAGGCTGGAGGTTTATGATTTTAAGGCTGTCTAGACTAGAGAATGAATTCAAGACTACCTAGGCCACTTGTTCAGGCTGTGGATGGATATATGAAAATACCAAACGGACTTCAATTGTAGAGAGCTTGCTCAGCATGAACAAGCTTAGATTTTCTGCAGTATTGAAGAAAGCAGTTCAACCAAGGGCCATGAAAAGCCTATCATAACCATATTTTCAGCAACTCCCTCTAAAAGTTCAATATTTGAAACAGATGTATAATTTTCCTATGAAAGCTTTTCTGTCCCTGAATATCCACCTAAAGTTTGTTGTTGTTACTTCCAGATGGATCCCTAAGATCAGATTATTTATTGCATGTGTGCACATGTGCCTGTGTGTGCTCAAGTGCATATGTGTGTACGTGCATGCGTTCATGTGCATATGCATGTGCGTGTGTGTGCATGTGTATGTGTGTGTGTTCAAGTGCATACATGCCATGAATATAAGAAGATAACTCAGTAAAGATGGTTTCATTCTTCTGTAGGATCTGTGCATCAAACTTAGGTTTCAGATCTGAGCATAGGCACCTCCATCCACTGAGCCATCTCTCCTGACTAGGACCAGAATCTTCCTTGTAGCAGCTATTTATTAAGATTCCTGGCTGGCTAACACTATGATAAAAGCGTCAGGTGGGTTGAAAATTTCTGTCAGCAGGTCCTTGTGTGCAGTGCTTAAGAGATATGGGATCCATAGCTGCTAAGGTTAAACCTGGGTTCTATGCTAGGACTAATTCCAAAACTCGAGTTCTCTGCTGCACTGCACAGGACTTATGATGGCATCTACTAGATATCTTCAGTACCTCAGCTCAACCAAAACAGTACTTTCTGAATATTTTTCCTAAATCAATAACTTTCACCCCTATTACTTCTCCTAAGCATTTCAATCCACAAAACATACAGTATTAATTACATTTTTCCTCCAAAAGGAAGTCAGACAGATAACCATTAAAAAAATCTACATTCTACTGGTTTATTTAACTTTATTAACCATGGTTTATATGCCACACATTGTACTATGTAATACCATTTTCAGGTTTTTCTTTATTGTCCCATGATTTTTTTCTTGACTATACATTCATTAGTTATTTCTACATTTTTTCGGAAGAGAAATGTGTAACTAGAAGATTTGCATTTTATTCACTATCGGCGCAAATTAGTGTGTGGAAGGAGACACTTAAGCAGTAGGGGCTACTCCTACGGAGATGGAATACAGCAGGAACTATGCTTTTAGAAACAATCCTAACAAATATAATTTGACAACCAAAGGTGTCAGCTGTTGGCAGCAAAGTCTCGCTGTGCGTGGTCTTTTTTCATTTGACTACTCTCAGTTTTAAAAAGGATGACTTTTTGCCTTCCTTTCTTTCATTAGCACATGCTTACACTGTACTAACTGATAGAATGCACTATGCTCCTTCATGATATCATGTAATTCATACACATTCAAGCCCCCCCCAACTGGCTTTTCTTATCTACTCCACCCAAAATTGTTGCAGGATTTTCCCTGTTCAATTACATTAGGGCAACAGGAGCCCTGTGATTGGACAGGGAACAGGGAGGCAGAGCTAAGAGTTGTAGAGGAGAGCATCTTGAGAGAGAGGAGAAGGAGAGAGGAAGATGGTAGTGGACGTGAACTGGCATAGCACCACCGATGGTTATGTTATCATAAAGGTTAGAAGTTTGGAATAAGTTGTCTAATCTAGGTGGGCAGGTTTTATCATTATCAATTGGCTCTGAAATTATTGTATTTGCATCTTGTAAATTGTGTTTTTAATTGATACTTAAATCTGATTGGTTAACTATATGCTTAAGAGTTTTAATTCTACCGGGTAAGTGGGTGTTCAGATGGCTGGCCGTGGGGCAGGCAATTATTGTGTAAGTCTGGTGGCAGAGATCCACCAAGGGACTCAGCTCCGGAGAGTTGGCGGGCTGAGAGAGTGAGATAGCCCTGCGAGAGATCTGCTGTGGCCCACAGGTTGCCTGCCTGAGCACAGGCTCCCTCTTTTATAATAATTCCCACTACACATAATCCCCTCCCTCCTTCCCAGTAACCTTCTACTTCCCATTCTTTGCATATATTTTAATCCAGGTTTTATATATGAAAGGAAAAGCGATAGTCACTTTTTTGAGTCTCATTTATTTGCATAACATGATAATTTTATTTTTTCTTATGATGGTATACTGCAATATTGTGTGTGCGTTTTCTTTTTTCTTTCATCTGTCAATGGTTATCTACTCTACAGATTCCTGTGGCATGAATATGGTTCATAGTGGGACAATAAACATGGATACACTAATATCTCTGTTGTCCACTGGCTTAGATTCCCTTGGGTGTCTAGCTGGGACCCCTCTAACTGAATCATATGAGATCTCTATGTTTAATTTTGGGGAACCCCATGCTAAGATCCCTCATAGCTGCACAAATGTACATTCTCTTCAACAATATAGAAGAATAATCCCTTCCCGGAAACCATTGGTTTCTTTTCTTAGTGGTAGTCTTTCTGACTGTGCTGATGAAGAATCTGGGTGAGTTTTGATTTGCGTTTTCCTAATGGCTAAGAATATTAGCCATTGTTTCATGCATGTGTTGCCTATTTTTGCTTGTTTTGAATTTCTCTCTTCAACTCATTTGCCCATTTATTGACATGATTGTTTTGGGTTGCTTAATTTATTAATCACCTATCAAATGTATAGTTGCTAAAGATTTGTCTTCTGCTTTGTAGGCTGGCTCTTTCCTCTGCTGATTATTTCCATTAGGGCTTAATTTTTGTTTTTTAAAGAAATGAGGCTTATCTATTATGATTTGTATTAATCAGTGAAGCTTGCAATTTAAATTCATTCAGTCATTCAATTATCATTATCACAGTTACTAACACTACGGAAAGTCAGCAGCATGTGCTGTTCCAAATGGTTTTTAAGAGTCTTCATGCTGAGTAATCAAAGGGTCAAGCTTAAGTTACAGGGTGATGCCTTCTCATCAGCAAAAGCTATGGCTGTGCACAAGCTATTTGTCTTCCTGTAATCAAAGTTATTTTTTTTCTTTTGAAAGCTCACCTAGAAACATTATTCAAGAAACCTATAATAATGTATAAAGCTCCTCTTTCAGAAAATTAATCTTCAACACCATGGAACAGACAAAATGAAAATGAATTAGAGGGGTATCAGAAAAACATTTTTACAGGATATTGAATTCCTCCCAACTAGGACAAAGTCTTCATCGCTTGTTCCAAACAAGAAAGCTCATTAATTTATATAATGCGGGTCAAACATAAAACATTAACTTCCCTTAGTTTCTATAACTCCAGAAAAAGGCAAAAACCTTCATTAATTGTCCCAACATTCTGCATGCAGAAAAGTATTATTAAATTTATTTTCTTAGCAACTTAGAAATCCGTGTACAATGTTAAAATGGCTCAGGTACATTCTCAAATTTTTCTCTGCCTCTGGTAACATCCTGCAAACAGATAAATACTAGCATGATTATTTTTTCAATAACTTGGAAATGGAACTAAAATACAGCATTGCTTTGTTGCATTTTCAAGGTTTGCTCTTTGCCTCTATCTGAGGCAGGTGAGTAGCACTGATTTTCAAGACCTGTGACTTTATAGATCAGAACTTTCAGGTGTGACAAATGTTAGCACACTGTCTTCAAGAGAATGTGGCGCACTGTGCTCAGTGTGCTCGGTTTTAGGCTTTGGAGAAAGCCCAGAGAGAACTGGACTCCTTCCCCAAAAGACTGTACCACAGCCGTATGTGCAGATGGGGACTCTGCATTATTCTTACAGTGTGGCCCTTTGCCTCAGAGAGGAGTAGTGACTGGAGAGCTCTTAGGATATAGGATCTGAGGGTGGAAACCACTTTCGCATGTGCTTTGATGCCAAGGCAAGTGTTCTGCTTCTTGACTTAGTGTGAGAGTACACATCCTCTTTAAGGAGCAGGACACCAGGAGAGCTTCCTAGGTAGTTTGACTTTGAAAGCACATCCCTGAGAGCAGTGAGGTCTTTTGTTAGAATTCCGTGTTTGTTCTCAGATACTCAGACACTACCTAAGCTTTGTTTGTAATAGTAAATATAACATAGTTGGGCAATGAAGACAAGACCCAGAAACTAAAGGCTGCTTTGGTTGTTTGTTTCATGGAGGAACTCTGGCCATAGAGAAAAGGCTTTCTTTAACCACTTACCAGACTTTGGAGGAAGCAATTTACTATCATTTCTTTTTTGTAATTTCCTCTGAAATACAAGGGCTAGGCAGCTAGTCTGCAGTTGGCAATCTAGATTTGAGCCTTAGCTCACTTCATTGCAAAATCTTGAGTTAGTTAACCTCTTTCTTTTTTTAATGAAAAATTTTGACTTCATCACGTAAATATCATGAACAAATTATTTAACCTCTCTTTTAAAGTTGAAAAAATTTCTTGAATATCTCATTTTACACACACACACACACACACACACACACACACACACACACACACACACCCCACAGACACACCACAGAACTTTGATCATACTCTCCCTGTTATCCTTTCTTCCCCACCCCCGACACCAAAGCCCTTCTGATAAGTCTCCTGTGTTCAGGTCTCTATTATTTAAGATTGCCTACATGATCATGGGTGGGAGGTGATTTACTTGAGCAAGGGCAACTCCCCAATGCTTATTTCTAAAAAATATGCCCTCTATCCACTGAATCATTATCTGCCTATAGCTCTTCAGGTATTGGATGGGTTTTGTGAGTCCCTCCGTGACACAGTGTGGATGGGCCCAGCCTTGTGCAGACCTTGGATGGGTAGCCACTGCTGCTGGGAATATCATGGGTGTATCAGCCACACCAAGTCCAAAGCATAGCATTTCCCAGGACTCCCTCCCACCCTCTGCTCTTTCATTCTTCTGGCTTCTCTTCCATGACATCCTCTAGCGCTCTAGAGGAGGTGATAGCTGTCTAAAGGCACTGCACACTTTGGTGTCAGGACATAGAGGAATTCAGGGAGAATTGAGCTGCAAGCTTCCTCTGTGTTGGAGAATTAATCTTTTAAGGCTCCCATCTCATCATGAGTGAAACAAGCATCACTGTTATACCCACCACACAGGTAGGATGGAATGAGGTGAACTGTAAGACATTGTAAATGTTACCCATGATGAATGTGGTTAATAGATTTTGTGCCCAGTGAAACAGAATCCTCAGTTCTTCATGTTCATGAGTGGCAGAAGAGAATAGAATGAGGAACTGTCACCTTGCCATGAGAAGGAAAAGACATGCTGCCTACGTTTTTTCTCAGTTCTCTGGTTGCTTAGCGATTTACAGTGGCTGACAACAAATACATGGTGGGAACCTATTTTGCAAGTCTGGATACAAATGTTTTGATAATCCACAAGGAGCATGAATTTCACACATGGTCACTGCAGCAGTAGTGACTAGCTCTGTGATATAGCACGGCAGTCTTCTTCTGGAATGTACTGGAAACATGAACTGACACCCCTTCCCCAATAAGTTAATGTGTGCAGAGTACGTAGTAGCCTGGCTAGTATGTGTGGGAGCATTAAATAACTATTATCTACTTTCTCTTTCTACTTTCTTATTTGGATCCATGAGAACTCACACTTGTCATCCTATCATTCCTATCTGGGAATTAACTCATTCCTGCATGCCAGCCTCCATACTGCTCTGAGAGCATAGCCATAGGTCTTGTTAATTATGTAACTTTTCACCTCCAATCTTTTAGTATATAGCTTTTATGCACTGGGTACTCGGTTAAAGCTAAAATAGAGTTCCCAGTAAGTTTTTGTTGGCATCTGGATAGATAACTCAGGGTTAAGAGTGAGGACTACTCTTGCAAAGAACCCAGATATGGTTTCTTGTACCCATGTTGAAAACTTCATACATATTAATGATTCCTATTCCAGGGAATATAATACCTTCTTCTAGATTCTGAAAGTACTCATGTTTGCAGAAAAACCACACACACACACACACACACACACACACACACACACACACACAGAAGTGAAAATAAATTCTTTTAAAAAAGCAATCTCTGTTAAAAGGAGAGAAACCTCTCCTATTTCCTCCTATGCTGAATCTAGATTTTACACATGCTTATGAAAGCAGAAGCCAGTATTAGGGATGGAGGAAAGGGCTCGGCAGGAAGGGAAGTGGGGACAAGGGAGATCAAGGGGACAGAACATGTGAGCAAAACATAAATGGCATACATATATGAAAAGGCCACAACAAATCCCATTAATTTGTACACTAGCTAAAAATATGACAGGACTGAGAGAGGACCAGAGTTTGGATCCCACCACACATGCTAAGCATTCTCTAAGCCTGTAACTCCAGCTTTAAGTGGCCCAATGCCCTTTTCTGGCCTTGTACACACCTGTAGACATGTGTATACACAATCAAGCATACCTAGACAAATACGAATAAATGACTACAATGACTTGGTTTGGTAGTAGAGAGACTTAGTTTATTTTGGTCAATGTTGCATTTCATGAGATGGATCTGCGATGCTTTGAGGAGGAAATCCTGAAGACCATTCATCCGGTATGGCCTCATCTGTAACTTGAACAACTTGATGGAATGACTATCAAGATAGAGCACACTAGGCTGCTAGACATCCGCTTATCCCCTTCCTGTGTTGCTTTTCCACTTCATGCTGAACTTTCACCCCCTAACAGCTTCTCCACTGGCCATTATGGCTCTTGGTTTGATTGCAAATTAACGCTCTTGAAAAAGTGCTTTACTCTGATGACTTTTCAATGACTCTGATGTTGGTGGGGACTTGTAATTACTGTCACTGGTCTCAGTTTCTATAAGCATTTGCATTTTGAAATAATTAGTATGACCATTCCATGAGAATACACACACACACACACACACACACACACACACACACACATGCTACTTGAATCAGTAACTAAGAAAAGGAAATCACTAATGCATCCATTTGAATTGAATGGTAGTCCATTTCAAGAGATTTGGAAAACATTACTCCAACTTTGGCTCTTTAGCCATGTCCATTTAAATCCTTCAGTACTTTAAGGATTTTAGGATAAGCATTCTAATAACTATGCATGCTTCCCTTTCTTGTCCTCCCATCCCTTTCCTTTTGAAAGAGCATCTCTACAGGCATGTGATCCCAGGCCCAGGCTAGCCTTGGACTTACTATATGAACAAGAATGATGCAGCACTGATCTCCTGCCTCCGCATTTCAATAGCTCACATTACAAAAGTGTGCCTTTGTGCCCTGTCCTATGTGGTGCTAGAGCAAATGCAGGGGTAGCTAAGGATTCCTCCAACTGAGCTACATCACCAATTGCAACAGATATGAATGCTTAATGAAAGAGAAATGTGAGCTTCTGTCTGAAATACTAAGATTGTACAAGGACTGGGAAGGAGTAGGGAGAGGAGAAATGATGACAGTAATTCTTGAAGATTAAATGGAGGTTGATTCTATTTTCTCCTTTTTCTCCTTCCACCTTTGTTCCTTTCTTCCATCTCGCCATTGTGCAGAAGAATCACCTCTGCCCCTGCCCATTCATAATCACCACTGTCAAATCAGATGAGGAATTCACTGAACATTTTGGATTTAACCAAGACCCTAAATAAAATCATTGAATCGGGAAATTACCTCACCAGCGAAGTTTTGTCCATAAGTCCATTTATGCATTTATAGTTTGGGAAATATTTATGATATATGGTGAGGGAAACAAAATTAAGTTTGTGGGTGTTTTTTAAAATGTCTCCTATGAAAGAAGGGAGTTTATGGAGATATCTGTTTTAGGGGTGAGTGTTCCAAGGTCTCTCACTCTCTGTATATTGTCTGGATGTGGGTCTCAGTATTTATTTCAACCTGCTGCAGGAGGAAGCTTCTCTGATGATGGCTGAGCAAGGCACGGACCTCTGAATATATCAGAATGTCATTAGAAATCAGTTTGTTGCTGCATTTCTTTATCAGAAGAGTAGTGTTTTGTTTTCCCCTAGATCTCTGGACTTTCTAGTCTAGATTTATGACCACTAAGACAGTGTTGGGTATGGACTTCATCTCATGGACTGAGCTGTAATATAAATCAGATAATGGTTGGTTACCCCCACAAGCTTTTATGTGATCCCTCAAATGGCCCTTAGGTTTAGCTGTCCTTTGCCATATGCTTCCTTCACTCAGAGCTCAGAGACATCTACAGAAGAGAAGGGAGAAAAAAATGTAAGAATGAGAGGGATGAGGGACACTAACTATAAGGCCTTCTAGACACAACAGGTCTGGTGCACATAGGAACTCATGGAGACTGAGACAGCACCCATAGGGCCTGAGCTGGTGTGCACCAGGTGAGGTCCTAGTGATGAAAGGAGAAGAGAACGCACCCCCATTCCTAACCCAGAAGCTAGCTTCAATTGATAGCCATTTGCAAATGAAAAATTAGTTTTCTGCAAGGGAGACCCACACCACTCTTAAGGGCAGGCCCCATATCCAGCAGTGGATGGCCAAACAAACTGAACTCGAAGGCACCTTCGAAGGCTTTGTCTCATAATATTAAGTCAGGGCATATTTTTAAACGATATAGACCCTTTGCATTATATATATATATATATATGTGTGTGTGTGTGTGTGTGTGTGTGTGTGTGTGTGTTACAGATATAGATATAGCCACATACATGTATGTGTATATGCATACATACATGTATTATACATAATATATGGATTCCAATTTTATGGAATGCCTATGTGTTTGAACATGTGTGTCTCTGCATCTACACACATTTCTTCTGCTTTTTCTTGTTTGTTTGACTGCTGTTTGTTTTTTAAAATCATATTCCAATTTGTTTGGTTTTGATTTATGATTGTGTATCTTATATTATTTTATTATTATTTCTTAGAAGTCTGCTTTCCAACAAGAAACAGAAAGGGTGAGGATCCAGATGGGAAGTGAGGGGCGATGAGCTGGGAGGAGGAGAAGGAGCAAAAGTGGTAACCAGAATCTATGGTACAGAAAAAACATCAATTTTCAACAATAGAAAAAAGTTTTCTCAAGGCTAGCTATTTTATTTGTAACGAGCCTTTTAGAATAAACTCATTTTCAAAGGATTCTGTCTCCTTGTAGAGCAGGAAGGGGGGGAGTGGCTTGCAGTTCTCTGGCTGGTCACAGGCCACCAGTACATACTCTGAAAGGCAGCCATTTACATCTGCTGCAGGAAAAAGATGCGGAGAGAAAACGTGAGCACCGTTTTAGCCTTCATGGTGCACAGTGGCATCTCCATCGCTCCGCTCTTCCCAGGAGCATGCGCGTCTTGCTTGTTGAGACTGCGCATTCCTCTAGGCGTAATAAAGAAATAGGTTTCAGGTTAGCATGTAGATCACATTTCTGTCTCTCTAAAACCACATTGATGTAGCAAAATTTAGTTCTAATCTCCTGTTTAATGTTCTTAAAAGCAGGAAGGGAAGTGAGAGGTTGATGTCAAAAATCAATGCCTGCCATTCCACAGGCTTACTAACAGGTAGCATCTCAAAATCATTGTTTTGTTCAGTCTGGCATATGAGGCTGTGGACTTGTTCACTTTTTTTTTTGGTTGTTGTTGTTGAATGCCATGTTTTAACAGATACTCTAAAATCACATCTTCTACTCTCAGGAATTGCTCATGCATCCTTAATTTGTTTTTAATACATTTCTCTGTCCATAAACTATCACAAAAAAAAAAAAAAAAAAAAAAAAAAAAACCCAAACAAACCTGGGGTTTCTACAATAAAACTTGACTTGTGTAGATATAAAAGGGACAACGTTCACCCTTTTACCACAGGTTCCCTGTGGTCAGTAGCTCAGCAAAGGCAAAGCAGATCAGTAGTAAAGTAAGAAGACTTGGCAGTGAGACATAAGGTCTCCAGAATATCATTACTGGACTCCAGGGTGACGGTCGGGAAGAGACAGGAGGAGAAGGTCTTCTATCTGGATGCAAGGTTAAGTGTCTACGAGGAGAACTGAAAATATAAATGATAAGAAAGGGGAAGAACAGAAGGTAATGTCAGTGAGTGGAGTGGGCCTCATGGAAGAGAAGGCCCCCCCCAAAGGTGTCTGTGGCCTGGACCCCAGAACCGGAGACAATGTGTGGGGTCGCGTGGCAGCAGTGACTTTAGAGTTAAGTTTGTGGGTAGTATGGAAAGTTTTTGATTGTGGAGCTATCCCAGGTAGGAACAATCTAATCATGTGACGTCTTAAGAGCGCAAACATGCTTCACCTGGTATTTGGGGAGGATGATGTAAGGGAAAGCATGAGCAACCTTCCACTTGTGACTGACTGACTGCTGGCTTTAAAGATGAAGGTGGCCAAAACCCAGGGCATATGGAGGACTTAAAGAGCAGAAAGTGACTCATGGCAACTAGCCATGAACAGAGACCCTAGATCTACAACCATGTGAGGCGGCAATCAGCTGCTAACTTAAGTGAGCCTGGAGTGAGTGTTTTCTACAGGTAACCCCAGTCCACTGATACCTTGTTTTTGATACTCAGGGCAGAGAGAACAGGCTCACCCTCTGGGACTTTAACCCAGTTATGGAAGCTGTGTGGGTCAAGGGAAGGGTGATGCCAGGACCTCCATTCTGGAAGGAACTGGGACACTCGTATCTGTGGCAAACCATGTGGCCTCAGGCTGGTAGCTCGTGGGTTCTAACCCAGGACACTGCCTTTATAAGGTCTGGCTTTCTCCCCCACACAGTGGAGACAGTCACATCTTCCTCATCAGCGCAATGAGGACTTTCTGTAGTTATGGCTGGCACAAAAAAAGGACATTTTCCCAAAATACCACACAGCAGACTCTTCTCTTTGAACTCTAAGAACAGGCATCCGTGGACAGACACTACCTGAAAAATCTCATTAAACTGCTCTATCATAGAAAAAGCCGCATTCCAGACAGGAGATAGAGAAAATACCCAGAAGTGCGTCTAAAGCAAGGAGCCATCCAGATGCAAATGAAAGTGGCCTTCTTAGATGTGGGTGGATATGGAGATCACTCCGAGAACTGGAACAATACAGGTTCAGACTGAGCAATAGGACTGCAACCTGAGTGCACTGTAGCAAGCTCCCAGGTGATACAGGTCCTTCTAGTCCATGGACCCAACTCTGAGAAGGAAGAAGATTGAATACATGAGTGAAGAAATGTTCTCATCTCCAACAATGCTCTGGATGATGAGATGGTGAGGAAGAGTTGAACAGAGAGACCTGTGCCCATCTGGACCTGCTCAGCTGTGCTCTGCTGGTAGGTTTCCCTTCTTTGATAGTGTAGGCCCACTTGGGGCACAGGTATGTCAGCCCCTCTAGGCATGGATCTTTATTTCTGCACCTTTCTTGTTTCCGTTCTCCGAGGCCCATGCTGCAGGTTGATGGTTTCGTGGCTTCATGGAACAGATGTGGTAGAATAACCCACCTTACTCTACTGCAAAGCAGAGATGGAGTCAGTGCTGAGTCGGGTAGGGCATTTTGCAACAGTAGTCTTACAAATAAAGTAAGGTCTTGACTGTGCATGACAAATGCATCCCGGTATCCCTGTATCCTTGAATCCCTGCATCATTTTGTAACCATTTCTTTTTCAAAGTGCATTTCCTTCTGTGACAAATTCTTTTAGGAAAGTTAAATTGTCAAATGTTTTGTGGATGTTAACCAGGCCGACTGCTTTGAACCTTTGTCTGAAGTTTAATGTTCTAGCATATCTGCTTTCTCTTCAGTCTTTGTAAATGTGTGTGTGTGTTTGTGTGTGTGTGTGTGTATCTGTGTGTGAATTTGTTATGTATATGAGTGTTTTGCCTGCATATATGTATGTGTACCAAATACATGTCTGGTATCCACTGAGGCCAGAAGGAGGTAGATCACCTGTAATTAGAGTTATTGGTGTTTGTGAGCCATTGTGAAGGATCTGGGAAATGAACTCAGGTCCTCTGCAAGAGAAGCAAGGTTCTTAACTGCTGACCATCTCTGTGATCCCTCTCTAAGGTTTTTAGTTTTTCTTTCTGTTTCTTTCATCATTTTAAGAAGGATATGTTGCTAGTTATGGCCTTAGAAGATAAACTTAATAGGGAAGGATCTGAATCCATCTGGTGTTAAGATCACTGAGCTAGACAGTCAGACATTTAGTTACAAATGCCGAGTATAGACAAATGCTCTAGATTCTGACTGAGAAATCCAGCAGATGCAGGAAGCTGTGTGGTCCATGGATCTCTCAGAGAGCATCAATCTGTTCTGAGAAATGTCAGCTGTCTTCAGAGAAGATAGTAACACCTAGAGATGATTTTTGAGAAATTGATCAGAGTTTTTAGAACTCAAACACTGCATGATAGCAACTAAGAAAATATGATATCGAATCAACTTTAAAAGATATTGCAGAAGAAAACTCATCTCCAACATGCTAACATAATATTTTCTTGTAGTTTTCTGTGGTTTTTCCCAATCCATATATACATTATAGTAGTTGCTCCCATAGTACATTTCATTTAAAAAAAAAAAAAACAAAAATCTAACAGGATATATCACTGTTTGTAGCACATTAATTTCTGAATTATATCTAATTATATCATTATACCTCATTGTGTGATTATAGTAACTAATCAATAACTCAGTTACTCATTGATTTGACTGAACAGTGCTGTTGCAGTGAATATCTTTTGTTTTTCATTATGTCCTTCTTCAGATAAATCACTCATGGTGGACTTATTATTATTATCTGATGAAATGACATTTTTAGGGAAAAATCCTATTTCTGGAGATTTGATTAAAACAGTGTTGCTATAATTGTAGGGATTTTCACTGATTTATTCAGTTGGGTTTTAGAATTGAATTATCTTTGTTTGCTACATTTATATTGATTTTTCTACTATTTTCTGTTAGGCTTTTTTTTTTTTTTTTTTTTTTTTTTTTTTTGTCTGACTTAGTGGTGTGCGTTTTAACCTGCATTTACTCATTTTATTTAAAGTCATTATCCACGGTTATGAGCCACAGGATTCATCAAGGTCCATCAAGAAAGAGGGAAGTCATGTGTTAGCACCAGGCCCTCTATAGCCCATCCTCATAGATCTTTTGCACATTTTTCCTGGGTGTCATTTACTAAGACTGCCCCATTTCTCTTAGAACTCTTAAAATCATCTCATGCGGTCTGAATGTTGCCTGCCCTCTAATCGCTCATCTGAGGCTCCTAGCTCCATGTCTTCAGTGGAGTTCATATCTTGGAGTAACTGAAAACAAACAAACAAACAAACAGGAAAGTAAAAAGGGACCATTGTTGAAGCTAGGGGCCAGGGGACTAGAATAGCAGGGTACAAGGGCTCTGATGGGGGACATGGCAAAAGCATGGTGATGTTCTAATTAACAGTGAGAATAATGTTTCATAATGGCATGTTCAGATGTTTCGGTGTCTGTCTCTCTCTCTTATCTTCTCTTTGTGCATTTATTTTCGGATGTTTCGGTGTCTGTCTGTCTCTCTCTCATCTTCTCTTTGTACATTTGCCTGCTGATGCATCTCAGGTCTATACCCAGAAGTGGTACAGCTGTATCATGACATAGTTCTAGTTTCAGAATTTTTTTTTTTTTTAAGAATCTCCAAACTAATTTCCAGTGTTGTAACAGTTTACATTTAAGAATGGGATGTTTTGCTACATGGATACATGCTAAATGGATGCTTAGTACTGTAAATTACATCTTCCATATTTTAGCATTTTTCTAAAACACTTACAGCAGGACTGGGCACATATATACATTTTACAATGATTGCCTTAATCAAATGAACACACCCATTGCCGCCCATAGTTACTGTTTTCTTGTGTGGTGCCCGTACTTAAAATCTACTCTAAATGTGTTTCAAGGAAAGAGTGTTAAGTGCAGCCACGTGCTGAGATTAGAATCCCCACAGTGTTTGCTCATCACGTCCTAATTATCACCTCTGCAGCTGAGTCCCTAGCAAAGCCTATTTTCTACCATGTGAACTCTTCTGTTTGTCACAAAAGATCAGACAGCACTGCTTCTATGAGCTTGCCTTGTTTTATTAATCAAAAGCCTTCCATGTTCAGCCCCATTGTGGTGTTCTAGAATTTTGTTTTAAAAGAATGCATAATGTTCCACAATGGGCTATTCCATATACATCAGATATGATGTATATTTCACTCTATTTCGAATGTTATTAAATTGCACAGATTAAATATATTTCCTTCCAGTGTGTGTCACTTATGCCTTGGTGACTCAGTAGCACAGTAGGCTGGGGAAATGGCTCAGTGGGTAAAAGCACTTACTGCTCCTCTCAACCACCCAAGTTTAGTTCCCAGCACCCAGTGCAGGTGCTCACAACCTCCGGCTACAGGGGCTCCAACTCCCTCTTCTGGCCTCTCTGGGAAATGCATTCATGTGCACATAACTCCCCACACACATATACAAGCCTATGCATATAATTAAAAACAGTGAAAAGGAATCTTTAAAAAGGAATGAAAGAAGAAAATAGATGTTTCTCTTTGTGGAGAGCTTCTTATATAGAATAGAGTTAATAACTATTAGTATTAAGACCTCTCCTGAAGGTATCTTAGTGATCATTTATTCTCTTATGTAACTTCTTGATTATGCTGTTTCTTCCAGGAATTATATTTTCTTTTGATATTTTATTTAAAACATTTTAATGAGGATATATTGGAAATGCATTGAACTCGGAGGAAATATTCTATGTAAAGTATCCTCATGTTCTAGTGAAATAGGGCAAATTGGAAGCAAAGCAATATTGAGTTGGGTCTGCCTTAACACTTCATAGATTCATTGCTGTGGATATTTTTGTTAGCAATTTTAAGTCAGAATCACACAGGTAACTGATTCAGCAATATGATAAAAATCCTCAGGGAGGTGATGCTTGAGTGAATTTATTAAGTTATTTCTCGAGGTTTTAGTGATTTAATGAAAAATGAATTTTTAAGGAAAAAGATGACAGGTCATAAATATGAACTACTTTCCACTTGCTTCTGATATACAACCCAGTGGTAGCTCTGTTCAGTTAAGGAAAAGATGGATTGCTGTGACCACACCAGAAGGAATGTTAAACTGAATTGTGAGAACAGTCATCAGAGAAAGCAGGGCAAAGTCACTAGAAATTCTTCTAGAAATTATTTTCTGAGATGCACTCATTTAAAGAGAAATTTAAAGACAGAGTATGAAAGGATCAGAGGGCAAGAACGTTTCAGGGCATTTTAAAACGTAAGATTTTAAAAAGATATATTTATTTTTACTTTAGGCGTGTTTGCCTGCCTGTGTGTAATTGCACCATATGAGTTCCTCGTGCTGTCAGAAGCCAGATGAGGTATCAGAACCCTGGAAATGGAGCTGTTGAGATATGAAACTGGTCCTCAGTAAGAACAGCAAGTACCCTTCCTCTCTGAGTCACCTCTCCAGCCTGAAACTTAAGAATTTTGACTCTGAGGTTAGGATGCTAAAGCCTAAAGGAGGGGCTCAAGACATCATATTCATGTGGTTCACTGCCATTATCACTGTATGCCTGCGTGCGCGTGTGTGCCTGCGTGCGCGTGCGTGCCTGCGTGCGCGTGCGTGCCTGCGTGCGCGTGCGTGCCTGCGTGCGCGTGCGTGCCTGCGTGCGCGTGCGTGCCTGCGTGCGCGTGCGTGCGTGTGTGTGTGTGTGTGTGTGCGCGCGTGTGTGTGTGTGTGTGTGTATGTGTGTGTGTGTGTGTGTGTGTGTGTGTACCTATGCATTCGTGCATGAATTCACAGAAGCCAAAGTTCAATATCAGATGTCTTTCTTTTGCTCTCTACCTTGTCACTTAGAGATGGGGCCTTGAACTAAACATGAACGTCACTGATTGGCTGGACTGGATAGAAGATGATCATTAGAGAGCCTCGTATGTCTGCCAGCACCGGAGTTAAAATTGCTTGTCACCGCACCAGGAATTTTACATGGAGGCTCAGAATCTTAACTCAGTTTCTCATGCTGGCACATGGATCAGGGTACATTCCCAGCTCTCTCCTCATCTTCTAACATTGTTATTTGTGTAAAGAGGAGCAGCTAAGTCTTAGAAGCATGGAGGCCAAGGAGATACCTCAATTGTCTTGCCTCTGGTATGGATTATGATAAAAGTGTGTTCATTTAACCACCAACTGTTTCACTCTTTGTATTTTATAGACAGAGATCTGGTCACTGTCGCAGAAATGCTGACTGAATGAGAAAAACTTTATGTCCTATATATATAGCAGTTTTGTTGATATGGATATTAAATATGGAGAAGCATGCTTATTGATAGGAATAAAGCCTATGAAGGAAACGGAAGACTGTGATGGGGCTGGGTGCAGGCCTGAGAGGTGGCTCAGTGGTTACATTGCAAACTGTTCTTCTAGAAGACCCAAGTTTGGTTCCCAGCACCTGTGCTGGGTGCCTCACCTGTAATCTCAGCTCTGCTCCCGGGGATCTAATTCCCTCGCCTGGGCTTTCAATACAACTTCACTCAGGTGCACATACCCATACATACATATTACAAAATAAAATAAATCTTTAAAAAGTTCAGTTGTCTCTTAAGATGGTGAATGCATATCAGATGGGAGCCTCTCTTCTCCTCTCCTTTTGAGCATTCTTTGCATAGATTGGTGCCCATCGTCCCCTGGGAAGGCAGTCACACTGAACTGGTAACGTTCTAAGTCAATGACTCTCCAAATTAGTTGAACTTGGCAAACACGAAGCATCTGAGAAACCTAACATACCTGACTCCCACCCCACAAGGATTCCTTTTTCATGGATATGCAAGGATGAGACAGCTCACATGCTACAGGCAGCTCAGATGAGGGCACACACATTCTTTTCAAGCTCGCATGAGCATTGCTTTGTCATCTAGCTCTTCCCATGCCTTCACGAGCAGAAGTGTAAGCAGAGTTAATTTCTACTTAGGATGGTCACTATGGCTTTTCCTTCCCCCCCTTAGGAAAAAGATAGAACAGGCTTCTAAAATCTCCATTTTTACATGACTACTAACTCGACTTCCTCCTTCATTGTGGTGTAAGAATGTGCAGCCACCTTACCTTTTGTAGCTAGGCGGCAGCAGGTGACCTATCTAGGTTATCAGTACATAATTGCTCAGGTCGAGATTGAGTAGTTTTATAGCACTTTGTTAGCACTCTCTCCCGTGGTTCTTTTCCTTCCTTATGCAGCTGGTCTTCTTAGAAGCTATTATAGTGTCCATGCTTCAAGCTACCCTTCAGAAAGCCCGGCAAGGTAGTTTGCCCTGGATGGTATTTTCTGCAAACCTATTATATCTTTTAATTGAAAAATATGGAGTGGGAGTGACTGATTTCAAGAGAGAAAAGACAATGAGATGGTTTATGAACCTTGAGAGTAATACTCAGGCATTTTTCATGTTTTGAAGATTAAAAACAGTTCATAACTTTTGCTTTTGATTTACATGCATTAATTGTATATATTAACCTGTTTTAGGACAATAATTCCACACATGCATAAGTATGTACAAGTTACCCACCAGGCCACTATTAAATCACAGCCCTGACACAGCTAGGTTTGGATTTTCATCTTCCACGTAGAAGAGAACACATGTGGTTCGTGTCTGTCTGTGTCTGGTTTATTCCCTTTAACATAATGTCCTCTAGTTCTACCCATTTTATTGCAAAAAGCAGGATCTCGCTGTGTTGATAAGCACCCGTGCTGATTATGTGTTGCATATTGTTCCGATTATCACTTAAACATGGGGTACAGGAACCCCTTTGGCAACTGATGTAATTTCATTTGTATATATACTCAAATATGTGGCACTAAAGTGTATGGTAGATTTTTTTAAAAAGGATTGTATACAAGTTGCACCCTAATTGTTGAATTAACTTACATTTCCACAACAACGTACAAGAGTTTGCTTGCTACCACACCCTTGCCAGCATCTGTTACTTTTGTTTAATAGTCTCCCAGACTCCGTAAGGCATATCTACATGTAAATGTTTTTGCACGCGTGTGAAAGTGTGTGGTTTCCTTTGCATTCCATTGATTTCCTCATTAGATTATCCTAGCAAAGGAGCAAATACAGGGTTCATTATCCTCTTTCTTCCTTTGCCTCTAGTCATGTCTTGCTGGAAAGACAATACTGTTCTAAGTGGCTCCAGAAAAGTTCTCAAGGCTGAGTTCACACACACACTCAAATACACACCACTACCACCATCACCACACCATGGCATGTGGTAAAAGTTAAGGGTCATGCTATGAGCCCAAAAGGACCTGTGAGACTCAGATGGCTTGAAATCAATTTTTGTTAAGAATGTACCATAAACTTGTGGATCATAATTTTTCTTTTCTTTTTAAAAGTTCATTTATGTATTCACCATGTTTTCTAAAGTTCTCACAAAAGCAAACAAGTCAGCAAATGTCGCTTAAGTTGGCAATGAGAACCGTTGAGTGTATAAAATTTCTTTCAAGTCTCAAGTTCATACAAAAATTACATTCTGGTCCTTCAGCTGCATTTCTTATGCAAATTTAAACAGTATTTTAAGTATTTTGTCTAACAAATATACTGTTTTACTTTCCACAGGCTAATCGAAAAGATGTTCTATTGAATCTACACTTTGGATGTAGCGAACCTGAATTAAAGTAATAAGCCTCACCCACCCTAGCAGTCAGTGTCCAGGTGTATCTATTCTATGTTCTTGAATTAAGTTTTTCAAGAACCCATAGCTGTATGTGCTGTAAAGTTCATTGGTGTGATGATGTCAAAATCTTATCACTGTTGGTTTATGTGTGACAGTATAACCTGAGATGGGAATTTCTTTTCATAAGAAGGTTTATTAGCATATGTCCATTATCTATAACAAAGGATTTTTCTATATCTATATAATGCATTTGGGTCATAGTCACACCTGTTTTTCTCTTTGTCCCGATCCAGCTCCTGCTGACCTCCCTCCTTAGTCCTTTCTCAACTTGCATGTTTTTTTGTGTGACCCAATGAGTTCAACTGGGGTTGCTTATAGAACAGGAACATAGGACTATGCATAGGAGTCACTGACTATGTGGTTCTACTACTGAAGGAAATGTCTCCCCACCAGCAGCCATAACTGCCTATATATCTTCAGAGAGGCATGGGGCTTCTGAGCCTCTCTTGTATGCACTGTGGGGTGTGGCTAGGTTAGCCTTCGGAAGTTATGTGCAGATAAGCACAGCTGTTGAGAATTCAAGGGTGTAATGGCTATCTCAGGCTCATAAATAAATAAAACCAGAGCTTATCTGACAAAAGCCAGCAAGAGTACAAATATATGGACATAGACATAGATATCTAGAAGGCAGTATGGCAGGCATATGATGTAAGATGTTTATGCTGAATTTAGCCCCAGAAATCTAAGACTAGCTAACACATCATCAGGTTCCATTATTACTTGTTATTCAAAGAGATGGAATGGTAGATGAAGTCTCTATTGTTCAACAAGGAAAGAGACTTTATGACTTTGATTGTTTTAACAGCCCCACTTCCTCACAGAGTTATATGGCAGTTCTTGAATGTTGAAGAGGACACACTTAAGCCAGAACAATAAGATTAAGCCTCTACAAACCAGCCAAGCCACTGTGCTTTACACATGTCTGCCAAGTCACATAGCCAGGCTCTCAGAGCCATACTAAGTGCATTTTCAAGGAGTGCATCTTATGATTGGTGGACTGAAAAGGTCTCAGTTCTGGCCAACCAGTTCTGTAACCACTTTAGGAAACTACAAACGAGAGGAAGTTTTAAAGAATAGATGGTAACAGGCAGAGGTCTTAGTTTAGCAGATATGCTGTAACTTTTCATAACAAATCTACATGAAGGGTTATGTTTGTGCATCTAGAACATAGGTCAAGCCAGTTTGTGGGTATGAATAAACTCCCAGGGGACACTCTGGTAACTTACTTGGAGTCTGTCACTGCTTATGATCAGAGACCAGTCTGTTTGCAGGGGGCTACTCACCAAGTTTACTCTGACAAGCTGCTGATGCTAAGCCATTCACTTGTTCCCATTAGGCACTGCAGGAAGGCTTTGAATCTTTGAAACCTTATGTGTTGGGGTAGAGAGAAGAAGGAGGGAGAGATGGAAGGAAGGAGAGAGAAAGAGGATAGAGAGAAGGAGGTAGATGGGGGGAGGGAGGGAGAGAGAGAGAGAGTTCAAAAAGAGGAGGGGAACTTCACATGGCAAAGCAGCCTTTTCAGTAATTCAGTGATGGAGCAAAACCTCACGAAATATAATTTCTCTAAGCTAGAATTCAGTTCACCTGAATACCTAGTTTGCCTTCCAGGTAGGATATTCAGTCTAAATCAATACTGGGACTCCTTGTCAAAGGAGAATTTGTCTGAAGGTCTTGATATTTTATATTTTTTACCCTGCAGAGCCTCTCTGATGACAGAGTTTATGTGAGCCTATGCCTATTTGCAATGGATAACCCTGCACATACAATCCTTTGCATATCAAGGGTGAGCTCCCTCATCCCCCCCAGAATCTCCATCTTTTCCTATCCTCTGCTTTGGTTAGTATAATCTACCTAAGGTCTTTGTTGTCATTGTTTGTTTCTTTTTATCTGAAACTGAACAGGCAGTGACCAGAATAGAATACTCTTGAGGTAAGGAGATTAAAGCATCAGGCTGCCCTCTGATAATGGAGCAGAGAAAAGAGCAAAGTATATGTTAATAATTGAAAAGGTATCATATTTTAAATATAAGAATATCTGAGCTGCTCTCCTCAATGGAATCCTCTGGCAAAAATCAAATCCCTGTTGATCTAAGCAATTATTTTTTGCTTAACTTTATGTGTTATAAACTTGGAAATATTTCAGTGTGTATGTGTGTGTGTGTGTGTGCATGTGTGTGTATACATGCGTGTGTTAGTATGTGACTACAAATAAACACTTTGGAGATAGGGCAGGGGGATCAGGCATTCAAGATTAGTCTTGGCTATAAGGCAGCTCTGACTACATAAGGCCCAGTCTCAAATAGTCAATCAATCAATCAATCAATCAATCAATCAATCAAATTATCTACATGTGAGACTCGTAACACTGCTGAAGAAATAGGGATATAAGTTCTTACTTGATTCATTACCATTATGTGGGATGGGACCAATTATTTTTACAGAAGATAACACTGAAGCTCAGGTTGTTGATGGCTTACTCTAGGTTAGTGGTAATTTGATTCATTCAGCAAATCCCTTGAAGTATCTGACATTGCTCAGCACTGGATTTACACATGTACATGAGAACTCTCAAGTCCCGACTGCTCATTTGAAGTTCTGAAGGTGGTGAGCAGGAGAAGCAAATACATTAATAATAAATAAATAAAAATTTTAAAGGTTTTTCAGATTTGGGCAATAGGTATAGCTGAGATATTTGATTAAAGTGTATTCCTAGCCAAGGCATACATGTTTCACAGATAAACACTTAGGAACCCTGTGAAATAGGGAAGAATCTACTGTTCTAGGTAAAGAAATAAGGAATGCCCAAAGTGGTTAAGTAACTTATGTATGGAAAGCAATGGATTAAATTGCAGATATACATAAATAATTGCAGTTGGTAGTTTGAATGAGAAAGGCCCCATGGTCTTATGTATTTGATCAACTTGGTCCATAGTTTGGTGGTACTCTTTGGGAAGGTTGTTGACCTTTAGGTTCTGGAGCCTTATCAGAGGAATTTTGTCACTGGGCATGAGCTTTGAGTATAGCCTGGTCCAAGTACCTGTTCTCTCTATTTCCTGTGTGAAATAATAATAATAAATGTGGTGGTCTTTCTGTTTCCTGACTGACAAGCTGACCTCATGCTCTTACTGTCATGCATTCCCTGTCATGATGGACTTTAACCCCCATGTGTGCTAGAGCTGTGAATTAAAATAAACCTCTTTATAATAGCAAAATAAAGGTAATCATTGCACTCTGATAATCTGTGTTCTGAAGAAAATAAGACATTTCATGGGAGAGGGTGGGTGAGCACGAAGACACGCTGCATTTGTGCAGAAGTTGTGCCCATCTCTCTGGTCTTGAGTATGAGTATATTTCACACTAAGCAGGAGAAGTTAGGGAAGAAAGCTTTTAGGAAGAAATGTGCTCATGTTCATATGCCCTGGGAGATGGTAGGATCCATTGGGAAATCTAACCTATTGGAACTGAAAATTAAATGACATTTTTGCATCAAAAATGTCACACTCAAGAGCTATGGGGGTCTCCAGTCAACAAAGTGCAAAGCCCCAGTTACAGCCATAAAGGACAGTTATGGTTAACACAGATTTGCAGTCCATTTGCTGAGCATTTGGCAGAAGTTTTAAAATTGCCTCAATAGCTGCATTTCCTCCTCCATTTAAGCAGCTTGTTAATGACTCTAGCAGTATCTAGAAGGTCACATTTTTCTCTAATAAAGACTTTGATATGCATGTAGCAATTTTTTCTTTTCTGTTTCTGGTTTAGATGATGGTTTTACACCAATAGGATATTTTGGAATCCACTGTAAGATACATTGCATAGCTGGACATCTTTCTTTGTCTTGTGATGTTTGAAAGATAGATTTTAGATTTTCCCCTGGGTCGCTTCAGCTTGACCTAAGCAGCCACCATACCACTGCACTTTTGTGAGAAATATCTCAAATACGCTGGCCCTGTGATAGATGTCATGCCCCTTCAATAGAGGATTGGGAGCTGACAAAGTTGTATGAGTTTTACAGCATCGGGAAGAGAGAGCATCCAAGCTGGTTGGTAAACACTCCAGTGTTGCGGGAAATATAAAAAAGGATGGAAATATATAGCATATTCCTGCACTACACCCTGGTTCTCTCATCCCTGTTGGCCTGGCCAGCCATGCACTGGTGAGCAATGGCCAACCTGCTTTCATCTCATGGAGCTCTGACTCAGAGCTCCATGATCTCTCCAACCAGTTTGCTAGGTTCCCACTGGTGGGTCGTTACCACGCCAGCCCCAAGCTTCAATGCTCCCATGGCCTCTGTGGTGCACATCAGGCAAACCCACACTTTGCTGCTGTACCTTTCTCTCTTGAACCCAGATGAACTGCTGCATGAAGGAAAACACAACACAAACTTAGCTCAGAAACAATGGTAACTCATTCTCTGGGCACAGCAACTAAAACCTAATCTTGTAAACCTTTTCAAAGTCTGATTCCTCTGGTGGCGAATCCTTGTGAATCCGCCATACCAGAAGACTCTAGTAGCTACATCTTACCAACATGCTGTCCCCCTTCCAAAACGACCCTCTTTCTCTCTCCTGCTTCCTCTCTTCCTCTCTCTGACCTGGAAGCCCCCTTACGTGCCCAGTAATTGGCTCTTTTATTCATTAGGGAATTGGTCCACAAGAAATCACAGGTGTAACTCACTCCTTGTCTGAAGCCCCTCACAGGAGGGCACAATTAGAATACAAAATGCTCCAGGGCTATCCACAATACTCCAGAGTCATTTTCATTCTTAGCGTGAGCAATGAACTTGGAGAGGTAAGTAATTCCATGTACTGGATTATCTATCCAGTAAATAAACAGAATTACCTATTTCCTAAATATACCACATAATTGAAGAGAAAGCAGTTACTTCTTCATTCTACATTATATAATTGTGAAGAACAATCCAGAAAGATCATCTGAATCTATAGAGATAAATTTACTTTGAGCCAGCAGGGTGATTTTCAATTAATGACCTTGTGTCTCTGAACCAGTTTATAGAGAGCCACTTCCTATAAAATGAAGAATGATGTGGAAAGAAGCAGCATAACAGTGTTATTGAATTATACATGTCAGTTACTATTTCTAGATAGTATAAACTTTGGATCTGTATTTGGCTTCAGAAGAACAAAATGGTTTTGGTATTGTGTACCTGTACTCGTATTCATGTGGGTATGCATGTGCTTATAGAGGCTAGAGATTTGTAAGTTCAAAGTCTTTCTCAATCATTATCTACCTTTGTTTTGGAGGCAAAGTTAATGTATTTGTTAGGGTCTCATCGCTGTGAAGAGACACCATGACTGAGCTAACTATTATAAAGGGTCATAGTTAACTGGGGCTAGCTTATAGTTTTAGAGGTTTAGTCCATTATCATCATGGTGAGAAGCATGGCAGCATTCAGGCAGACATGATTCTGGAGAAGGAGCTGAGAGTTCTACATCTTGATCTGAAAACAGTCAAGAGGAGACTGGAATTATTACACACTTATATGCTTGAGCATATAAGACCTCAAAGCCTTGCCTCCACAGTGATACATTTCCTGTAACAAGGCCACACTTCCTCCAATAATGCCATACTTCCTAATATTGCCACTCCCTGTGACCAAACCCTCAAATATATGAATTTATGGGGGCCATATCTATTCAAACCTACTGTTGCTTACTGAACCTAGAGCTCATACATTCAGCTAGACTGGCTGGACGGTGAGTTCTAGGGATCCTCCTGTCTCTGCCTCTTGAGGGCTGGGATTACAGGAATGTACTGCCATACCCAGATATCCTTTGGCTTTCTTTTCTTACCATTTCCTCCTTTCTCCCTTCCCCTTGTCCTTGTCTCTTTTCCCCTCTACTGCTTCCCGTCCCCTCTCTTCCTTTTCCTTCCCTTTCTTGTCTTTATAATGACTTCTGCCATCAACCTCAGATCCTCATGCTTGCAAAGAAAGCACTTTACCATCCGAGCTATGTCCACAGCTGGAGAGAAACTGAATTTTAACAATGAATTTCCAGACTTGATTTTGAGGTTTCTGTAACGGGCTTTCTCATGTGATCAAATGTTAAGATGACACAGGTTCCATTACCAATATAAAAGAGATCCCTTATAAGTGGTGTCCTGAACTGTTTTATAGAGATGCACATAGTGGTTTTATTGGATATTATTTACTACTCCCTCATTCATAAAAGCAGGCAGATGCATAACTGTAAGATATACACTTGGAAAATGGATATAAAGACATTGCTTGGTTGTGGCTAATATTACTGAACAGAGTAATGAAAGAAAATGATGAGCTCAGAAATTTGCATTTCCAGCTTAACTACTGTATTCAGGACTTAAACTCCTATGCATGTCTGAGGGGAACCATTGTCTCCTTTAACAGTGGGGCTGAAGTTGCTGAAAATTAAATGCAGAACCTCATGCTGAAAGTGTTTAAGGTACAGCAGCAGTTGAACAATTACCTGATAGTGAGTCTCCCCTTAAAGAAGGATTTGGTTGGGAAAGAATGAGACCTTTAGCTGATATGAGGACATGTGAGGAGACTCCAATGAAGCTAAGTGGGGAAACTTCTAAATGCACATGAATTTTCTTTACCAGTGAGTGGAGTATCCCCACCTCAGTTGTTAGGACCTTCTCTACTCCTGCCGGAGATTAGCCCTGCATTGCCTGATAAAACCATAAGAAATGCTTCTCTGACATATCTGCAATGCAAGACAATGTGTCAATTCTAATTCTCCACAAAAACTCCTCCTGTACCTTTGTTTCTAGGCATATGAGAAATTGAAGTACTGGGCGCCACTATATTGTGCTGAAATATGAGGCCCAGGAAGAAGTGTATGGCACTGCTTTGTTTCTCAGTAAAATCTGTATCTATCTTTCTCTCATTCTGTTTGTCTAACTACCTGTGGACAGACATAAACACTGACATGGAGGCAAAGTGAGTTTAAGGGGCAGCTGGTGACCATCCACAGAGTCCAATTGTCTCTCCATCCTCTGATCCTTCTACTGTGAGGAAGTAGAAATCAAAAATCATTCGGGAAGGGAGGAGGAATCTTTCTATTACACAGATAAGCCAAAGTAATAGAGACTCAGAGCCTGAAAGGTAGTTCCCAGCATCTTTGGCCTCTCCCCTCTTCACTGTTCTCAGTTACCCATAGTTCCAAAGCAAGAGCATATCCTACTCTTAAACCAAGAGAGCAGGAACAGGAAAACTCAACTATCTGCTACTCTAATCTCTTGGTAGAAAAAGCCTAAAGGGGACAGTGATTTACTCATTCCCTCCAAAACTCTGTACCATAGAAAATGCAGACTGAGAATTATTCTTCTAAGAGAAGAATGGGTGATAGATCAAGAATAGCTCTGCCCTTTCTCAGAAAGCAAACATGTACAACTGTGGCTTCTTAGGCATCTTCCAGTTGAAAGTTGAAGAATCTGAGTCTCAGAGTCTCCAGCCATTGCCCAGTAAGGGTGGGGATTCTTTTCTGCGAATGGGTCAACACAAGTGTCACAAAATACTCCTTTTTATTTCACTTAGCTTGTTTAAATGCCAGAATGAAATTTCATGAGTCGATTTAAAATTATAAAAAGCCCAACATATCCTGTATTTTGATCTGATTTAAGTCAGTGCAGAGCTTCCTGGGTCTCCAAAGGTGTATATGTATGTATTCAAGTATAAATTCATACACAACATGAGATTAAATGTATCTTTCTAAAATGCTTGGCACCAGGGTGATTTGATGTATTCCTTTTCCTTCAGAGTGTGAAGTATTTGCTTCAACTGTATCATTTGAGCCTTACTGATTTGGAAATCCAAATGCACTAAAATAGTTCGTGAATCAGAACAATCAACCTGAGTATATGTGATCTGTATACTAGACATCATTCATCAAGTGACATATAAGTACACACCAAGACATATATTATTATTTAAGAATTAGTGTTTCTAAAAATACAGCTTCTGTTTTGACATCAGTAATAGTAAACAGTGCATTTGGTGGAAATTCTGGAACCTTCAGCTGATCCAGAGTTGTAAAAACAAACCTTCAAGTTCAAATACAGTCCTTCTATATTTCTTCCTAAAAAATTCCCTAGTATTTCATCGTTGGCAAATATTGGTTATATCTGAAAGTGGGTTCCTTCTGTTAATGATTCCATACATTTGACATAAAAGTAGGTTAGATTTTAAGATCTACAGAACTGAAATAGATTTGAACTTAGTTTGAACATACATCTGTATGTCCTTATTGCCTGTCCCAATCCCAAGATTTCTACAAGGGCTGTTTGAGTCACTCACATAGACTTTTATTGCCCCTGATAATTAAATCTCTTGTCCGAATCTTATCTTTTTTTTAGAAGTTCTTGTTATTCATTGCTAGTACTTAATTTGAGTAGCTCTCATAATCCAGGTGACAGCAGACCAATTAGCTTTGCATGGGGAGAAAGAGTATCAGAAGTCAAGACACTTATGTGACCTCTAGTAGCTGGCAGTGCATCTCAGTTGACAGTGAAGAGATGGTGACTTCAGCACTACACTGAAGAGAGCTGACTCTTGCCTATAAACTGAAGAGCAAAGAATCTCCTTTTGAGAATCTAGAACAAAATACCCTGCTAGCACTTTGGGTTTACCCTGGCAAGATCCACCTACCCCTTAAGCTACAGAACTCTAAGGTAATGAATTTATGCTATTGTAAGCCATTATGTTTGTGGTAATTTGTTACAGTAGCATTAGAAAGCTAAATACATCCAGAGAAGAAAAGTCAAAATACTTTCTTAGTGATTCAGGAAGAAAATGATAGCAACATGTGTTAAAACATCCTAATATAATTTAGTGTCTTTATTTTTAAGTTGAAATAATGAGAAATAATAGAGAAGACAGGTTAGGAAACTGTGGTATAAGTGGGATTTCTTTTTCACTTCCATTTTTTAAAAAATTAACTTCAAAAATACTTAGTTTTGAGAATTTCATACGTATGTATAATGAAACCTAAAACCTGATCATATCTACCCTGCATTATCCTCACCAACTCTTCCCAAACACCTCAGCATGGCCATATATATGTATGTGTGTATGTATATGTGTATACACACACACACACATATATGTATATATACATATATATACCTTCTTCATCAATGTCAGACTTTTAGTTGGACTGATCTTGTAGAAGTCTTATGCAGGTAAAGTGCATGCGTGCAATAGCCATGTCAAGCCCGGAGTTTGCCTATCATGGCACTCCTTCACATTACATGTCTCTTACACTTTTTCTGTCTCTTCTTCTGTGGTGTTTCCTGAGCCTTTGTGACAAACATGGAGGATCGATGAGAAAGATGCCCATCTGGGGATGAGCTCTCTTATGAATGAGATTCTTAATGTTCAGCCAGCCCCTGCTGTGAGTTCAATGACATGATGGATATCACAGGTGTGCTCTGTTTTACTGCCTTTGGAAATGGGCAAACATGGTGCTACTTATTTAATACCTCTGAGGCAAAAGTCTAAGTATTAGCTCTTTTATAGTGTCACCAGAAATTTTGCCTTTAGGGAATAATTCTCAGAAACTATTTTGTGTGTCTGAAATCATTTCCAGAGAACAAAAGTTACCATCATTTAAGTTTTACCAATTTTGAGTGGACTGTCAGAAGTTATAAGCCTTAGTTCGCAGAATAACAACTCGTGGTAAACTATACTAAGAACGTGAATTATAAAAAATTGAAAGGTCCCCTTAATCACTCTGCTTCAGAGGGAAAGTGTGCTGTCGGGTCATGATTAGAAGTTTGTGTTTCTGGTTGAGCTAAGGTTTGAATGTTGCAGGCCCAATGGGCTGTCCTCAGCCTACAAGGGATGGCAACTGTTTGCCTAAGCTCCTAGAATACTGCTTCTAACATGTGACTACATCTCTCCATAGGTCTGTGACATTTGGTCACATAAAAAAGGGTCATGCCCCCAGCCCCTCCTCAGGTAGAGGCATGGTCACGCAGCCCCAAGTCATCCCCAGGTTAATGAAATACCTGAAGACTTAGCCACGCCCCTTCCCAGTTACTATATCTGCTTTGCCCATTCCAGAACTTGGGGGTACAATTCCATCCATGCCACTCTCCACAACAAAAATAAACGTCTTAGAATTATGGACTGTCTCTTCATCTCGACCCTCCGTGGGAAGCAAGGGATCCGGCCCTCGATTAAGGAGCTGCATCTAATCTCTCACTGAGGGTGTCCCAGTGCTCCCAGATGGTACCCATTCACCCAAGCCTAAGCAGCTAGCCTGGCGCCCCAAGCCACTGAAACCCAGTCCCAGCGGGAACCCCAGCTGTGCCTGGCTAGCCGGTCTGCGGCACCCTGCGGCGACTGTGGTGCCCCAGGCTAGAGAACCCACAGAGATGGCTGCAGCACATTCCTGGGAATGGCCCCCTCCCCCACTCATGGGCAGGGCCCGCAAAGGCTTCCCACATCCTCCACCTGCCCATGGGACTGTGTGCGAAGACGCACTGCCACTTCTTGAGTGTCTCCTGTCCCATCCAGAGCTGCAGAGCCCAGAACAGACACATGGGGCTTCTTTCCACCGTGCCAGGCTTGTTCCAACAGTGTATGGGATTTGTGCGGTTTGTTTCAGACTTAGAAGAAAATTCTCATCTGTTACTTTACAACACAGGCTGCGTTCTGATCAGTGGTGTCATTGACATCGCTTTGTAGATATTCCAGTTATTTCTGGAAACAGAGGCATTGGGGGAATCATTAAGCCCTTAAGAAAATTAAATCTTGAAATGGAAAAAAAAAATCACTTCAGTCTGTGATAGCAAGCTTCATCTAAAAGCCCTTTGAAGATGTTCTCATTTATAAATAAACAACTTGAGATCTCTTGGCAACCCTGATTTACTTTCTGAGAGGGACTACAATTGCATATGCTCTCCAGGGAAGTGATTTTCAATCTTTCTAGTGCTGTGACCCTTCGTTGTGTTGTGGTGACCCCCAATAATAAAATTATTTCATTGCTACTTCATAACTGTAATTTTGCTACTGTTATGAATACTAATGTAAATATCTGCTATGCAGAATATCTGATATGTGACACTTAAAATGGGTCACAACCCTCAGGTTGAGAACTGCTGCTCTAGGTGGATGATAAAATCAAGTGCCAGGATAAATTTGCTTTGAGAAGATTTAAATACTGATTACCTGCTTCCTCCATAGTGTGAGATACAGAGCATGAAGATTCAGGCCTGTCACAGCATGCTAGGGCCAGCAAAGCAGAAAGTAACAAATATATCAATTAATAACAATAGCATAGAACAGAAGAATCAAGTCCAACCTATAGTGTAAGGAAGGAAGCCCTTCAGAATATATCCCCAGATCAATGTATCTCTACAGATAAGATTAAGCTCCATAGTGACTGAGCATTTTGAAAATCTGTGCAATGCTCAGAAAGCTGTGTTTACTAAAAATGGAATACTTGTATTAACTTGAAATAGTATGTAGTTAGATAATTGCTCATTGGTATCAACTACAGACAGTTCTGTTCCAAATGGGAGCAATGGCACTATCGGAATATTTTCATATTTAGTTTTCATAGCCAAGGTAGTGATGCTCCACAGATATAGAGAATAGAAGGGAAGAGATCAGAGACAGTCCTAGATATCATAAAGCTGAGAGATCCAAGTCCAGTGGCATGGTAATTGCCCTCTGCTTCTATGGTTGTGAAACACAGAGATGAATAGCAACATTGTCTTCAACAGAGTTCTCCAGCATGGAGGACTTCTCATAAATCACATTGGCTAAGCCTTTTTGCAAGAAAAGTTGGACCAGAGCTACCTCCTGGCTAGTATAAGCTGCAGTTTCTTACCAACTTCTGTTTTCCCTCCACCTCCACCAAAGCCAAGGACTTACAAAAAGGCACAATCCAACCCTTGAGTTCAGTATGAGGGGAAGAAATGAATTATGAAGTGAATAAAAACATTAGGCTCTAATCATGGTCTTAGAGGTTATGTATTTGGCTTCAGTTACTTTTTGTTAATATCTCTCTCCTCAGTCTTTTAATCAAGGATAATGAGAATTAGCCTGTGGTTGAAATGGGGCATTAGTGTTACCAAGTATGAGTCACCAGAGACCAGATGAACACATATATAGATCTCAGCAAATAGATTTTTCAGCTGCATCTGGGTTCTGGATACAGGCTATGAGATTATTAAGGTGATCCAAATACTTCTGATTCCTGTTTTCATAAGAATGGAGAGAAAGATGAACTCTATTTAAACTCATCTAGATTTAATTTTAATTCATACTATGAAGGAAATACAAGGCTAGAGACATAGCTCTGAATAAGCACAAGACCTCTCTGATTTCTGGTGCCCACCCAAAAGGCTGGGTGTTGTTCATGGACTAGAGACTCCAGTACTAGGGAGACAGGGGCAGAAGATCTCCATGTCCTAGCTTGCAAGAGGCCCTTTCTCAGAATATAAGGTCCTGCAGAATGCGGCCTGAGATTTACTTTATATCTGTAGGGGCATGCACAATGTGCTTACTCGTAATCATACACTCACACCAAAACCATAGTAAGTTGTAAGAGACAGAGTAAGAAGGTACTTTTTCTCAGAGAAGTTAGAGAGTACAGCTCCCTAGAAAGTGATGAGGTGAAGTCATGGGCCGTGTGGGAATCAGGTAAAGTATTTCAGAAGGAGTGGATGTCAAAGGCAAGCAAGGATCCTGAAGTAATGGCATTGGGTAATGTGTGTGAGGTACAGCAGGGAGGTCAGTGTGGTAAGGCAGAGTGATCTGATCTATGTCTGAAGTATCTAGAGAAGGACCAAAAAGCCTAAAATGGACAGAACCATTATGGGCATGGTAGGAACATTGAATGGTATGTTGATGTAATAGGTAGCTGAGAATTTGCGTGTTATCAGTTGATAGCATATTCTAAACAGCAGTTCTCAGTTCTTGACTGTCTCCTAGAACTCCTAGGGATCTTATTAAATAAAACTTCAATGTTCATCCTGATTGAAAGTATCAGATTTAAGCTGGCTAGGATGAAGTTGTGCATCTACATGTTATAGAAGCAGTTTATAGGGATCTAATGAGCATCCAATGGATGAGCAACATTATAAATCCACCAATGGCTTAAAAGAATAGAAACATCCGTGATGAGTCAGTTCTATATACTCTGTGCTGAGACCACTGCTGGTCAGTGGTGTGTATGTCCATGTAATCATATATCTCTTATGTCAAACACATCAAGATAGGTGGAAACTTGATCAAAATTAGGAAAATCTTAACATAAATATTCTCATGTTTAGTCTATAGAAATCTTTTTGTTTAGAGCTCTAATAAGAAAATATATAAAAGAGACCAGAAGTCCAGGAGAGCAAATGTGGATTTGTGGAAATGGGCATTGAAGATCCCATTTCTTAACACATTTTCAAAGATGTTCTTTTTAAGCTACTCTGTGGTTTATGATGGTGAATAATTTGGATTCCATGCTGTCTTTATTTGATTGATAACTGCTTTCTGGTGCCCTGAATACTTCAGACAAAATGTATATAAGTCTTTTAAGCAGTTAAGAACTAGATAAAACTATAAATTACCATTGGCCACAACTATGAACAATATTTTTCCTCATGACCTTTAGTAATATCTGGGGATGTTTTTAGTTTTAACACCTGGCAAGAGATGGAGGAAGCAGAGAGATTAGAAATGGTCTCCAAATGTCAATAATGACAAGGTCAAGAAACCCTGCTTTGGTGCCATGGATCGCTAGCTAAGAAAAAAACTCCAAGTGTATATTTTCTGCCACTTGGCTGTGTGATATTAAGCATGAAGTTTGACTTCTCTCAACCCAGGGGGCATTTTTATCTGAAAATAAATGGTTGAATTGATCTGGATTTGGTATAGCATAATAAGCTATACATTCTTATTGTCATGTTTGTTTGTCATTATGCTAAGTAAAAATAGAACCAGTCCCTCTCTTTAGGAATGTAGTAATCTGTAAAGATATTAACAGTCAGGGTATACTTGATAATGCTATGGATTGATATACTCCAATTTTATTGGTCATGTACTTCCTTCTTGGATTTGCAAAGTGGCTAGGGTTCAGCTATTGTGGCCAGTGCTCTACACCGCTCTCAATTTTCTGGGACTACTTGCTTACAGAAAATAGAGATAGACAAACACGTTCAATATTTTATGACTCCAGCTAACAGCTTTACTATTGTTTGTCTATATTCTATTGCTTAAAAATATCAGATAGTTAAGACCAGCATCATAGAAATAGTGGAATATAATCCAGCTCTACTGGGATAAACTGAAAAGTTAGATGTCAGAGGACATGAACGTGAGAACAGACAATAATCAGAAACAATGATACTTTCCATTCTGATCTCTTCCAATTGATAGTCAGTAGTTTTAAGAGTGCTTTTTAAAGTCTTGGGATTTTTTATTGGCTCAGTTGGATTTGGTGGTGGCACTTCATTATCTACAGTTAATCGAAAGGAAAATTTCCCCATTGATTTCCAAGATCCATCTGAACTCCCTTTACAACCATTTTCCTTGATGAAAGACCTAGACAGTTGTCGTCAATTTTGTTTAGCCTCATGTATTCCATCTACTATGGAAACTTGCTGCAGAAAAGAGTTGACTGCTGCAACAGATAATTTATGGTGCTCTGGCAGTGGGAAGGAAACGAAACAGATGGCTAGCTTCATCACTACCACACTGTGTGTCAGCTGAAAAATACGTCAGATGTTCTTCTTCCTCAGTGGGTGATGGCTTCCTCACACCCTCTGCTTCTTGAAGGTGGGTACCAGTGAGCCTTATGTGGACTAGACATTTAGCACACAATGTCTTTGTGCTCAAAGAGGAGCCTAGAACTAGGTACACAGATGTCCTCAAAATGTGCATGTGTGATTAATGAGTGCAACTGTAAATGCACTGAATACGCTCAGCAAGGAACTTATGAATTAAATAATGGGGTTGTTCCAAGGAGAAGCATTGAGTGACTATGAGACAGAGGAGAAATGTGTTTCTCTGGGGATTCTTATACATTTTGCATCTCATACATTTTACATTGTAAACATATAGCACCTTTCAAAATATTTCAACAAGACAAAGAGGGCATGAGTAGTCACATTTTACGAATGAGACATGTTCTAGTTTCATTTCAGTTGCTGTGATAAAACATCTTGACCAAAAGCCATATAGTGAAAAAAGGGCTTTTTTGGCTTCTAAAACTGGTTCCAGTTCACCATGCAGAGAAGTCACAGAGGCAGGAGTTTGAAAGAGTGGATTGCACCATATCCAGTCAGGAGCAGAGAAAAATGAATGGGTCAGTGTTGCCTGCCTCCTTGCTTAGTACCCCAGAGCCATCTCTGCTCTTACCCAGTTCAGCACTACAAAGTAGGACATGCTGGGTCATCCTATATCAATTAACAATTGAGATAATCACCCAGAATGTACTCACAGGTCACCCTGACCTAGATAATTCCCCACTAAGATTCTCTTCCCAGGTGATTCTAGGTTGTGACAAGTTGACATTTAAAATTAACCATCACAAGGAGATTGAGTGTGTTACTTTCCTATGCAAAGTCTCAAAATTATTATTCTTAGAAAAATGTCAGTGCTGAGAATTGAGCTCATGTCTGTGTAACTCTTAAACTTAAAAAGAAAGAAAACTCTTGCTATATAATTATTTCTCAAAGTTTTTCTGAAGTGGGTAACTGTGTGCATATATTAGGCTTACTCCTCAGAACACAGACAGACATTTTCATGAATAATGTCTTCATTAGCTTGGCCATCAGGTTCCTGTTTGCCAGGGGTTCGGTTTGATGGGCTGTATAGAGGCCGTTACACTGGCTAGTTTTCATTGATCTCCAGGCTGGGTGTGGATTTATAAAAGCATGTGAGTTACCACAGCACAGGAAATCATACACTAAAGAGAAGCTGAGATGTCTAGTTTACCGGCACTTTCTTTTTTATGGTCTTTGCCCATTAAAACCACTAATGATATTGTCCACCAATAGTTATCATTTGTATCTTCTGGGAGGGAGACTTGACTGAAAGCTCTTTTTGATTCAGGGAATTGCTGCAGCCTCCATTCTGCTGACAGTGGAAAATGAGCATCCAACTCAGAAGTAAATGTTAGAAAATCCTCTGAGTTTATGAACTGATTCTTGCACTGAATATCCATGTGATCCACCCTTCCCAGATCACTCTAGCAGGAGAGGGTTGTCTGGGAAATGAGCTAAGCTTAACAGATGGAAGGCAGTTTCTTCTGAGAATATCTGAATTGCTGTAGGGCAAGCATTTACAAAGACTGTAAACTTCCCTGTATGATGTTGCTGATAGGGTTTTAGTAGGCCATCTCTCACCACTTGTAGCTGTCCTTTGTCCATTTTAGATTGAAGGCATAATGATCCTTGTTTTATTTTTTTTGTTTCATTTCTTCTTTAGAAAGGAGAAAGAATGGTACCAAGGAAAAATCTGTATGCTGAAAATTAGGCCACTGATATTTGAGTTCTCTCTCTGCAGTCTAGCAGATATGTCCCTATGACATTTCTTCTTGGATTTCAGTTTCCAATGTCAGAGTCAAGCCATGCATCTTCTAAGGTCTCTTCTATACCTCATCTGACATGATAATTACTCCATCCTTATCCAAGAGTTAAGAATTATTAAATGCATTTCATACTTGGGACACTTATACATAAAAATCATCCAATTATTTAAAACTTTGATCTAGAATTTTATTACTCTGATATAAGTATCTTGTACAGGACTCTAAGGCAAACTCCTTCATCTTCAGGAGGTCAGCTGTTTTGGTTTGGAAAAGATAATCACATAGATTGTGACCTTGCTGGAGGAGAAGAGGCGGTCATGGAAGTAACATGCCACTCCTGCCACCCAGTTGTATGTAATTCTGTCCTTATTGAACATGCATCCAAGAGGAGGTAGAATTGGAAGAGAAGTTCATCTATGTGGCATGGGAAAGTAGTCACCTGTGCTATATACAGACCTTCCAAATATGGGTGTTTTAAAGCCTTCTGTTCTGTTACACGTAACCCCTCGTCCATTACCTTGCAAGCACAATAAACTCTACTGTACTTTGATGGAATTGTACCTTGGTTTGCGGTTTGGACATTAGGAGGAAGGGTTAAGTGTGTGAGTGTGTGTGTGTGTGTGTGTGTGTGTGTGTGTGTGTGTGTGTTTATCTCAGAGAAGTAATCTTAGCAACGGTTTGTGTCTGGTCTTTTCTTCCTTTCTCCTTGCTATCTGTAGCTAGCTAGGGCAGGAAAGTATAGAATATATAAGTATATATAGAAAGAAGATCAGATTGGGAGTCTATCAGAAGGTGCTTTTATTTACTTCTGTTAGAAGCTACATAGTCTAGAGAGAGTCAATCTGCTTCCTCAATAGAATGAGAGAAATGATTAGGATAATCTTGTGATTTCTAATATCTCAAACATCTTCTAATTCTTAAAGTAACTATGCTAAACCCAAGATTCCATGTCATACTGTGTTCTCCAACCTGTTATTGAGGCAAGATGATGACATAAAAACTGCATGCTTCTCTCTCTTGGTTTCTTTTTATGTAAAATTGTAGAGAGAGAAAAAACTTACCTTGCAGTTCTGTCAGTCTGACATGGTGATGGCTTCACCCTAACTTTGCCCTTTTGGGTGGATTCTGATCAGTGCAGGGATATGCGTTTGCTTTACCATACAGTTATTTTTGCTTAAATCATGTCTTCAAACTTTGTCCAATCAGTGCATAGACATCTAGTTTTTTGTCTAGACAACTTGTCTCTTGATATAAGGCGAATACCTTTCTGGATTTTTCTTTAAAGCCATATGTAAGATCAAAATAAAGATATTTCATAGAATAAAAACATCTTTTACAATTTTCCCTAATTGACTCAACAATAAGAAATATTTTTTAAAACAAACAAACAAACAAACAAACAAACAAACAAACAAGCTTTTACTTATATGTTTAACACTGTGGTTTGTTTTGTTGTATTCTGTTTCCTTGAGCACATAAATCCACATAGTATACACACACATACACATCATCGTCGTCGTCGTCATCATCATCATCATCACCACCACCACCACACAGACACACATACACACCAACACCATGACCTACTAAACTAATTTCATAGCTGTCTACTGGGGCTTGATCTACTGTGTTAGGAAATCGTCATGGCCAATTTACCACTTAGGCAGAATGCTCTAGAGACCCCAAAACCATCCTGGTTCAGTTTTCTGCGACAAAGTAAATAATATCCGTGAAGTAATAGATGACAGATGGAGCACTTCTCAGGTAGATGCATCCCAAGTTCCTTATACATCAGTGAGGTAGCCATTGCTAGAGAACCTGTCCAGGCCTTTATCATCAGGTATTTTCGTGACTTCTCTCCTTTTCTTTTTAAAAAGTTTTTATTGGTTATTTTATTTATTTACATTTCAAATGTTGTCCCCCTTCCTTGTTTCCCCTCCACAAACTCCCATCCCCTCCCGCTCTCCCTGCCTCAGCACCCTAGCATTCCCCTACGTTGGCCTCCACAAGCCCAAGGGTCTTCCCTCCCAGTGATGCCTGCTAAGGCCATTCTCTGCTACATATGCAGCTGGAGCCATGGGTCCCTCCATGTATATTCCTTGGTTGGTGGTTTAGTTCCTGGGAGCTTTGGGGGGTCTGGTTGATTGATATTGTTGTTCTTCCTATGAGGTTGCAAACGCCTTCAGCTTCTACGACTTCTCCTTTTATTAAGTGTATTTCATGTCCTATAAACAAGGAAAGACCTTGCCATTCTGCTTCCTGGAAATCTGGGAACACTGTCTCATAAAACCCATGTTATGGTAATTTGTAGAAGAAGCCCAGTTTTGGTTCTAAAGAGAAAAGACCTGAAACACCAACAAATCAGATGAGAGACAGTTGGCCGAGTCATCCAAATCTTTGATAGTAGAGCCGTTGAAATATGGTCTGTCATTAAAGCTCTCTGACATGTACATTTGTATATTTGAAGCTATCAGTTATGTTCTAGACACCAACCATCTCATGTGATTTCCCCTTAGCAGGGAAAGTAGTTATAATTTAGTGTTTAGGAAATATTTACAAGAGGTGAAACTTTCCTTATACATTTTAGAAAAGAATACCTCTTCATACCTTCATACCATTGTCAGCTCAAGATGTAGACTAGCCATTTTCTATCACAGCTCTATTGGACTCTGTGCCCTTGGGCAGTTGAACCTGGGCAAACAGTTCTCTTTCCCTTGTTTTCAGGTAAAGCACCCATTTATCAGACATTTCTCCATTCAAGATATTATTTCAAATGCATTTTCATCTGAACAGTTAGAGCTTTCAGGGCAGTATGGTGCCTCAGGCTATCTGGCTGGTTGTAGTGCAGAGGGCTAGGTTTCTGCCTAGTTGTATTTATCTCTTTAACAATTATAGATACTTTGTCTATACCTAGCTTTGTGTGCAACTTTGAACTCACTCAAGCTCATTCCCTTACCACACTCTATGTATTTCTGCTCCAGCTCTCCCTCTCCCTCTCCCTCTCCCTCTCCCTCTCCCTCTCTCCCCCCCTCTCTCTCCCTCTCCCTCTCCCTCTCTCCTCTCTCTCTCTCTCTCTCTCTCTCTCTCTCTCTCTCTCTCTCTCTCTCTCTCTCTCTTTGTAGACCTAGAGAAGAGCAGTGAACTAACACATTATAAATGTAAGCTTTCTTGAAATTTCCTCTGAAAACACAATTCTTTACATTACTTTCAAATTACGTTCACTAAAATTGTCCAGATTTAGGCAAAAATATAGACAGATTCTTTGCCAGAATAAAACATGAGACCCTCTAACTAGTCTCTAATGTAGTCTTTTTACCCCGGAAACCTCCAGAATTGAGCTTCTGTCCATATTTCTTCTGTATTATGGTTTTTAAGCTGTCACTCTCAGATCCACTAAGCTTGACTTAAAGCATCCTAGTACTTCTCTACTCCAAAGCTCCAAACTCTTCCCACAAACCAGTTCCATAAAGAAAAGGACTTTAAATTTAAAGTTTACATGAAATGAACAAAACTGTATAAATAACCAATATGAGAATGAAAGTAAAAGTCAGAAGTCGCAGGATTAATATTCCCTGACTTCAAGACTCACTGTAAAATTATGACCCAGAAAGCATGCTACTGGTAAAAGAAGGGATAACTGGATTGCTAGATGTGAATTGAAATCTTAGAAATGAGTTCTGATTTCTAACAAAGGATCTGTGGCATCTTTGAGGAAAAGGACAGTCTTTTCAACAGTTGATATTCAAATACCCGAGGTCCATTTGCAAGAAAAAAATTATATCTAGGACCTTCGAACATAAGCTGCTAATCCAATGAGTATGCTAAATCTCAAAGTGGTTGTGGTGGAGCAAAGGACCTAGAGAATGTGTCTGATTCCCTTCACAAAGTCCTTCTGGAAAAGCCAAAGTGACCCACAGGAGGCAGATCTATGTAGGAAAGGAAGAAGTCATTACAAAGACATAATATGTTGGTTGTGTTAACATACTGACATTTTATTAATTGTAGGAATACTTTCCCAGGTGTAGATTTGTATTTTACATCCATCAAATGACACAGTCTGAATATATTCATATTATAATATGAGTATTATACTTTGAAAGCATGTTAAAGTGCAATGGCTACCTTCTAGCTTCCACACTCTTTATCCTTTAAAGGCATAGAAAGATATGAATTCATTAAGAACATGCTATGTCAATATACCTAACCATATATTTCAAGTAATGTATACACTGGACTCAGAGGTAGTATTTCTGTCAGTTTTCTTGATGAAACTTTATAAATATAAAAGAGGTAAAAAGTCACATTCATCAACCCCAGTCTTTATCTCAGTAAAGTTAACATAGGTGATGGAATTGCTAATGTATCCAAACTCTAGTTACAGCAAAGAAAGGAAATAAGTACTTTATTCATTCATTCATTCATTCATTCATTCATTCACTCATTTATAAACATTTCCTTATCAATGAGAATATGCTTTGCAGTTGTTGAACACTAGGGACCACAGCATGAAGCCAATCCTACCTTCATCTTCAAAGAGCTCACTGCTTACTGTGAGACACGTTTCCACAGATTGCTATAAGGAAATGTGAATTATTCAGGAAAAATAACTGATGACATGGTTATTGTTGTTCAAAGCTAGCTTTTTGGAAGCCAGAAAGTGTCGTGGAAGAAGAGCAGAGCAGCTAACTAGATAGTGCAATGGAAAGTCCTATGCAAGCTCAGTACAACAGGCCTAAGGAATGACGGTGTGATGTTCTGGGAACACAGATAGGGAGGAGCGCAAGAAGTGAAGATTAAGAGAAAGGTCATGGTCACCAACAGCATGGGCACTAAGAACAACAATTAATAGATGAGGCCTCATGAAACTGAAGAGCTTTTTTATGGATGCTGTTACTCAGGCAAGGCAACAACCTACAGAACAAGAAAAGATTCTTAATAATTATACATCTGATAGAGGGCTAATAAAGGAATTGAAAGAAACTGGACAATAAGCAAACACACTAATTGAAAACGGGGTATAGTACTAAACAGAGAGTTCTCAAACTGAAACCCATGCTTGAGAAACACCTAAAGAAATGGTCAGCATCAGGGAAATCCAAATCAAAACTACTTTGAGATTTTATATAAAGTGGTTTCATTCTTACCTGGATCCATTCTGATTTCATCAGGATGACCAAGACCAATAACATAAATAGTGGTGAGGATATGGAATAAGGGGACACTCATCCATTGCTGGTGGGAGTGCAAATTTGTGCAGACACTATGGAAATCAGTGGGACAGAACCTGAAACTAGATAGACCATGAACCTAGAAGAAACTCAAATACTGTTGCTCTGCTAAAGGAAAACAGATATAAAATGACTCATAGTGACATTCTGATGTACTCATACATCAGTGTCTTGCTTAGCCTGTCATCAGAGGACGTTCTCTAGCAGCAGACTGAAACTAGTACAGAAATCCACAACTGGAGAGTTTGCACAGAGTGAGAGGGTTTGGAATACTCAGTTCCAAATGGGTGTCTTCATCAAGCCCATTCCCTCAGGGCTGAGGGAGCTATGAGGAAGAAGAGGTGGAAGGATAACAGGAGTCAGAGTGGATGGATCTCACCAAGGAAATTGTCTACCAGTTGCAGCAGGTCTGATGTATATAAAATCTCACGTCTGTGGCAGTATGCAGAGGGCTTGCACAGGTTCAAGCCAGACCTCATCTCAGTACTGAGATAGATAACTGGCCGCAATCTCCCAGCCCTAACTACTTAAAAGCACATCTCATGTTTTGCTGTAGATAGACAACAGAAAACAAAAAACATTCTGTCTCTGTCTCCCCCCCCCCCTCTCTCTCTGTGTGTGTGTGTATTGTCTCAAATTACTTTGTTCCTGCATTTTTTATCTTTTGGGTTTTTGTTTGTATATTATGGTTTTGTGTTCTTATAGATTGTGTGTGTTTCCTGTACTTTTTCTTTCTCTTTCTTGTTTGTTTGCTTTTGTTTACTTGCACTTTTAAATTTGCCTGGTTGTTTTCTAAAGAGAGAGAAGAGGGGGTATGGAGTTAGTTGAGTGGTTAGGAAGGTAGGGAGGGTCTGGGAGGATCTGGAAGGATCTGGGAGGATCTGGGAGAGGGTAAACAACAATCAGAATGTATTGTATGCTTTTTCCACAATGAAAAAAGCTTCCAATATCTTGCTGTGACCACGTCTCTGATATACCCACCAGTGTATTTTAAACTTGCCTTAACATATGACTTTCTTTGCTCTGCAAAGCTAAAAAAACTCATGAAACTGCTTCCTCACTGCAACCTGGAGCTTAGGGTAACCTAAATCTGTGTTCCCTGGCCATGGCTCCAGAGTAAACGCTCTTTTATTCCCTCCAAGTTGAGAGCTCTGTTTTTCATAACAGCAATATTTACAGTGATTTTAATGGTAAATTATAGTTTATTTGAACACTTGGTAGCAGGATACAGAAACAAGAATGTAGAGCTTCAGACTCTTTAGTTTTTAATTTACAACTTTCTCTATTGTATTAGTTTTTATAAAATATATGAATATCTACAACATAGGTAAATATATGCATACAAATATTGTAGTAGATGCTAAAAGAGTTGATAAAGATGTGCTATGCTATAGCAGGGTGTCTGATATGCTATTGAGTTGCAGAGGTAATCACAGAACCACAATTATAATGTCATTCAGTCTATTTACATGGAAATAATGTATGAGGGTGTGTGTGCATGCATGTGAGTGTACGCATGCACGTGTATGTGTGTATGTGTGTGTGTGTGTGTGTGTGTGTGTGTGTGTGTAGAATTGGAATATTATATTTAAATACATTCAAGGATTGTTTACAAAATGAATAGCAACTTCTTTTGAAAGAAGGAAACAAAAGAGTACTCCTTTTGTAGAATTAGTTTAAAGTTTTCTAAGCATATATTATTTTTGAAACTTAAAGCTTTGAAACAAACACAGTGAAGAGAGTGGATAAATTTAAGAGGGGTCCAGATGAATAGGTTTTGTGGATTTCTTCATTACCTTATACTGTAACAGACCTGTCAGGAATGAAAATATTCTAAAGATAGATTTCTGTATCTCATTCTATTAGACTGTTGACATAATGGACCCCAAAAGATGGGAATTTCCTCAGAAATCTCATGCTGCGAACAACAACAACAAAAAGTTCAGGCAATGAGGGTGCACTGTTTCCTGGAATGAGATTTCAGTTTTAACAAATTGCCAACTTGACCACCTTACAGGAGGAGACTAAAGCCCAGACAAGTGTGGGCTTGTCAATTTAGTCCATGGTGGGTGGGGATGCTTAGATGTGTACTTTCTTGACCCTCTTATTGAGCTTGGCTCTTACTTCAGGACACTGAAGATTGGCTTGAAGGTCTTGGAATAAACTCTACTGAGTGAACCTGTGACAGGTGAAGACTAGAATTTCAGTGCCTTCATTAACTGTACAACCAAGAAAAGGTGTAGGGAAAGATTTGTTTTGTCATCAGGATAATGATCATATGGCAGAGCTGGGGTTTTAAGGCACCCATCCCTTTCTTTCCCAGTTTTGACTTAGTTGCTGATTTGCATTTCTCTTAAACTTATGTCATAGAGTAGAGGAAATCGAGCTCAGTGGGAAAGTGCTTTCTCTGCAGGTGGAAGGACCCTAGTTCCATACTGTGCCCCCTTTAAAAAGACTGGCTTTGATGACGCAGATGTGGAATAGCAGCTCTGGGGAAGCCAAGACACGGTTACATGGGGGATGGGACATCTCTCCCTGCGGCTTCCTGGCCAGTCAGTCTAGTGGTGACCTCCAGGTCAATGAGAGAGTTTATTTTAAAAGTAAGGTGGATGGCACCTGAGAAATGATATCTTGTGTGTGTGTGTGTGTGTGTGTGTGTGTGTGTGTGTGTGTGTGTGTGTGTATTCGAGTGCCTACACACATACACACACACACCTGCACATGTGCACTTATGCAACCTGCCCAAGCATATACACTTGCATTCCTGCACATGCACATAAATCGCATCAGGAAAAGCTAAAATAGTTTTGTATCAAAAACCATGTATTTAAAAAGGGTTGACCTAGGGAAAACATGTAAAGCTTTGTGAGCAAAGTAAAATTTATATTGTATTCTTCATTGCCATCTTGTTGGAGCTCAGTAACTTTCAAATAAGCTGTGATTCTGTGACAGAAGATTGTGATTGCTATAGTCTCTAAGTGGGAGATCTAAATTTGACTCTGACTCTGAAGCCTTCAATCATGATGTTATGACATGAAGTCAGAAGAAGGCATCACATGGTGTTCTGTAAATAATTCTGTAATTACATCTCCTAGGTGCTTCTAAACATCAGTTTCTCCATGTGGTGACTTTTACTAGCCAGCATATTTAATTTATTTCCACTTTTATTATAAAAATAGTCTGAGCCCATGGTTATATGTTTTCCTGAGTATGAAGAGTGCCATCTTTCAAAGGGTAGGTACTTCACGTTCGATGTATCCTCCTGCACCAGTGAAAAATCTAAATGTGGGAATGGTGGCTTGTTTCTATTATTCCCAGCACATGGCATGTCTGAGGAGCAGGAGAGTCTCAATATCCATGTAGTCATATCAAGGTTAATCTGGGCTATATAGCAAAGTGCAGGCAAGACAGGACTATATACTGAGACTATTTTAAGAAAAACTACAGCACTAAAAAATAAATAAATTGGGGCAGGCTGTGAAGCTCATTGGTGGATTGTTTGCCTATCAAACCAAAGCCCTAGGTTTGATTCCTCAAAGTCCTGGGTTCAATTCTCCACTAGCTTTAGATACAAGAGCATATGATATACATAAATCTTGTAAACTTATTGAAGAAAACCTAGCTTACTTAGATTAGCTTAGCAAATGATGAGGGGTAAATTACTGTTAGACAATACTTTTTAAACAAGTGTGTGGCATATGGCCAGTCATCCTACCATTCAGGAGGTAGAGGCAGGAGGACCATGAGTCCAGTACTAACCTGGGCTGCATAAGACAGTGTTTCAAAACAAAACAAGAATCTGGGATGTCAGAGACCATGTCTGTTTATTACTGCATCAATATCTGAGTTTAGAGTTTTATTAATAAAAACTTAAGCAAGTAAATTAAAGTTTTTTGCTTTGTTTCCTAACTTGGGTATCATTGATTATAACATGTCTAAGAAATACCTCAGTCACATTTAATGTAATATTGTTGTCATCTTTCAGAGAGTATCTGGGCCTTGTGCAAAACAGTTAACACTAGAAAAAAATATTCCTTTCTTGTATGCTTGTTTCATAGTTAATTGTTTTCCTTTAAATTTTGAGGGCTGTATATCTAATTAAGAAATTAGAAAGACATAATAGAAGCAAAGTTATGGCTTAGAAAATTCAGTTGCTTTATATCGCCTGACACATCATTACATGTCAAGAAGAGTGGCTTCCTGAAGGCAGGCTCTCCATTGTCTTTACAATCTGACGCTTGCATAGACATTTAGGGTACATTGATGATTAATTTATTGATTAAAAAGAGCAAACTAAAGCCCAATTGTACCTCCCTTTTCAACTTAAATGTACACATCACTGAAAACATAATGACCAAGTGGGAGTGAAAGTCCTTTGGAAAGATCCAATGCTTTGTATGAGCAAGACTTAGACTTTCCCTAACATTCTCTCATGGGTGGCCAAGGAATCAGGCATGTTTAGAGAATGCTTACTGTTCTACCCCAGAAGGCAGGAGAATCTTTCTGAGTTCCATGCTTTGTCTTCTCTCCCCCCCCACTCCGTGTGTGTGTGTGTGTGTGTGTGTGTGTGTGTGTGTGTGTGTGTCCTTTAGATGTCTGTCTTTTGCAACCATCTACCTTGAATTTTCATTTTGGTTTAGGTTTGTTTGTTTGTTTATTTGTTTATTTATTTATTTATTTATTGGTTTGTTTCTTAAGATGATCTCTGTCTCTCTGTGTGTCTCTCTGTGTGTCTCTCTCTGTTTCTCTCTCTGTCTCTGTCTCTCGCTGTCTCTGTCTCTCTCTCTCTGACCTAGAATTTCTAAAGTGGTCCAGGCCAACTAGCCCCAGGAAGCTGCCTTTTTCTGTCTTCCTTGGACTAGGATTACAGGCATACACCACCGTACCTGATTGGACTTTGTTTTATTTTTAAGTTTATTTGTGTTATTTATGTGGGCATGGAAGTTTTGCCTGCGTGTATGTCTGTGCACCATCTGCATGGCTGGTACTTGTAAGGGTTAGAAAAGGATAATGTTGTTGGAGCCCTAGAAGTGGAGTTATAGATGGTTGTGAGTCACTATCTGGGTGCTGGGTCTCAAAACTAGGTCCTTAACAAGAACAAGTTTTCTCAAGCATTGAGCCATCTCTTCAGACCCAGACTTTTTTTTTTTTAATGTTGCTTCTGGTGATTAAATCTCAGATTCTCATGCCTGCAAAGCAAGCACTTTACTGAGAAGGTCATTGCCCAAGTCTTTGTCTTCCACTTTGAGCACCCTATACTTAAAGTTTACCACTCAGTTGTTCTTAATGAACTCCATGTCATCATCCCTTGGCCTTGGGATTAATAATACATCTCAGCTTTCCTGAATTGCTCTATATCTTCCTATCCAACAATGTATCTCTGAGCACTCGTATCTCTGTCTCATATCTCTTTTTCAGCTAGTCCTACTTAGGTCTCACTTTGGCACCCTGGTGCACTAGACTTATGAACAATATACTTGTGTGCTTGTGTGTGTGCATGCACATACATAGACACACACATGCTGGATTGTAATGTTCTAAAATCTATGTGCATGAAGGATGTGAAAAATAATAGCATCAATTTCACTCCTTCTTCCCTTCGATACTGGCGACAGCATTTTTATTAATCCAACAGATACATATTGCAACTCTCTAGGCATTATGGTATGTATAAAGATGGACATCTGAGCACAAAATTGGATTGACATGTAAATTTGGGAATTCCTTTTGACTCCTTCAGGACCTTTACTTTTTCTGGCATCACTACATATTTCCCTTTTAACACTCATGTATGGTTTTTAAAAAATGTATTAACTTATTTGTATGTATGTAACTGTGCATGTATATGCGCAACAAATATGCAGTGGCCCCAGAGGCCAAGGAGGAGCATTTGATCCAGTAGACCTGGAGCTGCAGGTGGCTATGAGCTTCTTGATGTTAATGCTGGGAAACTGAGCCCAGGTCTTCTGGAAGAACAGGAAGCATTCTTAACTGCTGAGCCATCCTTCCAGCCATCCCCCATTCCCCCACATAAATCTTGAATAAAGAAGATACTTAAGTGGTTTTTGTTGTTGTTGCTGTTGTTCTATAGCTGTCCATTGTTTCCATTAAAATTTAAGGTTAAAACATGAAATTATTTTGGTTGGGCATTAATTTTCCTAAAATATTCATGAATATTGATTATGTATGTCAGACTGCCTTAAAAGCCTCTTCAGAGTGGTTTTGCTTTCTAGATGAATTCATTGCTAGAGCCTTCATTTCATCATCTGTAAAAGGATGATATAGAAGACAGGCAGCTTGTAACAGGAGTTTGTGATGCCAGGTCATTGCTCAGCATTTTACAGTAAAAGTAGTTCCAGGCAAATCAGAGCTCTTGTCACAAGAGGTCATTACTGTCTCTGCTGGGTCTGAAGGGATAGAGGGGACATGGGCTAAAGGTCAGGATTCTGCTTACCTATTTAACAATACATCAAGTCTTCAGACTGTCAGTGGGAAGATATATGATCTTTGAGGAACAAAGGTGGACTTTGAGAGACATGAAGGCATCAGGAAGAGGTAGGGAAATCAGTGGCTATTTTTCATTGAATTCCAGGCTGCAAAAATGAATTTTCTTTTCTTCATCTCTCTTCAGGAACCAGTTGCCCTCCTTTCATGTCCAAAATAAGCAGAGTTATTTTGCTGCAAGTTTAGTACTGATGGGCTGGAGGTAGCCGGCTCTCAAATTTATTGGATTTATTTAGTTTTGATCTGAATCAAATGCTAAAACTGCCCAGACCTATCTTTGGCCTTCTCCTTCTTAGACACATATATGCCTTTATTTATTTTTTTTTATTAAAGATGGAAATCTCTCCTTGGGGTAAATCAAATTCTGCATTAACCTTGTAATCTTGGCCTTGAAGCTCTTCTCAGGACTCTGAAGTTGATGTGCAAATCACACTGACTATACCCATATGGGCCAATAAGCTATATCCTAGTGAGTCAAATTAGATAGTAACCATAGGTCAATCTTCCCAGTCCCAGTACAGTAGGAAAACTCCAGGGCTATGGAATTCTTTCTTCTGTTACCCATTTTCTATTAATACAGTTTAGAATGACACATACTGATTATGGATAACCCTTTATTAATAGTTATAATTATTAGTGGTCCATTGTAATTATAGGCATGTGAATACAGTATATGTGGCTATCTACAATGTGTGAGAGTGGATAGAAGAGTGACTTACTCTAATGTTATGTCTATCCTAGGCCTCAGGATGTGTGATCTCAATTAGAAAAAAAGCATTTTGCAGATGTGATTAGCTTATATTCAGTGACATTAGACTGGGTTATGGTAGGGCCTAAATCTAGCAGCTTATGTCTTCATGAGGAAAGGACACATATTGATTCAGATGAGGGAAAATGCAAAAAATTATGGTAACAGAGATCTGAGTGATACTCCTATGAGTTAGTACATCCTAGAGATGCTATAAACAGACAAAAGCTGGGAAGAGGCAAGGGCAGATGCTTTTCTAGGACTTTCAGTGGTAGATACATGGTCCGCATAACATCCTGCTTTGGGAATCTTAGTCACTGGGAACTACATAAGAATAAATTCTGCGCTTTAGTGGTAATATGTGAAGGTAGCCTAAGGTACCTAACTGCTGTAGGTACCAGATACAAGCTTTAAGCAAACTTGATTGGTTGGTATTACATTTCTACAAGACTGTCTGAATTGTCAACTAATGTCCATGAGCAAGCCAGCTACCCTTTTAGAGCTCAGCTATCTGTAAGCTGGAGATAATGGTGAAGGTTTCAGTGTTGCCATAATGATGGAGTGAAATGATTCATGAATATCTTAGCTAAATGCCAGCAAAATACAGAACCAGTATGGTAGCACTGGCAGGTGCAGTAGAAATCACAAAGTCATCCATATTATTCATCTAGTGTTACTGTCTCTGATTGTACAGTAGCAGGGTAGACCTGAAATGATTGACACGTGTAACTGAACTTTCACTTTGAGTTAGCTCAAGTCTCTCCCTTTTAAACTTTATGACACCTATCAGAGTGACATAAACAGTAAAAATGAATGCAGTCATTTGTCACCCTAACATGTTCATAATTTCTGCCTCACACACTAATCCACTGAAATTCTGAATCTGTACTCATTGTCTAATCTCTGCTGTGTGACCCTGACATTTACCATTATTCTTAGGATACTCATCTGTTCCTGACCTTTGCAGTCCATGGCCACCCAACACTAATGAGATGTTCCCTCTGGTATATTCTAGTTTGGCACATATTGCTGTCTTTAGTTTGCTTTCAACAGCAGGTGGTGGAGAAGTCCAAAAGGTGATTGGAGCCTGGAGTGTGGTTATCTGAGGACTCAGGGATTAGACAACCAGGTGTCAACCCAGAGGTGGCAGCTGTGAAAAGAAGCCACAAAATATGTGTGTGTGGGTTTTTTGTTTGTTTGTTTCATTTGTTTGTTTGTTTTTTGGATAAGCTATGACCAGTGTATAATTGTTATATAAAATGTCCTGAATTCTTCAGAATTTAGTGAACTGCATAAAATGGAAGAAGCATTATGTTGTATTCCCAGGATGTCTGAGATGTCCTTTTGAAGTGTAATTTGTAGACTATTAGAAGTGTGAATAAACTAAAAAAATCACATGTGCCAGAAATGATTAATAGAGTCTTTTCAGTACCCACAACCTAAAACTCAAACATACAGATTACATAGGTTTTCTGAGCAGAGAGACTTAATATAATATAAAGGACTCCTGAATAGACCTAACCACAGCAGTAAATAAAGTAACTGAAGTCCAGGCAGATGACCTAGTGTGTCTCTGATAACATGAAGTTTAAGAGACAACATCAAGACTAGAACTCAAATTTCATGAGTGTCGGGAGAATGGAATGTCAATAGAGAAGAAAAACATATGGCCTTGATGTTAGAATGATTGCACAGTGAACAGGAGAGGCGGTTCTGCTAGTGGGAGAGGAAGCTTAGATGTTTGGTACTTCAGTGGGTGGTAATATTGTAATAAGTTGCTCTGGAAATTGTCTCAAATATTTTTAAATTTTCATTTATATACTTGTGTGTGTGTGTGTGTGTGTGTGTGTGTGTGTGTGTGTGTACATGCATCCAAACACGATCACACATTTTTGACATGAAGTGCTTGTGGAAGTCAGAGGACAAATTGCAGAGCCAGTTCTCTTCATTACCCATGGGAGTCTAGGGGATTGAACTCAGACTATGAGCTTTGGAGGCAGCTACCCTCATCCTTTGAGCCATCTTGACAATGCATCCTGGACGTTCTTAAAGGAGTGATTATTAGAGATTGGACAGATCAGTAGAGAGCAACTCTAGAGTGCCCAAGCCTATCTACAATTAAAAAATTCCATTTGAGCTGGGCGGTGGTGGCACACGCCTTTAATCCCAGCACTTGGGAGGTAGAGGCAGGCAGATTTCTGAGTTCGAGGTCAGCTTGGTCTACAGAGTGAATTCCAAGACAGCCAGGGCTACACAGAGAAACCCTGTCTCAAAAAACCAAAAAAAAAAAAAAAAAAACAGAAAAAAAGAAATTCCATTTGAATTTCTATTTAACCAGAGACATGAGAATTTAGCTTGTTTGGGGGAAAGGCATAGTATAAAAATGGAAATTTTTCCTAATTTTGATTTTATTTCTTATAGCACTTCTTGAGTGTTGTTAAGCAAATAATCAGCTTATCCATGAAATAAGAGAGTACTATGGTTTACATTAAAAAACCAAACCATTCATTGAATGGATTCCTCATTGTGAGATATTGGTTTCTCTGTATATATGCATGTTTCTTGATGATGATTGACAGTTGACTGTATCCTGGTCTTTCTCTTTTTGATGCTAAAGTACAGATGAGGCCTTTCCAACCCAATGGAGAGTGGAAATGGACTCCAGTCGGGATTTGGTTTCCATGGTAACTCATCAGCCATGGTTTGTTCTTTTTCTAGCTGTTTAACTGACTTAGATCTTCATCTGAATGTCGTGAAAAAGATTTGACTATTTGTAGGAGCTCTGCCCAAGTGTGAAGAATCTAAGGAACAAGAAAAGTTTGATTTCTACAGGGAAAATTGTATTAGAAACATGACATTTATTGGAGATGATATTGCCAAAGGTTCTGGATTTAGAACTGAGAGGGTGACTGGTTGTCACTTAACTAGCAAATGTAGGGATGCCTATATGCCTTCTACCGCCCACTGACATTGCAAAGTCCCTCAAAGAGAGGACCACTAAGGGTCTCCAGCCAACCAAGAGTGTATAATTAGAGACTGTGTCTTTAAACAGCATGGAAGCCTTGGGGACATCATGTAGTAGTGTGGTTGTCCCTTTTCCCAAGCTATGTCACGACCCCTAAACCACGTGTCAGATTGCAGCCACCCTGCCCACACTGACATACCCATGAGAATCACTCGGGTCAGAAAGTCAAAAATAAGATTTGCCTTTAATGTCAACTGAGGAATTTCAGGACAGGAAAGGACAATGGGAAAGAAAATCTTGCCAGAGGCACAGGTGATGATGTTTTGATTCCTTCTGACTCCTTCCTCTCTTGAAGATACTGCTTAAGCCTAAGAATCTGGAGCACGAAGGATAAGTAGAGGGAAGACTATTGTCTACTTTTTCTTGGACCCCAAGGACAATTAACACACGAGTCCCATTTGCCCAGGGACTGACCAAATCATATTGTCCTATAGACATGTCTGTGGGGCATTGTCTTGATTGCCAATCAATGTAGCAGGGCCCAGTTCACTGTGGGCTCCATTACTAGAAAGGTGGTCCTGGGATGTATAAGACAGGTAGCTGAGCAAGATGAGTGAGACAGGAAGCAGACCAGTTCTTCCATGGCTCTGTCTCAGTTCTTGCTTCAGTCCCTGCCCAGACTTCCCTCCATGTTGGATTATGATATGGAAGCATAAACCAAATAAGCACTTCCTGTTGGAATTTGCTTTTCATTAGAGTGCCTTATCACAGCAACAGAAAAGAAACAAGCATAGCTACCATCGCCAGATGAGTTGGTCCTCCCGGGAATGAGCCCTCTGACCCCACTGCCACGGACTTGGAGGCTCTGGCCAAGCACAGTGGACCTAGGAGGAACTGGGGCAGCACTATAGGGTACTTCTAACAAAGCACGTGCCAGGTCACAAAGCCAGGGCTCGGTCCTTTCACCCCCCACCCACAGCTAGCCCTTTCTCTAATTCTGCTGTGCTTCTAGATCTTTCTTCCTGTCATTTTCTCCCTCAGGATCCCTTATTTGTTTGAATGTGCCTATTTTCTGGGCTCTGAGCCCAGCTTGGTTAAAATAGAATTATTTGTTTAACACCCTCCCAATTCTGTCTGAGATAGGGCATCCATATTCTTACCAAGACTGAATATTTTTTAATGTATGGAACAAATGAAAATTCTTAATCTATAGCTTAAGGAAGCTGATTTAATATGTATTTATTCAAGACTCTTCTTACTGTGAAGAGGTAAAATGTATCATTGAGGGGACCCTGCTCACCCTTCACTCACCAGGCTATATATTTTCTCTGAGGGATCCTTCTCTGGCCCACTTTGAGTTTTCACCTTTCCTTTGTGTTTTCTAGTGCTAGCTCAAAGGCAGCTATAGCCATCATGTGTTACTTTTTTTCTTTGCTGTTTATGTAAGCTGGCCCCACTCCCCACAATGTTCACTATAGTGTAGATAGAAGGGGCCTTCTTAACTGTAGAGCCAGTCCTTTGCTGCTCATTCTTCACTCCCCTTTCCATCTTGATTTAGTACCACTGGCTTCTTCCCAACACACTTACTCTACCGTCCTATTGTTCTTACACAGTGTATTCATTTCTTGTCCTGTTACTCTGATGAAAGACACAACTCAAGGGAGAAGGCGAAAGGCAAAAGCAACTCAAGGGATAAGGTTTAGTTGGCCCCAAGGGATAAAGTCTACTAAATATAGTCTACTATGGAAGGCAATTCAAGGTGGCAACTGGTCACAGTTTCCACAGCCAGCAAGCTAAGAGGATGTGGCTGATGGTCAGTTTGTTTTCTCCTTTTTATTAATTCTGTACCCATAGGTCCTAGGTTAATGCTGCCTGCATTCAGGGGTGGGTTCCTGTGGTGATTCAAATAAGAAATGTCCCCCATAGGCTTGTGACATTTGAACATTTGGTTCCCTGTTGGTAGTGGGGTTCGGAGTGGCTATGGAATCATTAGGCGGCACAGCCTTGCTGGATGAAGCACATCAAAGGGGGCAGAATTTGTGCATTTATAACCTTGTTCTACTTCCTATCTGTTTTCTTTACTTCCTGTGTGCCAATAAAACGAGATCAGCCAGCTAGGTGCTCAGGTTGCTGGCTCTCGTGACCTCCCTGCTATGGACTCTGTTCTCTGGAACTGTCAGCCAAAACCTACTCTTTCTTAAGTTGTTTCTAGTCATGGTGATGTTAGTTTGTTTGGTGTGTGTGAGTGTGTGTGTGTGTGTGTGTGTGTGTGTGTGTGTGTGTGTAGGTTAAAAGACAACTCTTAGGAGTCAGTTCTCTCCTTAGAATATGTGGGTCCAGGAAATTTAATTCAGGTTGTCAGTTGTCAGCAAGATCTTTCACCCACTAAACCACATTGCTAGCTTTTGACTCTATTTCTTTAGTCATAAAATAGTTGTAATAACAAGACTATTAGTACAGTTTTCCTAGGATTAGTTAAAAATTACATATGAGAAAGCTGTCAGGGCAATGCCTAGCTTCAGTTGCTAGTAAAAGGAACACAGTAACAGATGTAGAGAAGGAGGGCGCATAATACTGTATAGGATTTGAATGGTACCCACGGGCACTTATCTACATTGGACCCTGAATTCAGGCACACACCTAACACCATATGCACATAGTTATGATACAGCTTAATTTATAAGTTAGACATAGCACTTGATTAACAACCATCATAGAATTATAAAATATTCTGTAATTGATGTTATGTGAATATTTGTTCTCCCTCTCCCTTTCTCTGTCTTTTCATGGCTCTGGGTATATTTATTATACTATAATCACTCCATTTTTGCCCCAGTGTAAGGATGTAAGATGGCTTCTCTCGTGCATATTTGAGCTGCTGCATCTCTACTCTTGGGACCATTTTTAGGTAAAATGAGGGTTACTTGGACACAGTACAGAGCCAAGATGGCTGGCTAATAGGCCACTAATGGATGAGCAGTGTATGCAGCAGAGGTACCCTGAGGCAATGGATGGCTCACATCCTTCACATCCTGGGCTGTGAGCACTACAAGATTTTACTATGCTACACAGAACAGCATGTAACTCATGTCAGACATTTCTTGAGGGTTTTTTTTTTCTATACAAATTCTCAGATTCCAGCTGACTGAGAATAACTGAAAACTCAGAAAATGGAATTATGTGGATGAGGCAGGATTACTCTGAATTATGAGCTGACTGGGGTCCCTGAAAAAAAAATGTGTATATATATATATATATATATATATATATATATATATATATATATATATCCCCTAAACCCTCCTACCCCAGAATGTAGATGTTTTTAGAAATAGATGCATTACAGGTAGTATTCTTGGTATGGATATCTGAGCTCACCTTTGTCCAGTATGTGTTTGGATTACTGTTTGATGCTACTCCACTTGTCAGGTTATAGGCCTTCCAGATGGTGCTTGGGTTTCAGCTTTGGGGATAACTTGACGTTGATTTTCAATTGAGGTATTAGAGGTGGTATTGGCTCAGCTTGAGTCAGATGCAGCTTCTAATCCTGGGAGCAAACATCCAAAGAGTCAGAAGATTCTCATTGCTAGTTCTCAGAAGCACATGGAGAACTTGCCAGGTCCTAAGGTGGCAGGGGTGAGCTAACAGCAGGAGCGTACCTGGGGGATGTACACAAGACTCCTGGTCCTCAGTAATGGCAGTGGACTCTCAGCAGAAGTGGAGGTTCCCTCCTAGGAGGAATGGCACACAAAACATGTGGATCTCAGGTGGTGTGTTGGAACTGAGGTAATGCTTATGGAACATGCATTACAATGCCTGTCCTGGAGGACAGGAAATACCAGCTTTAACTATTTAAAGGGTGTGGTTAGTAATGTGGTAGCTGTTGTAGGTACCAGAAGAGCCTTCTTACCTAGAGAATGGTGGGGAGTTGCCTACGTAGTATTCAGTTGCTACTTGCCAGCAGCATGCACAACTTCTCATGGTCGGGCTTCTATTTTAGGCAGGATTGTTTTCATTGTTTGAGAGTGCTAGTATGAGACAGCAATTTCCTCCTTTAACTTCTGGATATCATCACACTGATTCTAGAAGGTGAATGAGAAATGGGGGGGAGGGGGGAGCTGGTAACCTTTTTAAGAGAAAGCCTGCGACAGATAGAATGTGCTGAGTCAAAGCTCTCAGAAGCACCAAGGAGCAGCTAAGATCACCACAGAAACCATGTGGGGTGAAGAGAGACACTTGATTTATCAGAAAGAAGGGGGTAGGAAGCTCTGGAGAAGAAAAAGTAAAACAGAGCAAAGAAAATGAATCCAAACAGCACTAGTTGTAGATAGAGGTCAATGTCACGCTTAAGACAGATAATAAATTAATAAAAATGGAAATAGATTAAATTCTATTCCATTCATTCTAGACATGGCAGTATTTATCTCCACCTGGAACCCAACATAAAACAATAGAACAAGATTAGATGAATTCTGAGTAGCAATAAGACTGAGATAAGGGAGCCTTTCTCATCACCATTAGTTAATATTTACTGAACAAGAGAGGTGTCACTCTTGACAAATATTGAAAGCAGGTGATTTTTTTATGAGATGTGAACTATTCTGAAAACAGACTATTATAAATAAACTAGAAGTAAGGATGTAGGGTTATTGTAGATGCCTGGGATCCACAGAGTCCTAGATTCTGTCCCCAGCACATAACTGATATGTATCATTAGATATATCACTGCATCCTTGTGATGTATGGATGTATGATGAGTTCTCTTGTGCATACCCAAGGTACATATATATGATATTTATATCATATTGTATTATATAATTATATCATATATTTATATCATATATATGATATTTTTACTCCCTCAGTACATGAGGGTAGTAAAATAATAACCCTTTTATAAGTGACTCAGATATGACCATATACTTAGAAAAATTATGAATAATGAATAATAAGATGTTACTAAAACTACAGTTAGTAACTAGACTACAATACATAATCAGCAGCAAGTTTCATATTTACTAGCAGCAAACAAAAGAAACATTTCATACTGGGGAATAGCAAAGTAAAAAGAGGGCAGATGGGGTGTGCAATAAAGCTGGTGAAACTGGGTGCCATTCTGGGAAAGAAACTGAATCTGCCATTTATACCCAATACCAAGAATACTCCTGAACCCATTAAGATTTAACTATAAAAACAGAATTATTTAATTTCTGGAAGAAAACAGAAGAACTATATCACAGCCTCAGAGTAGAGTAGAGAAAGTCTACTAAACCTCCAAAGGAAAACATTGAAAATTCAACTGCAGATATAAAGTCAAAGACATGGTATTGACTATCAAAGATCAGCACAGGCTAGAGAGATGCTCCAGTGGATCGGGGAGCCAACTGTTCTCCCAGAGGACCCTACTTTAGTCCTAAGCACCAATACAGGGTAGATCATAAACAATCTATAATTACAGTTTCAGGAAGACCCAACCCCTCTTGCCTCCCTGTATATCTGCACTTATGTGCATATCTCCACACATATTCACACCATTAAAAATAATTTTAAAAACTTTAAAAAAGAGTCATCACAAAGTCAAAATAGAAATGATTAAATATAAAAAGGTCTGTTATTCAATTTTGTATACAGACTATGAAAGGGGCTGGGAAGTAGCTTAGTGGGCTAGAGAGATGCCTTTACAGCATGAGGACTTGACAGAGGGTCCACAGCATCCATGTAAAGATCTAAAGAACAAGGCAAAACTGAGTGTGCCTGTAACCCCAGTGTTATGGGGAAGAGAAAGATGCAGTGATCTCACTGGTATGATAGCCAGTCTAGCCAAGCTGGTAAGCTTTGATGTGCAGGCTCAGTGAGAGACCCTGTTTACAAACAGGAAGGCAGAGAACAATAGAAGACGCATGTCGCCCTCCTCTGACTACCCTTTCTCATGCAGTAGTGTATGTTCACTCACCTTTGCACATGTGAGCACATACATGTATACACAAATAGCTATTATATGTCTGTCCAGACATATTTATGCCCTTCTTGGTATTGTATCAAATATTAAAACTCACAAATTCTGTTTCCTTGTCTTTTACATTCTTGTTAGCCTGAACATGTATCTGCTCATGGCTAAAGACCTCTAGAAATTGATGAAAAAGCTATTAAAAAGGAGGGAGAAAAGAGCAATGAACCCATATTTCACAGCAGAGAATCTCTTGAATCAATTAAAAGAAACAAAACACAACAAACCCCCCCCCCACAAATTCCATTCATGAGAGGAATAACTTTAAAACCCTACTCACTCTTGTACCATTTCTATTTTTACTTATTAGGGCAAAACCAAGCTAGCCACAAGCTGCTGATGACATCATAGAGGGCAGGCTCACTCTTATCATGTCTGGAAGTCTAACTCAATATGACTCTGATTTAAGAACACTTTGGAATATCTATTACAAATATAAAATCAAACCCTGCCTCAGAGCTAAGAACTTTCTACTGACAAATTTTAATTCCCATAATTTTACAAGTGATAAATATCATGTTCATGGAATTATCTACTGAAGCGCTCTTGTTTGTAAAAGCAAAGGTTAGAATCAACTCAAATGTCCCTCAGTAGGAGATTAGTTAAATATGATACATTTGTCCCAGGGGTTGACAAACCTCAGTCTCAGACAAATTCAGCTCAACACTGACATTTGGATGGCCTGGCAGCTAAGAATGGGTTTCAAAATTTCTAAGGAAGTTTCTTTATTTTTATTTTATATGTTTGGGTGTGTTGCTTACCATGTGTATTTGCACCACGTGTGTTCCTGATGCCTATGAGGCCAGAAAAAGACAACATATCTCCTGGAACTAGAGTTATAGAAGGTTTGCATGCCATCATATAGATGCTGAGCACCAAAACTGGGTCCCTGGAAGAGAAGCCAGTGCTCTCTAACAAACGATCTATCCATCCCTATGGGTTTCCTGTTTTAAATGATTTTACTGTTGTTTTATGAGACAGTGTCTCTCTACATAGCCCAGGCTTATAACCTTTCTTCTTCAGATTGTGGAGTGCGAATTTCAGTGTACCCCATGATACTAGGCTTCCATTGCTTTTCTTCTCATGCTTTCTTTTGTTGTTTCTTTCATTTTTCTCTCTTGGTTTCTTTCTTTCTCTCTGTCTCTCTCATCGTTTCTTTGTTTGTTTGTTTGTTTGTTTTTGATGCTGTATTTTGTTGTTTGTTTGATTGCTATAAAAAAGATAATGTTCTGTGATATCTTCAGTGGATGTAGAAGTATGATTTAATCATATTTAGTACAGGTGTGTGAGCACATACATGTGAGGGGGCACACATGCAATCAGAGGACAACTTGTGTGTGCCAAGTCTCTCCTTCCACCATTTAAGTCTTGAGGGTCAAACTCAGGCCCTCAAGCTTGGCAGCAATTAGCTTTTCCTGCTAACCCATCACCTGGCTCTAAAAGTATGATTTCAGTGTCAATACAGTTTGTTGGAACACAGCAATCCTCATTGGTTTATGCATTGCCTGTGGCTTCTGAGCACGTTGCAGACTTCAGTGGTGTACTTAGAACCACACAGTGTTTTGAATACCATTGAACTAATGCACAGAATTTTGCAATGGGTACAACCAAACTGTAGGTCTCCATTTGTGCAAGCCAGTTTATTATTTGGGAGTGCTGTTGATAAATGAATACCAAATACTTCTGGAAAAAATAAAGGAACATTTTACATATGCACAACTACACAACTAAAATCACACACAGTAGTGGCTTAATAGCATTTGGTCACTTTCAAGAGTCACAGAAATTTAGGCTAAATATTCTGTTAGCCAAAACACTGATTTCAAGGCAATCATTTCAGAAACACTAGCCTAGTTTCTGGATAAATAGGGATTTGAGATCTCCCACAGAAGGGTGGTAGTTCTGGACATTAATAATAAATGAATGCTCCAATTCTTGTGATTCACCAGCACACATGCTTTTCATGCTATTGAATTTTGCAGCATGCATTTATATTTGCTGCAATCAAACTTTTCTTCATTTTTGTTATGAGAAAAGGCACTCTTAATGCACACCTCCTGTGGTCCTCACATTGGCTATTTCATGGCAGCTGCTCCTATTCTGCCCTCAGCTATACAGGATCTGCCCTTCGTGCCCTCCATGTATACCTCATTTATCACCCTACTAGCTTACCACAGGTTGCATACAAATTAAATGATTTTCATAAAACCATCACCCCCGTGGCTTAGGGATAAGGTCCCTTGCTTAGGACTCAACAAGTCTGTGTTATTTGGTAGCAGGACGATTTAACACATCTAGCTTTTGGTTTGGTTTGGTTGTTTTTTGATTTTGGTTGCAGTGGGGAGCTAAAAATTTTAACAGGCTTGGAAATAAATCAAATGTATGATATGATATTCCCAGTTAACAATTCAATGGAAAAACTTTAAATTTGGTTGGTTGCATGTGGATGGCTGGGTGAATATTAATATGATACCTTTCAGTCAATCATTTTTCCGTTAAAAAGCAGCCAAATCATTAAAAGATATAATTTTCCTTTAAAAACATTTCCTACTTATATTATGTATATTTTACTTTATTCTCAAGTTGCTTATGCAAATGACTCTGTACATTGTTACTTGGATACTGGAATAAAATTCAGCTCATATATATACCAAGGAACAGTAGGAATTTATAAGTAAATACTTAGGTGAAGACCTACAGACATTTCAATTTCTGGGTTTATTAACATAGTTGAGAGTTCTTTGTAATGTATGGTAGAATTTTGTCATTCTGAAGAGAAATGTAAGCAGCTCTCTGCCCTGTAGCTGTGGGAATAAACTTAAGTAAATACCACAGTTACATTTTGTTTAAAGTAAAGATAGGGAAGGAGTTTTATTATGGTAAATCTAGACATCAGGTAAGCCATCCAAATCCATCAATCTATTTTTTAATCTTGCCTTGAAGCTATTTCATAATAAAAGATTAAAGGAAGGAATGGAAAGAGAAATAGATAACATTCAAAGAGCTCTATGGAAAGAAATTCTCAGGGCTCCTGACCAGGGCCCATCTCAAACTCAATTGTGTATGTTTGTCTTCCAAGTCAGGAACAGAGAAACCTGACAGATATCCCAAGTTCAACATCAGGGACTAGCTTTTTTTTTTTTTAGAAAGTTTGCTCATTGCCATCCACCATTTAAGCCTTAGCATTGCTCTAAGATGTCTTTGTTTTTCTTGCAGAATGGCTGAGTATTCCCAGCCACATAGGTAAAGGAAACAAAAGAGAAGAAAGGAATAGGAAATAAAGTTAGAACTCCTGTCTTAAATGGCAAAAAATATTTTCTATTTTTACTTTCTGATTAAACATAGTAATTGTACATATTAATGGTATACCATATGCTGCTTTTGTATATGCATATATTGTATGCCATTTAAATCAGGGTCATTATGCTGATCTCAAATAATACTAATTTCTTTGTGATGAGAACACTCTCAACCACTCCTGCAGAGACTGAAAATAAGAGGTAAGAATGAGGCTCTGGACAAGGATGATCCGTGGGTATGGAGTTACAGTTCCACTGGAGAAATAAATTCTGGTCCTCTGCTTCCAAGCAGGGAGACTACTGATAACACTGCTATACATTTGATTTGTGTAGTTTTGGTAACAGTCAACTGCATTCTTACTATTCCTTAAATCTCTCAGTGGAGTGGACTGTCTTTATTATGAGTTTGTCTGTGCTAGTTGCTAGCTGAATGGTCGTTAACCTCCATGTGCTTCTAAATCTAAAGAGAGCAGGTTAGTTATAAAAACTACTTCTATGGGTTCTTTGGCTGCAGGCCAAGGTAAGAACTAAGGATACTCATATTTGTGAAGTTCCTGAGTAATACTGGTGCTGCTGGTGATGAGGTAATGAGTTGAGAACTAGATCGAGGCAGGTTTACATTGCTGCTCTTCTTTACCAATCACAAGAATGCAATTACAACTTGAACATGGTTTGAACGCCATTTTGTGTGTGTGTGTGTGTGTGTGTGTGTGTGTGTGTGTGTGTGTGTATGACTTAAATTTAAAGAAAGAACATTGTAGGTATCCAAACAAGTAAGTCAATTTTTTCTTTATTTGTGATAATTCATATTTTTCATATACAGGAACAGAAGTAAATTCCCCATCTCTGCAGCTGCCCCCTTGTCCTGAAAGGAGGCTGGTTAAAGCTTGGAGTTGCTATGGCAACTTGGGCAGGAGTGTGCAATAAGTCCTCAAGACAGCATAAAACTAGGTGCAAGACACTTTATAGAATTATTCCAACTTCCATTGTTCTTTATTATACAGGTTACACAACTATATACTGATCCTAGGATCCACCCTATTATACCCCTGGAAAGTGTGCATATTATCACTGGTGGATTAAATATCAGTAGAGTTTTAAAAAACCTATAGAATGAAATGAAATGAAATGCTAAAACTTAAGCAATTAGAAATACGTTTAATTTAGTAGGAGGAGAAAAATAATAAAGGGCTGGAATGATTGTTAAGTGGTTAAGAGCAACAGGTTCAGTTCCCAGCACCCATTCCACAGTTCACAACCATCCAATTCCAAGGGCTCTAGATGCTCTCTTCTGGCAGCAATGGACACTGTATGCTCATGGTACAAATACATGTGAGCAAAACACCCATACATGTAAAATAAAAGTATATAAGTCTTTTTTTAATGGGAAAGAAAATGATGATGAAATTGATTTCCCAGAGACACAAGTGGTTGTTTTTATTTTCCAGATTAAAATCAGGATGAAACATCACCTCCTAGAAGATCCTAGGGAGCACCCAGGGCCTCATTTTTACAGTTCAAGTGACAGAATGCTGCAGTTTTTTGCAAGTTGGTCTGTATTGTGATGAGGGCTAATGTAATAATTGGCTTAGATTCTAGGGTTTTCCAGAACTGATGAATAGTACATAATACATCTATAATTCATTTTAATGCCAATAAATTAGTAATAAAAGTACAAGGCTGAATATACTCCACTCAAGAGACATCACATTATCAAAATTTTATAAAAGTGCTCACTCCCAATTTCTATCTCTTTGGATATTATTTACAGCTCAGAAATGTGCCCAGATCTGTATATTACACTTGAGTTATTTCAGCCTAAGGGCCTGGGCTGGAATAATTGCCCCACATAATGCCACCACAGGTAAATTGATAGCTTCTGTTTTGGGGCATGCAAGAATTTTATTATTTGACCAGCATACAGCAATCTGTTGTTACAAAGCCAAAGTGATTGGAGATTCTCAAAGGGAAAACCCTTGCCATGATGTGAGATTAGGAAGTGGGGAGAATTGGTTTTCTTTGCCTGAGCCACATGGCTCCTCCCCAAGCTGCATGGGTTTGGAACTAGAACAAAGGATGCACCAATTGGTGAGTGCACGATTCTGGGGTTTGTGGCTTAAGGATGAGACACACCTAGGCCCACCCAGGGACATGGGTGGTGGGCTAATGGTTCTGCAAGAGCTTAAACTGCAAATGCTAACAACTGCTGGGATAAGGCAGGCAGCAAAGTGATAGCTCCTGCTAAGAAGTCAGGCCACTGAGAGCTAGTCTAAATAAAATATAGAAATGGAGGAATTGATTTAAAAGAAAATTAAAAAGTCTATGCTTTGCGAGCAATGGGTTCTGTGAACGTGGGCTCCATGGCAATTCTGGGATTGCTTAGCCTGGCATGTGACATTGGTAGCCTGGAAATAAGCTCATACAGAAATATAGAAGAGATTTTAATTGAAGTTAAGTGCATAGAAAAGCATGTTAATTCAAGTTATATAAAGAGAAAGGGTGAACATACACCCATAGAGATATTAGTCTCCATAGAAGGGAGAATTTAAGTATGCAAAGATGAATAAATAAATTTAGGCCTTGATCTCACTATTAAACATTAATCATGTAAGAACAAAGCAGGGAACAGTGAAAGAACATGTCTCAATGGATAATAATTGTTTAGATTGCTTTATATTAATTCAACTCTTATAAAGAGGTGATATATATATATATATATATATATATATATATATATATATATATATATATCCGCACAAAGATACTAATCTCCAGAGAAGGGAGAATTTAAGTATGCATGGATGAGTAAATAAGTTTAGGCCTTTTGATCTCAGGTTGTTCAGGCTAGATGTAGGAAGAAAAATCTTATCTCACACAAATAATAAAAACTTAGGCCTCGATCTCACTATTAAAAAATAATTATGTAAGAACAAGGCAGGGGATAGTTAAGGAACACTGTCTCGATGGATAATAATATTTGTTTAGATTACTTTAATTTATTTGAACTGTTTTAATTATCAAAATGCATGTGGTTATGTTTGGTGGTTGTGACATTAAAACTCCTCTGGAGGACAGGTCAAAATAGAGCAGGATTGAAGAGAAAAGAGACTGATAATTTGAATTCATGTATACCTTTGAGGATTTTGGATTTCTTGACTAAGGGCATGCCAGTTTGGGAGAGCGGCTCTATAATTGTGTTAATAGGAAAGAAGAAAAGGCTTTGGACCCACATGGGTCCAAAAGGAAGGGTCCAGAGTGATATGGATCAGATATGATAGGGAAGACCCCCTGAAGATCTTGGCTATGTTCAGAAAAGAAAAAATTGAGAGGATCAAGCAGGACAGGTAACTTGATTTGCTGATTCCTCCACATGGGAACAGCCCTGTGACTGGCTTAGACACAAACATGACTAGCCAAAATTAAATCTTGGTAAGTCAGCTAACAATAAATCTTGTAGATTGGGAAAAAACTTCACTAACCCCACATCTGATTGAGGGCTAATATCCAAAATATATAAGAAACAAGAAGCTAATTACGAAAAAACCAAACAACCCAATTTAAAAAATTGGGATATAGAACTAAACCGAGAATTCACAACAGAGGAATCTCAAATGGCTGAGAACCACCTAAAGAAATGTTCAAAGTCCTTAGTGATCAGAGAAATGCAAATCAAAATGACCCCGATATTCCACCTTACACCAATCAAAATGGCTAAGATCAAAACCTCAGGTGACAACACATGTTGACAAGGATATGGAGAAAGAGGAACACTCCTCCATTGCTGGTGGGATTGCAAACTGGTACAACCACTCTGGAAATCAATCTGGAGATTCCTCAGAAAATTGGAAATAGATCTACCTGAAGACCTAGCAATACCACTCTTGGGCATATATCTAAAAGATGCCCCACCATGCCACACAGGAACGTGCTCCACTATGTTCATGGCAGCCTTATTTGTGATAGCCAGAAGCTGAAAAGAACCCAGATGTCCCACAACAGAAGAATGGGTACAGAAGATGTGGTTCATTTACACGGTGGAATACTACTCGGCTATTAAGAATGAGGACGTTCTGAGTTTTGCAGGTAAAATGGATGGGACCAGAAAATATCATCCTAAGTGCAGGAACTCAAGATCCAAAAGGACATTCATGATATGTACTCACTAATAAGTGGGTATTAGCCAAAAAAAAAAAAAAAGAAGAAGAAGAAGAAGAAGAAGAAGAAGAAGAAGAAGAAGAAGAAGAAGAAAAAGAAAAGAAAAGAAAAGAAAAGAAAAGAAAAATATAGAATACCCAAGATACAGTCCACAGAATTCAAAAGGGTCAACAAGCTGAAGGGCCCAAGTGAGGATGCCTCAGTCCCACTTGGGAGGGAGAAGAAAGTAATCACAAGTGGGGAAGGAGGGAGGGACCTGGAAGGGAAAGTGGATGGGGGGTGGGGTGGGAAGAGGGGAATCTGATTGATATTGGGGGTGGGGGGGGAGACTGAAACCCTGAGGGGCAGCAGAAAGAATGGAAACAGGCAACCTTGGGAGGTAGGAGGTTGGGGAGACCCCCAGAATGTACCAGAGACCTAGGAGGTGAGAGACTCTCAGGACTCAAAGGGAGGGAGCTTAGATGAAATGCCTGACAGTACAGAGAGGGAACTTATAGAGCCTACCTCCAGCAGGAAGACAGGGCACCAAATGAGGGAGGGGGCTGCCATCCCACAGTCAAAACTCTGATCTATAATTGTCCCTGTTTGAAAGAATTACAGGGATGGAAATGGAGAGGAGCCTGAGGAAAAGAAGGTCCAGCAACAGGCCCAAAGTGGGATCCAGCTCAAGGGGAGACCCCAAGGCCTGACACTATTACTGAGGCTATGGAGTGCTCACAAAAAGCTTGACCGTACTCCAGAAGACCCAACAAACAGCTGAAAGGTCAGATGTAGACATTGGCACCAAAACAATGGACAGAAGCTGCTGGCCCCTGTGGTTGAATTAGGGAAAGGCTGAAAGAAGCTGAGGAAGAGGGCGACCCTGTAGGAGGACCAGCAGTCAATTAATCTGGACTCCCGAGATCTCTCAAACACTGGAACACCAAACAGGCAGCACACACCTGCTTATATGCACATATACAGCAGAGGACTGCCGGGTCTGGGTTCAGTCAGAGATGATGCACCTAACCCTCAAGAGACTGGAGGCCCCAGGGAGTTTAGAGGTCAGGTGGGGTAGGCTGTGGGAGATGGGACATCCTTGTGCAGATAGGGGGTGGAGAGGAGGTATGGGATGTAGAACAGTTGGAGTTTGGACGGGGCGGGGGCCATAAAATCTGGAGTGTAAATAAATAAATAAATAAATAAATAAATAAATAAATAAATAAATAAATAAAAGAATACAAGGCTTAGACCCAGTCCCTCTTATAGCTGCTTTTTCAAACCATTTAAGATGATTAAAAAATGAAGGTAAGGGCTAGATAGTAAACTCATGGTTATATTATATTCTTGTTTAATTATATAATGTGTTCAATATTCAAATAGAAATAGCTAAGAGCAGTCAAAATTTAACAGTTCAGATATACTTGATTTGATAGGATGGTCTTCAGATGGTAATGCAAGTTAAAATCAGAACATAATTCAGATATAGAATTGTAAACTCTTTAAATTAAGATGGATGTTAAAATAATGTATGTAAACTGACAAAAGTGATAGAATGGACATTATTAATATATATCATAACTTACAATTTACATAACTGTTATTACAATGTTCAGTGCATATCTGAGAGAAAAAGCCTTTTTAATAGATAAAAGGGTAAATTTGTGGATTTGGTTTATTGCTTATGTTAATTGGGTTCCCAAATTGCACGGGAAAGAAGTCACATGTCTGCATGTAAGAAGACTCAGGTCCCTGCCCCCAGTAGGCTCTAATTGGTAAATAAAGTTGTTGGTGGCTATTGGCTAGGCAGGGAGACAGAGGAGGGACTTTAGATTTCCCAGGGAAGAAAAGGAAAGAAGAAGGTTTTAGAATTGTCATGCCAGGGAAGTAGGAGACTGACCTTGAGAGCCGGAGGGAAAGCATACAGCCATGAGAAGCCGGAAAGAGCAGCCCCAGGTGCCCTTCCCGCACTGGGTCTGGGGTAGTAAAGATGGAATATAGAGTTTAGTAACAATTCAGGAGTATTGGAGAGGAGGCATTATCTACATGGAAGTTTGGGAGTGGCCCAACCATTGAGCTGATTAGGGCATAATAAAAATAAGGCTGTGCGTGTATGTCTTTCATTCGAGAGTCCAGAGCATTTTGGCAGGTGGCAAGGAATGCACAGCACCACTGGGGGGAGTGACTTGAATAGCAGTATTAATTAATACAACACTAGAACAAATATTATACTCTGTCATGTGGTATCTTGGACATGCAGGATTCTGTGATCTCTAGTTCTTTGCTTGCCTGATGGCTTTTTCATTAAAAATCTTAAGCGTTATTTTTAATTGTTTTGGGGAGATGCAGTATTACATCCTAAACTAGTCATAGTCAATTTGGATTTAATATTAAATTACTTCCCATAAATTGAAAAAATGATTACTACAAAGTCCTGTTCCTTCACGGACCCTCATCCTCCTTCTCCCATCATATTTATTCGACTTAGATACATTTTAAATCTCAAAGTGCTAGTTCATGTTTTTTCCTTAGCATAGCTATTTGTATTTCAAAGAATTAGAAGGAAAATGGTGATATTTTCTTTTTATACACATGCTTGGCATCCAAATACCCAAGGAATATTTACTGTCTGTCCGAGAACCTTCCTTGAACCATTTTTATGTGTTGGAATGCTGGTGACAAATTATTAATTTGTTTAGCTAAAATTCTATGTCACTTTTATTCTTGAAGAATGTATTTTGCTGGTATAGAAATCTATTTCTTCCAGTGTTTTAAAGATAGCATTTCATTCCACTATGGGTTTCATTTTGTCTCACAAGAAGTCAGTAGTCAAAGGAGGTAGTGTTCTCTTGTGTTGGGTATTTTTATTTTTCTAGCTCATTTGATCTTCCTGCTTACATAGTACATTTTCAGAAATTTGATTGTGGTTTCTTTACAGTTGTATTTCTTAAGTTTCTGTTTTGCATCTTGAATCTGTAAATGTATGTCTTGATCTAAATTTTAGATACTTTTCTAACTGATTTTAAACAACATTCTTTCTCTTCTCTGCAAGACTCCAATTACATAGTTGAGAGTTTAGTTGATAATGACCCATAGATCTCTAAACCTAGCCTTACTTTTTTTCTTCTAACCTTACCCTTCTTCATATTTAATTTATCTTTAAAGTTACTGTCTTAAGTCTGTCCACGTCATCTTTTAATCCATGGTGCTTGCAGTTTTCAGATTTCCTGTTGGAGCCATTACACGCCCTCTCTTTCTCATCTGGGATTTTCTGTGTGTCAGTGATGTGTTTCAGTAATTAACTCTGCATCAAATTATATTCTGACAAATACTGATTTAAAATTAATTACCAAGCAGTTAACTTGCCAAAGCTAAAATTCTGAAGCTGACTTTTTTTGATGGATAAGATAGGAGCAAGAATCGCTGTGTAGCCCTTTTAGGTCTTAGCTGGGCTGTTTCCAATCAGGTTAATGAAGATCCACACCTAAGAGGAGCCACTGGCAGTTGATGGCTTCTGGGGAAGGGCTGTGACACATGGTGGGTTGTCCGTGCTCAGTGGATGATCCTACATCCATGCAACTATGGGCAAAACTAGTTGGACTCAATAGGTTAAAGAGGGAGAGGGAGGGAGAGGGGGAGGATGAAGGTTGAAGGCTAGGAAGAGTTGGAACCTTGGGGGTAGATATGATCAAAATATATTGAATATATTGTATCGGATATGAAACACCGAAAAAATACATAAAATATGTTTTAAAAAATCAGCTGGAGATCAGAGCAGAGATTATTCCCAGAATACAGAGTTTTTACTCTGTATTTTCTCACAAGGATCAAAATGCAATACCTCACATAACTGACTAGACTCTGACTTCTGATATAAAAGATGTAAAAACAGGAGACTTCTGTGACTGTGTTATTGCCTACGGATGACTTCTTTCCCCACACTGTCAGTCTGTTGGATTTGGTGACTCTTATCTCCCTGACTTCTCCTCTCCTTCCTCTTTCTTGTTTTTCTTCAATATTTTGTTTCTAGTTTTTTATTTTTCTTTGTGGCTTGATATAAATGATACCACTGCAACTAGAAAAAAAAATTCTGTTAGTATATTTTTTATTTAAAATATTGAGATTACATTGCTTTGTGTATTGGTTGTGATCAATTTAAAAAGCTGGGATATTAAAACAAGTTTTCCTTTATTTCTAACATTATGTTGGATGGAATAAATGCTCTATGGGTACTTAGATCCAATACCATCAGGAACAAAATGAAAGTCGCACATACAGAGTGATAATACATCTGACTTTATTTCTAGCTTGCATTTTTGAGACTCCCTTTCATGTTGGTGATATTTTTAATAAAGAAATTACAACCACATCTAGCAATATAATGAAAGTGGTTATATAATGTGGCAGTACACAGGGTTCCACAGCAAAGCACAGTTTGGAATAATTTGCATCAATTACTCTGCTTTTATTAAAGAAAATGAATTTTCTCCTAGGATTTGTTGAGCTTTAAAATGTCATTTTAAGGAAACAACCCATTCTTTAACTTATTCATAGCTTCACCCAGAAGGAGTAAAGAAATTTACTTAAGCACAGGTAGGAACAGTGTAATTTTCATGTCCTTCTGAGTAAGCCAGTGATCCTGTCTCATTAGGATGTAGCCTGTCTGGTCCTGAGCTGCATTTAATTCAGAGGTTGACATTTTCTAGAAAATCCAATCAACATGCTACTTGATACCTTTCACAATGATGACAGTGAGATCTGAAAATTGCAGGAATCAAAAATTATATATCCCAGATACAATGCTTGCCCCCAATCTCCAAAATTCTCCTGTATATAACTCAGGAGCTAAATAGTTAATGTAGATTACCACACTCTTGATGTTAAATCTTCATTGTCAACTTGATAGAATTTAGAATCGTAATAGGGACATAGGGAGGGGTTCCAAGTCAAAAATGTTAAACTGAGAAGGGGATGACACTTCTTGAATATGGGACCATCACTGGGTTGGGGACCCAGAGTGAATGACAAGGAGAAAGAGACCTATGGCCAGAGCTTCTCTCTCTAATCCCTGACTGTTGACACAGGATATGACTGGTTGCTTCACATTCCTGAACCTGGGCCTTGTGCCTTGCCTGCCACAATGGACTGTGCCCTCAAACTTAAGACTAAAATAAACCCTTCCTTCCTTGAGTTGCTTTTATTATGAGAAAAATCACTAATATGATATATTTCCATTATTTTTAATAAGTTAAACATAAGCTTAGGACAAAGTCCATAATGTGTCTTTCTCCCTTGAAGTTTACTAAATTTAGTAAATCTATAACAAAGTAGAAAAGAAAGTATGCAAAAATATACTTTTCATATAAAATAAATTGATATAAAGTCCCACTGTACTAGAAAAATTAACAAGATTATGAAAATGAGGAAATTGAAACTTTTTAATATTAGTTTTCACTGAATGCCTTTTGAGAATGAATGTTTTCCTTAGTTTTTCATTGTCTCAGAATAATCTAGTAGTCCTTAGGAATTATGTTCAAGGAATATAGATTTGTGATGAGAGTATCATTGTAAAATTTCTTTGCAGTCTTCATAAATTTCAGTCCCCCAGTCTCAATTCTGATTAAATTAATGATTCCATATTGCGTTTTGGTGTACATTGCTGTAGCTGAAACCTAATGGCTTCTGTTGATCATTTCTCTCACTTTTTTAAAGAATGGCATGTTATCTTCCAGACAAATTATAGAACAGAGACATTTTAAATAACTTATTGTAAATTCTCAATTGTGAGACTATAAGAAAAATGGATTTGAAATTTCTCACCAGGTAATTGGTGCTGTGATTTTTTTCTTATTTATTCTCAGAGCTTCCAAAGAAATGCTATCATCAAATATCAGTTGAGTGTTCCATCTTCATGATAGTGACCGTCTTATTTCTTTTTTTTAAAGGGGGGTGTTAAAAACCAAAGTAAACAGGGTTTTTTTGGGTAATGGATTACTTAATTCCAGAATGCAAATATTTGACTAAAATTTGTGTTTACTATTAGCTACTTTAGTAAATGGCCAGGAAACATCAAGACAGGTTCACACACCCATAGTCTCTTTCTTAAAGTCTCCTGGCTTTAGTCACTAAATGAGCATTAGTGGCCAAGTCCTCCAACATTTTTATAATTTGGTTTATTCATATATGAAACAAAGATAATGTTCATATTACCCACCTCACATAGTCAATTTGAGGTTTAAGCAAAACTAATTTATTATACAAACTATCTATAAATCTAGAAATCTTGGCATTCATTTTAAAGTCAAGTTTCAGATTCGGATAAGTTTTTAGAATGATTCAGTTGTGCACACTGAAGATTAATTCTAAGTGAGAACCAATACTCACTAGTAGACAGAACACATTGTTGTATGTGTAATATCTCTCTGTCCCCCCTCTCCCTCCCTCTTTCCCCCCTCTCTACCTTCCTTCTCTTTTTCTTTCTTTGTCCTCACACACATATAAACCTATATTTATATGTATCTATTTCTATTTCTCTGTCTACCTAACATTCTAACATATATATGCACAAACACACACACACACACACACACACACACACACACACACACACACACACACACACACATTCATCCACCCATCCATCCATCTATCCATCCATCCATCCATCCATCCATCCATCCATCCATCCATCCATCCATCCAGGGGGTTACCTGTTTTATTGTGGATTTTTGGGGGCTTTATTTTCTTCATACCTATAAGTTTTGTACATGAGTGTTTAAAGTAGAAATTCTTGTAGAGAAAATTGAACTTTTTCTTTGTCTGCTTTTCTTTGATCTGTTTTATAGTTCCTGAAAATTAAAAGACAATAACCCTGGGTTTTTGAGTTGGTGGTTTGATGCTCTGTCTTTAGAATCATTGCATGGGATCCCAGAGACAACACTGCACTTTAAAATTTTTATCTTTAAAAAAGGATTTGATCAATAGATAAAAGATAAAGTCACAAAAAAGGAATTTTGAAGTTGTACCTGAAAGGATTTTCAATTGTTTAATGTTTTCTATAAAAGAAACTATGTACCAGCGGACACTGGGAATGGAGAAAGATATTAAGATGCTGCCTTGTAGCAGGCTCATCCGAAATGAGCTTGGTTTCTCTAGGCCCACTTCATTACGTGACACTCATATCACTTATGCATGCCATGAATACCATGTAATTTTTACACTCAGTATATTCATTTATTCTCAACCATATGGAGAAATCATTAATGGGGGTTCGGCTGAGAACCTAATGAATGAACTACAGAGTCCAAAAGTTTTCTGGTTTTGGTTCTCAGCAGATCAGTCAATTAGCCTTTATTTTCTTCACTGGTGATTTTAACATCATATTTTTCTTCCCTAGATGAGAGAACTATCTAAACTAATAATCAGTGGAAAGCGTACATTTTTCATGCCAAACATCTACTTAATAGTTTAGTATTATTAACTTATTTTATTACATCAAAAGCTAGAAATTTTTTCTTGTTAATTTCCAGATTAATAGTTATTTTTAGGTCACATGACTCCTATTGTAACTGCTTCTTCCCTCTGTTGCTATGGAATGTTATAGACAATATGTTGGCCAATTAACTATTTAAAAAATAAACTTTGTTTATCCACATTTATTTCTTAAAAGTTATCATCATTTATATATATCTAGTTTGATTTTACCAGTCCCCTGCTAGAATGAGATGTCTATTTAATGACATTCAAAAGGGTTATTTTCGGTGTCACATATATTTTGTAGGATGAGGAAGTTAAAATCTGAATATTCAGAACTAAGTCTGTATTAGGAGGAATCTATGGAGTGAGGCATATCAATTTTTAATTAAAAATTGAGGAACTGGCAGCTTGTTAAGAAGCTGGGAGGGAGAGCACTCAGTGTGAAGCAGAGTGTGGTGGCACACACCTTTAATCTCAGGCAGGTAGATCTCTGTGAGTTTGATGTTGGTCTGGTCTACAAAACAAGTTCCAGGACATCTAGGGCTCTGTTATCCAGAGAAACCCTTTTGCAAGGAGGAACAAAATGAGTCTCCAGTGTGCTATTTGGAAAAGATGAGTCTGCAGCTGACATCAACAGTAACAGCACAGTATGCCAAGTAGGTAGCTGCTGCTCTGGGGAATGAGGTGGTAAACAATGGGCATAGATTAGCAGATATTAGAAGGTTCTTCAAGTTTCAGATATCCTTTTGCATTTATGTCTCTCTGGGAGTTAATATGGGGGAGGGTTGTTAATCATTGCTGCCTTAAAATTGGTGGCTATTTCATAATCACTTGAGGGCAAGCAGCAATTAAAACCTGGACTCAGGCTGAAGACTGCTTTCTTTTATTCCTTTATTGAGTGAACACTTGCTATTTGTAATGTGTCTGATTTTGGCACAGTTTGGAGGATGGCAATACAGCGTGTGTGCTCTACAATTGTATCACATTTAATAGCATGAGCTCTAGAATCTAACCAAGATGGTCTGGAAGCTCACTCTTGTTGCCCTTAAGCCATGCAAACAAAGCAAACAGACCTCTTTCCTAGAACAAATATCTATTGTAAAGCTACTGGTCTGGAGCTGAGGTAACCAAGGCTTGAAGAAGATATTAGATTGGAGGATGGTCAGTGGGACAAGACAGACTTTCACTCTGTGTAAGATATTACTAAAAGACAGTCAGGTACCCTCTAAGGATAAGGTGGAAGTAACCAGGGGTACTCAGTAGTGTGTAGAGTGAGAGAGCTCTGAAGGAAGAGCCCTCAACTGTTTGATTTATTGTTTAAATGTTTATAGAATTTGTACACTTATACATGGTTTGAATAAAATATAGAGTTCTACATTTATTGAATAAATTTTGGAGAACCAGTCTCTTAAAAAGTTCACAAAGTCTGAATTACTTCAGCTTGAAAGTTAAAATGGGGCCTCATGAATTTTGATTTCCACCAGGGTTTCAAGAAGTCTATTTTAACAAGCCTACAGGTAATAGACTGCTTGCTAGAGAAATATTATGTGACAAGATGACACCTTTAAAATAGGATCTGACTTCCCTTGATGTTCCTCCAAAGACACTGGTGATTTCGCCAATCTACCAGTACGACAAACGTTAACTCAGTTTTACTGATCAGTGTTAAACAACACTCATGTCCACTAAATATTTGATGACCATTTCAATAAGAGACCTGTGAATATTCTCTATTAGTGGAAGACTCCAAATATCTTAATTGTATATAGAAACACTGGGATACTATGAAAGCCTACAATTCAGGAGTTCTGAAACACAATTCTTTTTGCTACACTCTCCAAATCAGTAGCACAGTGAAGAGCATTGCTGTGGTCTCTAGCTCACATTCATAATTGGACTCTGTTTCTTGGAAGATGAGGTCTCGGAGGTTCCCCTCACTTGGGTTCACCTGAAACAAAATTGCCATAGCTACATGACGCCTATCTTCAGGTCACTTGTGGAGACAGAGTATGTTGTATGTGAGATGCAGGTGACATACAATATATTTTTTTTTTTCTAACACTGAATGAAGGTCAGATTGGCTCCTGAGGATACAGTTAGAGAATTATATTTTAAAATTTCCCAGCAGACACATTTCTATCAGCCATTTTTCTTGGTCTCTGGTCATCTCATCTGATCCTAAATGAGAGAGAAAGGGGAAGTAGGCAAACAAAATCTCATTTCTCCTTCCAAGCTGCCAAACATAAGAATTCTATCAATTGTTCAGGTTATTGCTTGGTCCCTACAGATAAGATTCTGTTGGTAGATGAAGGGAGCCAGGGGATAAATGAAAACCAGCATAATTATTTTGCTTTAGCCCTCTAAACCAGATCATTCTTAGTCTAGAATTTTCTGGTTTGAATATAAAGACCACTCTCCGAGACAGAAACTTTACCTGAGTTCCTGAAATGCTTTCCTCATGTTACTCTATGAGTTCCCCTCCCTCTGCCAATCCACCCCACACAAATCTGCCAGAATAATCTCTCACAAATATTCTCCTTTTATCTCACCTCTATTCTAGAATTCACAATGCCTTCCTGATATCACCCTGTGTCTAAACTTAGCATCCCAGTGTCATCGCAGGAGTCTCCTCTTCATCCTCTTCAACTCAGTGTGGATTTGTTACTTCATGCAAACAGATCACTTCTAGATAAACCAATCTATTTTCTGTGCTCCCAGTTTTCCTCAGAAAACCCTGTACTGTTGCTTTAGGACTAGCATCATTTTCTCTTAGCCAATATTCAGATTTAAACTACTTTTGTTACAATCTATAAGACAAGTAGTCATAACTGATACCCAAGAAGCCAAGTTTCCTTCTTTCTTCTTTTCCATTGTTACCAGGAGATCTTCTGAGTTTTGCTTAGAGGCTCTCAATAGAATTTATATCTACCTTTATTTGGAAGATTGGTATGAAGCATTTTTGGTGATGAATCTGTATATTTTTACCAATATCAACTTTATATGCTATGAATTTAATATAGTCTCTTTCATCCAGAGGATGCCAATGAAGAATTATTGAAAAGAAATAAGGAGGCATACTGGTAGGGTTAAATGATTTCTTGCTGTCAATCTTTGTCTGACTTACAACAGTGGCAGAGCTTCAAATGTTAGCTTTCTAAGTCACTACATAATTTCCAGGCATTATGGGGCTGCCAATGAAGAATTATTGAAAAGAAGTTAGGAGGAATACTGGTGTGGTTAAATGATTTCTTGCTGTCAATCTTTGTCTGACTTACAACCAGTAGCCGAGTTTCAAATGTTAGCATTCTATGTCACTATGTAGTATCCAGGCATTATGAGATAGGAAGCCATGGGAAACTGTGTGGTTTCTTAAATTACTCCACTTGGATTTGCACTCCACATCATGTTAGTTCTGAGTGAAGACTCCAAAACATGCTTCCAAGAATGGAACTACCAGAAGTCTGGCCCTCACCTGGAATTTTGTAATACTCAATTTTTCTTGCTCTTGAGCTTCTCTACAGCTAGTTCCCACACTTTTACCCCAACTTCCTGCCTGTAGTGAGAATTTTGATTTCTCTAAAAACTCAGTTATGTTGTGTGAACCTAGTTTTGTTTTAATCTTAGGTGTAGGATATGGGGCTGCTTTAGATTGTCCACAGCTGCTAACTATGATTTGCCTTGTTCTCTGGCAGGGGTGTTTATGTTTACATTTGAAATTCTGGGGACTCTTAAGAAGGTATAAAAATGACCAAGAGACCATTGTGACTACTGCCTCTGCTGCTAGTTCCTGCTGCTGCTGGTGGTCCATGCTGCTGCTTTTGCTATTTGCTGGATTGCTGGTTGTTGGTTGGAGCTATCCAGCTGACAAAGATTGGACTTGAGCCAGGGAACTCAGTGCTCCAGTGGCTTCAAAGTAGTCAAAAGAGATCTGTGCCCACTTTCCTCTTTCCTGTTCTTTCTCACCTATCTAGTGTTGTGGGCTTGGATTGAAATGGGGTGGAGAAGAGTGGTAGATATAAGAACCCAATAAAGTAGCCAAAAAGTACAGTTACACCTGTCTGTAGTGTTACCTGAATTCTCCAGGATCATATCTGTATGTGTGGGAGGAAGAGAACATTTGACACTGTTGTTAGCACTCTCTTGATATAGAATTTAAAGAATCCAAAGACAAAATAGTTTGGGGATGATATGATTGAAGATAAGGTGAATCTTATTATCCTGATGGCAGTTGGAGAGTATATTTATAAACTGTTTTGTTTCTAATAATTATTTACTAAAGAGTTTTGCATTATTTAAAATATGTACCCTGTAACCAACTTGTCTAGGAGATAAAGAACATGATAACTTTTATTAACAGTTATATTTTACTTAATGAAACTTTGAAAGCATACTTAGCTTCTTCTGTAATTTACTAAATCCCTGATTCATGGCCATATGCTTCTTCATATAAGATAAATGTGAAAATATTTTGCTTATTTATCCCACAAACACTAAGCACCTACTTCTTTGTTTAGAGAACCACATTGGGCCCATTGGATATAAAGCCTATTTCAATCTAAGTAAGAAGATTCCTTGGTATTTAAACACGTCATATGTAAGTAACTCTAAATTATGAATTAGATATTCATAATCTTGGGCTCTGATCTTCCTTGCAGATGCATTTGTTTTTCTATTATCCTGCTTCCCTAATGAGTCTCCAGCAACTGTTCTCTAACTACCACCCCAATGCTTACCCATGCCAAAGAACCAATAGACACTCCTAAATCAACTCATGTATGCCAAACTATTTTATGATTCCAAATAATAATGCCACAGAATTTTATCTGTGCAAATTGTACCTTCATTAGACAGACTCAGAAAATATTGAGAAAGGCTTGTGCTAAGGTCAAGAAATTTTCAAAGTCCTCACGTTTCTTTGTTAAGCCTTCTTTGGAATATAATTTAGCTTAAAATACCTGCTTTTAGAATATAAGAGAAAGTCAGTAAAGATAATTCTAGGATAATTTTTAGAATGTAGTATAATGTACCATTTTTAAAAATTTGTCTCTATCTATCTATCTATCTATCTATCTATCTATCTATCTATCTATCTACCTATCATCTATGTATCTATCTATCTACCCATCGATGTTTTGCTTGCATGTATTTTTGTGTACCGTGTGTCTGCCTGGTGTCTGTGTATGCTATAAAAGGGCACAGGATGTACTGGAACTGGAAGTACATATGGTTATGAACTGCCATGTCACTTCTATGAATCAAATCTTGGTCCTCTGGAAGAGTAGTGAATATCCTTAATAACCAAACCATCTATTCAGCTCCCAAAGGACCAAGTACTTAATCTATGAAATCATATATCATAATTAGTGATCCGGATATTCCAACCACAGACATTTGGGGGGAGTTTAAGAAATATATCATGGCTACTGGGTTCCAATTCTCCCAAGTCAAAGGGCATAGCCATTGACTATATCTAAAATGACAGAGTAAACAGAAAGATTGCTGGTCAGAGATAAAAACCCATACTCAGCATTCCACAGAAACCATTTTCTATCTTCTAGAAAAGAAGCACTTACCTTATGTCCTGTTGTCTCTGATGAATGGGAAATCTGCTTCTCTATTGGCTTACAACTGTGGTGTATGTTAAAAGCCCCCAGTAACCTCTGGGATACTTTGGTCTATTAACATGAAACCATAGTGCATATTGAATCCATCTGATCCCTCTGGCCCTGGAAGTCCCAACACTAGCCTCCTGACTCTTCTCACCTCTCCTATTCCCTCCCTTTTCTTTAAAACCAGAAGTTTACAGATAACCCTACCTCTTCTCTCTGCTCCTGAGAAATAGCCCTGGCAGTGGTCAGTCTGATACACTTTCTCTGTCTGCTACACATAGCCATGGCTGCTCTGGACTCCTCCAAATGCCTCTGGCTATTCTCTCTACCACTGGAGAGATAGCCACACCCACATTTCCTATTTACAATTTGCTTTTTTCTCATCCATGGAGCTGTCTAGTTTGGTGGCTTCATTACATCTTCACTCAATGGCTATCAATCAGCAACTCTCCACAGAATCATTTATCAGGTATTTGTTGAGTGTTTTGTGCCATATAATCTTTGAATTGCAAGGCCACATGGCCTGGTTACAGTCAAGCAGAATGAGGTTGTGATGATTTATATATGCTCAGTCTAGGGAGTGGCAGGATTAGAAAATGTGCCCCTGTTGGAGTAGGTGTCTCATTGTGGGTGTGGCTCTCATCTGAGCTGCCTGGAAGTTGGTATTCTGCTAGCAGCATCCAGATGAAGATGTTGAACTCTCAGCTCCTCCTGCACCATGCCTTCCTGGACACTGCCATAATGATGATGGACTGAACCTCTGAACCTGTAAGCTGGCCCCAATTAAATGTTGTTTTTATAAGACTTGCCTTGGTCATGGTGTCTGTTCTCAGCAGTAAAACCCTGACTGAGACAGTGGTAAAGATTTCTTAGCAAAATGCTCAACTTGAAACTTCAAATTGCCCACCAGTGAGGTGGATAAAAGTCCCTGGACTTTGGAGATTCGTGAATGCAGGGTGCTTAGAATCATTCCTGTAATGGCACATTCTACTTTCACCTTTAAAAAACATGAATCATAACGGAAAGTTCAAAGGCATCTTGTGGAAGTAGTCATCGTCAAAGGTCTTTGCAAAATCAGAGAAGGCTCAATTTGGTGTCAGAGCTGAAGTGTTCTATTTAACACCAATGCTTGAAACATTGAGAGTCAATAAATTATGGTGCATTCTTTTGAAAAATCATCTCAGGTTGGAAAATAAGCAAATGCTTTGATACAATAAGCCAGCAAGTTTTCTAAGAACTAGCATTAGGTTTCTGCTTCCTTGGGGTTCTATTCCTTCTTTGGGGATCCCTGGACATGAATTTTAATAACAATTCCCTAATAGTATCCAGCCTTCCCACAGAAAATAGATGACCTTCAAACACATACGAGAAGGTTCTAACAACCAATGGTGACATCCACCTGAATTATTTCTGTAGTCATACAAAAACAATTTCTGATGAAAAATTCATTATAAGTTGCATGCTTAATCTCAAGCAAGTCAATTTAACTTCCCTCCAAGCCATGTATATCTGTGGACTGCCTACTTTCTATGTGGGAATCTAATGTGTAGTCAGACAGTAAACAGGATGTCAGCTCTTTACACTGCTTTGGCATTGTGAATGCTGTCATGTTTACAGGGGAAAAAATTAGTAAACTGTGAAATTGGAATTTAATTGTGATAAGATAGTCTCTTAAAAAGTCACTTCACAATGGATGGCATGCAGGAAGATTCCGTCCCACACTTGGCTCTTCTTTAATTAATCACAATGACAAGTTTCTCAGCAGATGCCTGCTTGATAAGCCACTTAATAATATATGTGCTTATCCTGGTGGCTACACATAGGTGACATTACTTGAGGATCTAGGAAAAGAAGGGAAAGGGCCAGGAATGTTTCATGTAAGACAAGTTATGGAGAACATAAAAATAAAATATTCTCAGTTGCATTTGCACCTGAAATATGTCATTATCTGAAGGAAAATGGAAACTTAGCTCTGAGGTTTTACGGATGAACTCACTATGAATTTTAAAGAAGTTGTTTTTAATAAGGTTCTAAAATAAAATTTAAAGACTAATAGCTAACCTACGTGTTTCATTTGAAATGTTCACCAGTATTGAACTCCTTAACACTTTTAATTTGTTCCTTTCATCTGCCTTAAAAAATAAACCATGTTTTCCATTTATGTTTTACAACATGGTAAGCTTGAAGTATGGGACCTGACTTTACCTATAGTATCAACTACCAGGTTCTGAGCGACAACTGTTCTCTTTAGAGGGGCCCACGTTCCAGGATAACAGTATTCGCTATGTTATATTATGCACCTAACAAGTATCCATCACTCAAAAAGTACTCCATACCACAATCAGTCAAGCAATCATCAACTGCTCAGTCAACAAGGATAGCAAAGCACATAATATATAAAGCCTATACTCACAGTGTAGCCATTCAATAATTAGTTATTGGAAATTTTCAATATAAATTTCAAAATTTTGTCTCTTAATGTCTTGTTTATTGACATCTACCATGTTTCACTGAATGGCCCTTTAAAATATGTAGATATTTTCTTAAGAAGATTTAGAAGCATGAATTCAATAGCACAGACAGAATCAAAGAGGTATTGTTGACCTTCATCATTGAAAGATTCTGCTTCTTTGTTATTTTGAGAACTTCCTCTTGGAAGTTGAGAGCACACTGAAGTTCTGAATGGGCAGATCAAGAGGACAGCAACCCCCAGGCTATATAGATGATGATAAGATGCAGTCTGCCATAGGTATCTTACTGGAGCATCCTTAATACCAACTACAAAATGCAGAAGAAAGGAGAAGGCATACATTAAATGCAATAGTTAAAGAAGTCTCATGGCTTTACTTAACAGTGAACTTGGGAATTGGCATTTGAGTGATTATTCAAAGTGGAAAGCATTCTTGGGCTATTTGGACAGAAGTCTGATTTATGTTATAAGGAAGATAAACTGTTATTTGCTATTTTATAAATGGAAAGAGTGAGTATTCTAATGCCATGGTTGGACCTTTGAAGTAAATTGTGTATGAGAGAATGTAAAATGAGGTTTAGATTAGAAAGAGTACTTCAGAGAAGCAAGCCAACATGACATGAATGCTAAACTTACCCTAAGAGGAATGATTGCTGGGAGGAAAGTTTTGAGATTAAAAAAGTGAAGGCTCAGAGACACATGATAATTTTTGAAGAGGATGTGGAATTTTCATGCAGATCTTGTACTTGATGTCACACCCACTAGCTGAGGGTCTTTCAGCAGTTGATAACTTCTGGGAGAAGGAGAGTCAGTTTTCTTTAAGAATGTGGCATGTGAGATAAGCCATACTCTCATGAAATGGACAC
>CM052700.1:37636419-37654259 GCA_028551405.1 Uromys caudimaculatus
GAAGCTGGATATGAAATCAGACCAGCCTGGTGGTGAATGCTGCCTCCACACACATCACAGTTATTACTTTAATATGCTGAAACCTCAGGTTGCTCATCAGAAACTGGGCAAGGCAGTGGCTAGTTCGGCCAACTCCAGAGAGAATTGAGAGGAATGCATACAACACTCCTAGTGATATACTGGCCATTCATCTCTCATTCCAGAAGTGAGGACTGTCACCACCACAACTGTAATAGCAAGAAGAATTTTTTTAAGGGTCTGAAGAGAGAGCCCAGTGAATGAACTCCCAATGTGAGTGTGAGAACTGGGGTTTGAATCCCTAGAATTCATGTAAAGGTGGCTGCTTAGCACGTGTCTGTCCTCTTGGACTCCTATGACTTGATGGGGGGCAGAGCAAGGAAAATGTCTGGATGCTCCCAAGTCAGCTAGCCTGGCAGATAAAGTGATGAGCAAAAAGAGACTCTGTCTCAAACAACAGACACCTAAGGTAGGTCCTCTGATTTCCATAGTTTCATAGTAACATGCATGCTTGCAACCCCATTACACACACATACAGGCACGCACGCATGCAAGCACACACGCACACACACACACTTTCTAGCATGGTTAATACTGACCTGGCTTTTCTCATTTGTTTCTCTGTTGTCTCCAGCACAGGGGTTTAATTACTCAATACAGAAAGTCTGTCTCACATTATGTCATCTGATGAGGTCAAGGTACATAAAGCCACCCAGCATTCCTCATAACTCAACAAGAAGATACATTTACCTGTATAGATTTTGCAATTCAAAAGTGACATTTATGAGTCCTCCAGTAGAAAAAGAATATCCCATCTCCGGTAGTGAGAAAATAAGAAACTGCAAACAGGATTTCTGCTTTATTCTTTAATCATGAAAGCACACAGACATAAACATGACCTTACGGTGAGAGAGAAGGAAAAAATAAATCCAAATCTCTGCCTTTCTTATTGATGCTTTGACAATGCAGCCTCTGTCAACATACTTGAGACATAAGAGTAAAAACTCCCAGCTATCTTTAAAAATATAATCTACAGAGAACTGGGCCATGGTGCAGGAAGGTTCAGACAGTGGCCTAATTTATGTGCTTTCAAGCATCTAATCTGAGAAAGGGGAAGGGCATCTACTTATTTCAAGTTAGTATTCCACAAGGGCAGTAGACATGACTTATGGGGTGATACGCTATCACCAAGAAGCAGCTAATTGCTGCTTTCAAACAGAGCCTACACATTATTTTTATTTGATTAGCAAGCACGATCATTTTCTTGCCAAGTAGGGAATCTTTATGTATTTCTTTTAAAAATTACAAGCTTCAATGTCTTCAGGCCAATAGCTGTATTTTCTTCTTTTTTCAGAATGACAGTTGGTACTGTAGGTGCTTCTGTCTTGCTTCTCCCCTTAGCTCATCTCCGTAACTGCCCCTTTCTATCTCCATGCCCAAGATTCACTCAAAAAAGGCTACAGCATGCTACGTTGCTTTCCTGGAGCTTGTTGCAGAGAAATTTTTACCATTTGAGGAATGTGTTCAAGATGCTGTGACAGATTTGCAGTAATCCTTCCGGTACAGTGTCTGAGATGTGATATATATCAGAACAGCCTTCATATACTCAATGTTCCCTGCTTCCTTGTTCTAGAAATTTCATTTACCTTGAGAGGAATATTGAATCTGAAAGCTTTGGCACAGGAAGTGGCCCTGCCTGAACTTTGAAATCTTCAGTGCTTGGCTTACATTTTAATTTTATTTTATTTTTTATGTAAAACTACATTTTTTTTTTTAGAAATTTCTTTGCACCAAGCAGTACAAACAGTGCTTAAGACATTTTAGATTCTTTTTTTTTTTTCTGGTCTTGGGCCAGTGAAATGGCTCAAGGGGTCAAGGAACTAGCTGCTAAATCCAATGCATGTGACATGGCATGTGACCCCACTTTTGAAAAAAGGAAGTAAGTAAATACATAATCATTAAAAAATACTTAGTGCCAAAAGAAATCTTTTTTATTCTAGACAAATCTACTGAAGACTTACTAAATTCTAATAATTTATTATGCTCCCAACAAAAGCATATCACAATCCACTACTACAGAAGCTTCCTAAAACATACACATACACACATATACATACATGTACACGCATACACACACACACACACACACACACACACACACACACACACACACACACACACACACGAGGTTTAAAGGACTAACCCTACAATAATCAGAAAATATTTGAACTAAACACCTCATACTAGCAAAGCAAACTCCCAGTATCAATCATGGGTTACCTCTTTTTTGAGTTGTTGATCAATGGGACTACATAGACCTCTCCAAGGACTGCACAATATTTCCTGTACTCTTCGCTATTAAGACAGTTTTACACTTTGAGAGGCTTTTTATTGCATTCTGTAACAAAGATTTTGACCAATAAGATTGACAGTTCTCAAATGTAGTGCTTGGTCCAAATTTGATGTGAAACAAAGGCAGAGCTCATCCACTGGTCAGTCCATGCTCTGCTCTGTCCACATCGTTTTAGGCATGAAATGACTTCCTATCAGGCATGAACAGACCCAGGTCAGATTACTGTCTTACAACCCTAGGTCTCTTATGTTCATGCTATGAAGAATAACTGGTCTTTCAGTTCAAATGTTTAGATGAACATTTCTAATAAAGAAAATATCACAGCAGAAAAAAGTCATTTCTATTGAGAGAAGCCCTTGATATTAGGATGATTAATATTATATTGAATATAATTCTAACTTTTAGTTCTAGTTAGAATTGTACATAGTACCATGAATCTTTGCCCATGTTGTCATCTTTTTTTCATGAGAACCACAGAGAAAATACAACTGATAGGTGAGTCCCCATTAAAACTGATCTTGTTCTAACTCTCTATGACCCTACAAAGCTGACCTTTCTATTTGTAGCTGAAGGTGAGTATTCTTGTGTGACAGTGTTAGTGTGTCCACTGTCATTTTGTGGTGAGTTACACGGTCAGAATCTAAACTTACATTTGTATATACTTGATAATTGTTCCTCTAATGCAGTGTTAATATGAGCTTTGTCTCTAATTTATGGGTTGTACATAGGTTTCAGGGATTCATAAATTCTCTAAAATAGGACGTCAGATTTGGTTTGTAAGGGTGATATGGTTAAAAGCAGTTATAGAACACCCTCACTAGGTTTTCAAAGAAGTACATAGAACCTTAAATAATATTAATAGTCATATTTTGTGTTGCCTCTCTATTTTGTCAGATATATTACATGAATATATATATTCATATATTCTATATATACACACATACACACACATACACGAATGAATGAATGAGGGCTTGGAAGTTTGCAACTATGCAGCTATCTGATATTTTCTTGACAGTTTTCAGCTATGAGATATTTCTCAATTCCAAGAATCTAGTATAAATACCATTATCTCTTAGCCTCTTTAGATCTATTGTATCAGAAATAACAGAGACAATCTTACATTACTTATACCAGATACTATGCTGGCATGAGAAGGGTGAGCATGTCACTCTAAAAACATGAGGTCAGACTTTCAATTTTATGTTCATAAAAACCTTAATATTTTTTTCACTACTGATGGAAATAAGTGGATTTCCTACTGATAAGCCTGTTTTCAGGTGATTATAAATCCTTTTTAAATTGTTTGATTTTCAGCATTATCTCATCCTCTCTTAAGTAGCTAGTATTTATTACCCATAAACAGGAAGAGAAGAGTCACAAAGAGGTATATATTGTTTGGGGTACATGTTTGATATTTTGTTCAAAATGTAATCCCAGATCCAGGTTCTCTTGGTTTGGACTGATAAATCACCTCCTATCCTTTCCCCATTCTTGTTCTCGTTAACATCTTATATATAAGAACAATTATCCCTTACATTGGGCTTACATTCTACAAGCTGAAACGTAGCTAATCCAGTGCAGTGCCCATTTTCTGATGAGAAAACAACTGAGGATTTGGCCACACATCAGTAGGAGCGTGTTGCCTGAGTGTCAGCTGGCTTGTCTCAAGGCTGCCGGAGGAGTCTGTAATTGCAGCATGCAATTTGCAATTATTCTTTGCAGAACAACTCAACTGAGAAGTTCAGCACCAGGAAAGTGTTTTTCCAATTTCCACTTGAGCGTGTGGCCCCTTCTGCCAATTATGTTAGTAGTCTCCTGTGCAAGGCTGAGTTAACGAGCAGCGTGCTTAATACTTTATTCCGGAGATGGTGCAATGTGCTTTATGAACTGATGTCCCAGACAGCTGTCCAGCTGTCCACCGCCCCCCTTAATTTGACTCTACAGACAAGAATGCAGCAAAGATTAAATAAATATATCTGTCAAGCACTCCAGGAGAGCAGTAAATACAGCCAATAACTAGAAAAGAGAACTGGTTTTAGACTAATTTCTCTAAATTATTACATTCTTAAGAGAAGAAAATATGTTATGATTCCTCACATTCTCAACCTGGGTGCTTTTACTGATTCTTACATCATCTGGGTGGGAAATGATCAATTAGCCTGAAAGACAGAAACTTAAGAGTCTAGAGTGTACATTTTTATCCAAATTTTAATCAGCTCATTCATGTTCCTCTTTGAGAATTGTTGGGACACATATAATTTTCTCAAACCTTTTTGAATAAAAAGGGCCAGATTTAAAGTACATTCTCCACCATACATAAGGTTTTTTTTTTTCATAACCTAAAATATTTTCAATAGATACATGATATTATTTTGGAAAACATCTGTAGATAAGGTTGGTTAAAGGAAGGTTCCAAGGGGCATGAGACCAGATTTTAGCTTTGATAACAGTATAGATAATAAAAGTTATAGACTTGAGCCGAGGCAAGGCTGAGTGTGGGTCAGTCCACGAACAATAAGCTTATAGTGGAGGTTTCTCAGCATTTACTCTGCCAACCCATTCAAGAAAGGATCATTTGTCAGGACATAGATAAACAAGGCAAGGGATAGGGCAAGAAAAGGAAGAATTCTGAATTATGCTTCAATGTGATCAGAAGACAACACTGTTCTAACTGATGAGTATGGATGAAGAATATATTATACACTAGTTTTCATAAGATAGTGGACACATTTTTTGATCTAATTCTCCTTTCTGGGTGGTGACAGAAAACACTCGCCACTGTAATAAATCAGGCTGCTAGTGCAAATGCCTAGCCTACAAAATAACAGTGTTGCTCCCATGCACCTGAGGCCACAGGGAGAAAAATACATTTTCAGTTTGTCATGGTTTAATAATGTTTAAATGGCTCAAATCATTTTTCTAAATGAATTTATTACAGGGTTCATGTTCCAGAATTAGCAGTAAGCAATGGTGGACTCGATCGTTTATTAATTTCAATAATGTCTATCTCATTACTAATAATATAGGTAGGAAAACCGCATTACCATCCATTGAATCAGACACAGGATTTTCTGAGCTGGAATTTCAAGCATGCCTATTTTACCCTTGTAATTTAACTTTACACTGGGTCTCATGAATAAACCAGTATGATTTTAAATCCCTTAAATATTATACTTTCATTCTATATAAAGTTTTCAAATTAAGGGTGAAGAGAGTGGTTGAGATCTCCTGCTTCTCTTGTAGAGGACCAGAGTATGGTCCCAAGCATCCACGTCTGGTGGCTCACAATAGACTATAACTCTAGCTCCAAGGAATCTGAAGCCCTTTCCTTCCCCCCCACATGTACGTCAAGACACGTCTACACACACTCACCCTCATGTGTATGAGACATACACACACATACAAATAAATAATTTTTAAGTTGTAAATTAAACATAGGAAATTATTCTTTGGAAATGTGGCACGACAAGACAGAATTATAGCCATTCCACACAGACGCACTAGAGTTGTAACATTTATTCTTTGTCAGCATCTTTTGTTAGCTACCATGACTTACCTTTGTTTAATCTTATCATTCTTCTTTCTCCTTTTTGAAAAACTTTAAAATCATATAGTCATATTCAGATGAATGCTGGGCCATCTGTAGTGTGTCCTAAGAGTCCTTGAGTTTTTATATTAGAAGATATCATCATTTGTTTATTGAGGCAACTTACTTTGAGAAACTTACGAAAAGTTTTCTAGGGTATTTGCCCTGACAAAATACCGTGACCAAAAGAACCATTTCTTCCAGGTTTCTGTCATCTTACATTTTGTATGTTATTTCCAGGTAGCAGTCCATCACTGAGGGATGTCAGAGCAGGAACTCAGGCAGGCAGGCGCTGTTGCAGAGGCCATGGAGGAATGCTGCTTATTGGCTTGCTCTTCCTGGTTTGTTCAGTCTGCTTTACTACAGAACCCAGGTCCACCAGCCCAGGGGTGGCACCACCCACAGTGCACAGGGCCCTTTCCCATCAATCAACAATAAAGAAAATCACTATGAGCTTGCCCACATGCCCATATAATGAAAGTATTTTCTCAACTGAGGTACCTTCTTCTAAAATGTCTCTAGCTTACATCAAGTTCACACAAAACTAACCAGCACAAACAGATACCTGGAAAGTGAAGGTGTCAAAGTTGTTCATACTTTAACATCAAGGGCATACTGAAATCGATGATAGACAATGAAATTCTCCTCAGAATGCCCCATTGTCTGTTTCTTTCTGGATAAAACAAAAGAGACACCACCATTCAGTTTTCCCATGCCCCTAAACTTGGTTTTTTGCTCCTGGACACCAGGATATTTTCCCAGCAGTCAAGCATGCCTGTCATATCTGTCAGTATTCATATAATTGCCCATGAAAGACATGCTCTAGTCCTCTATCTGTAAGCTAACACTCTATCAGGAGGACGTGTATTGAAGAAACAAGCACCAACTGATCACAACCATGAGGAAGCTGTAAAGGAAGATATTCTAGGCTATTCACTGGTAATGCTGTCCCAAACTGTCTAGACATGAAGACAGGCTCTGAGATGTAAAACTTGGTCACTTGGAAATAGAAAACAAAACAAACAAAACAAACCAAAAACCAAAAACAAACAAACAACAACATCAAAGGAGCCATAAATAAGGAAGAGGCATCAAGAGGGATTAGGCTCAGCTGGCACCATCTTCTTCTGCTTTCCTGGGGGCATTTAAGAATATTTGTTTGCCCTTTTGCATTACATAGGCTGAAAGGGTTTATGCAGGAAAATGACACAATCAGATGGGTGTCTGACATAGGTAGAAGGAATACCACGGGGTTCCTACAAGCCACACTTCCTCATGAACATCAGTCTACAGATTGTAGTTGCAAAGGAAGCCATGGTAAATTTCTCTTTGGGGCACTTGAATGACTTAGTCTCAACTTGCCATGATTTCTATTGGAAATCCATTAAGCAGATGCTTAGCTGTTTCACAGGTGGTGGTAAAAGAACGTAGGCATGGTAGGCCAGCGAGGCACTAATTATTTTAATTGTTAAACAAGACTTGTTAGATGTGAATAGCCTCTGCTGTTTATTCACACAGATACACATACACATAAACACACACAGACACAGACACGCACACGCACACACACACACACACACACGCACACACCTCCATAGAGATTTCCTGTTTGTTATTGCTGGTGGGAGTATGTTAAATGGGTTAGGAAATTTTGTGTCCAAATTTGCAGTGTGGAATGCAGATTTTGTGCATGCCTGCATGCATGCATGCTTGTATGTGTGTGTGTGTGTGTGTATATGTGTGTGTGTGTATGTTTGACTCCACTGGCTGGCCAGAGAGCCCCCCAGATATGCCTGTCTTCACCTCCCTACTGCTCCAGTTACAGAAGTGTGTGGCTTTTCCTGGATGTTGTGTGGGTTCTGGGTTTTAAACTGAGGTCCTCATGCTTGCACAGCAAACACTATCCACCAAGCCATCTCCCCAGCTCCCGGGTATAGTTTTACTCATGAAATCGAGGGCTACTTTCTGAGTGTCCTGGGACTTCTATAAAGGTGATTGGCAGAAGGCCATAGATAAAGGTGTCTGAGCTCCCTTGGGGATAGTTGACCATTGACCTTTTCCATATAGAAAGCATCAGAGCCCTTCAATACCTTTCTACCTTCCCTTCCTAGTGAATCATTGCTCAGACTAATCATTCTTATGATTTTAGCCTATAGTCTATCATCAAAGCAACTGACATAAGGACTCAGTTATATGTCCCAATATTACCCCCCCCCCAAACTCCATATGTTTGGAAGGTGATGCTGTTCTCTGTACCACTACCCCTGAGCAGTGCCATTCGACAGGCTCTAGAATTCATACTGCTGAACTCACACAGACTCCTCTACCCATCTGCTCGAAATTTGTTGCCTGAGCCCTGGGTGTATTTATTCCTACATATTTGAGTTAACTCAAAATAACCAGTATTTTTAAAAGTGAGCCAGAATCATGACAATGCATATACTTGATTTCATTATTTTCCCTGTTTAATTCAGCCACCTGTTCAAAGGACACGGCTGTGTTCCTATTTCCAAAATATAAATATCACACTGTGTTTAAGTCTTGTAGCAAAAGACAGGATTGTTTTTGCTCTTTCTTTATTAGGGCTAATTTAAATTTGTGTGAAGAGCTTCAATTTACCATTAATTTCCAGTCCAATGACATTTGCTTAAAGTAAAAAAGATAATTTGCTTACCAAAATTTATTTTTGTTATTAATATGGAAGAGATTGCATAACAATGACTTTTTAAAGGCATTTTGTTATCAGAATATGTCATGACCCATCTTCGGAAAAATTCTAATTCTGCAAACCACATGTTTACATCAGCATGGATATCTTTGTGGACTGAGGTCAAGAAGACTTGAAAGTTTAATTGTTCTGTATTCTATTATGGGTTGGGGAAACCTAGTGAACCTAGAAATCAAACTTCTATTTCAACCAGTACCCTAGAAGTTCTACCAACTCACTGCTATTAGAATTAGCTGAAACAGAGTCTTCTCTGCTGACTGTTGTTAGTTTCTACATACACATTTCTGGTCACCGTCCATAAAATGAATAAGAGCAATGGAAAGTAGAGGGGGTGGCATTCCAAGATAATACCTCCAAGGTACTGCAAGAGCCAGACTTCTTTCCTAGCAGGTCACATGCATTAAAGAAATGTAACTCTCTTAAGGTCCCATGATTTTAGGTACTTTCATTGACCCCACTTTTTTCCAAGTGAAAGTGATGAGATGTTTCAGTGTGAGAGACTGAGAAATCCTTTACTACCTACATCTCTGCATGCTTCACTTGAAACTGTTCTGGGATCATTTCCCTCTATAAGACAATTCCTAGGAACAGATGCAATTTTGGAGTCCACTAGCATTGCAGGAAGACAAAGTTTCATTCTGTACTCACTGGATTCCTTCCAGGGGGCTCTCTAAAATCTCCAAAAGCTGCCCTGGCTGTCCCTATTAGTGTTAAGATTTGGATTCACTATTTTGAACCACTTAAATATTTTCATTTTCATCTCGCAGTTTCTCTCAGGTTCACTTACAAGTTACTCTAAAATTATAAAAATATAAAAGAAGTTTAAGAGGTTTACAATGACTTTTATTGGTGCTACAAAAGATAACTTGTCCCTCATCCATTTCTTGCAAGTGTTGTTTGTTAAGGAATGTCTCTTCCTAGATTGCAAGTTCATCAGGTTGAGAGATCATAACAGCAGCTGCCTTGAATTACCTGAGCCTGGATCTGGGATATTTGCTGCTGGAGCAGTAGCCCTGAGCCAACAGTGAAGAGTTGTAGAGCTTTGCAGGTTCTAGGTCTATGTAAATTTACTTTCATATCACCAGCACTGGCAAAATGCTTGATGCATAGGAAATGCTGAATAAGAATGAATTAAATATGAATTGTTGCTGGACTCAGGTTCGGAGCCCAGGGGTAGAAAGACTTAAGTCCAGCAGAAGGCTTTTCAGACAGGTGGAAGAACATTTGTGAAGTGGGAGACAGTATGGTCACATGCCATATGATGATATTTTGCTTAGTGATGAACTACTTATCCCACTGTGGTCTCCTAGTCTTATAACAGAGCTAGAAATATTTTATTAACTTGTGACATCATACTTGCCCTAGCACTGCAGTGCAGCACATTGTGTGTTTGTGGTGATGTTGGGAAAAACAAATTTGGGCAGCCAATCAGATAAAAGTACATTACATTTATGTATAGTAAATGATACTCAACTATGATATAATGACCCTGCTACATGTTTCTTTACTATCATCATTTTGGGATATATTGTTCTTCATATAACAATTATTACTGGAAAGCTGCTCGCTTACCTGGCAGCATCCTGAGTATCTCCTGTTCACCAAGTTACCTGATTGTACCAAGAAGTTGTGCATAGTGAGTGGCATACCCCAGCAAGATGTGTGCCAGGTGTACTTGATGACATTTGCCTGATGACAGAGCCAGCCAATGATGCAGTGCTCAGAATAGCTTTCTGCCTTTTAACAACACATAACTATATATGATATACAAACATGAAGTCCAGGCATTTGAGGAGCAAACAGAGTCAATGCAAAGTCATGCTGTGTGTGGGTAAGGTAAGGGTATATGATCCAGATCACTAAGGTTTTGTGTTTTATGCTAATTAGATAAATTTGCCTCTTGTTATGAAAAGTAAAATCTAAGAATTCAAAGCAGGATCTCAGTACAGTTATACTATTCACTGATAGTTATTTGGGCAGGATGGAGCAGTCATACAAAGAAAAGAGTGAGAAGAATGAATAGACTAGATGAAGGAAGATGGACCAGGACAGAAACTATCATAGCTGTATAGCAAGAGATGCTGAATGCATTTATTGGAATGGTAAAGATGATAGAAGACAGGAAATGAAAGGAAAGGGTAGTTATGAAACTGAGAGTCAGTAAAATTACCAAGTCTGTCCATGTACTAACCAGCTTGGAAAGAACAGAAGGAGGGAGTGGAGTTACTCCTAGATATCTCTCCTCTCCTTTTCCCCCCTCCCCTCCTCTCCCCTCCCCTCTTCTCCCTCCCCTCCTCTCCCCTCCCATCCTATCCTATCCTTTATTCTCAACTCCTTGCTTGTCTCACTGCTCCTGCATCTCATCCTCACTCATGACTGTGTGTATGAGGTTTTCCATTTATTAAAGAGTAAAGAAGAGAAGAAGGCTAGAAGAAAACTTGATCTTTCCTCTGTGAGCAGCTGTTGAAGTTGGCATTGAAAACACAGCCTTCAAATTGAGAAGGCCAATGGATCCCAAGCTGGGCCAGTCACTGAACCTCCTTTCCCTCAGCCTCTTCTTTATTTTTGTCATCGCAGTTCTTTTAGATGGGAACAATTCTGGATCTGGGTTTTTGACTGTGGGATGGCAACTCCATCCCTCCACTTGATGCCCTGTTTTTCTACTCGAGGTGGACTCTACAAGTTCTCTCTCTCTCCACCGTTAGGCATTTCATCTAAGGTCCCTCCTTTTGAGTCCTGAGAGTTTCTCACCTCCCAGGTCTCTGGTACTTTCTAGAGACAACCCCCATCCCCCGTTGCATATTTCCATTCATTCTGCAGGCCTTTAGGGCTTCTCTCCTGTCTTCCTTCCCTTAAACCTGGCCATGATCCTCTTTTCCCCTTCTCTCCTCTCTCCCACCCTGGTCCCTCCCTTCCTCTGCCTTCTGTGATTGCTTTCTTCTCCCTCCCAAGTGGGATTGAAGCATCCTCACTTGGGCTCCAAGGCATGATACTATTACTGATGCTATGATGTGCTTACAGCTTAGTGTGGTTGTCCTCTAAGAGGCCCAACACGCAACTGACTGAGACAGAGGCAAAAACTAACACCCAAACATTGGACTGAAGTCTAGGACCCCTGTGGTTGAATTAGGCAAGGGCTGGAAGAAGATGAGGAGGAGGGTGGCCCCATAGGAAGATCAGCAGTTTTAACTAAGCCTGACCCCTGAAATCTCCCAGACACTGAACCATCAGCCAAGCAACTTACATGAGCTGATCTGAGACCCCACAACACATACAGCAGAGGACTGCCTGGTCTGGCCTCAGTGGAAGAAGATGCACCTAACTCTCTAGAGACTTAAGGCCCCAGGGAATGGGGAGGCCTGGTGGTGGGGAGGGGACATCCTCTTGGAGACAGGGAGGAGGAATGGGATGAGGAACTGTGGGAGGGCAAACTGAGAGGAGAGCAATGACTGGACTGCAAAAAAATACAAGTCATTTAATTAATTAATTAATTAATTAATTAATTGAGATTGTGAAGAAAAAAAAGGCCAATGGACTAAGTGCAATTATCAAACAGAATGATGCTATTATCAATGTGAAGTATTTCTCCTAAAGTAAAAATAGTGACTGTTACTAACTTTCCTATTTATGTATTTATTTTTAGGTTAAGAAACTTAGGTTTTGTGTGTGTGTGTGTGTGTGTGTATGTGTGTGTGTGTGTGTGTGTGTGTGTGCGCGTGTGTGTCTGTGTCTACATATATGTGTGTTTGGCGGTAAGTGCACATGGGGGCAAGTGTCTATGGAAGCTGGAAGAGGGGTATAAGCAGTTTTAAGCCTCCTGATGTGGGTAATATGAATTGAACTTAGGTCATCTGCAAAAGCAGTACATAGTCTTGACCATTAAACCATCTCTCCAGCGACAAATTTTATATTTTTTATAGTGAGGCACTCATGTGCATCCTCCATATGTCCTACACAAATATTCAGAGATAATTGCTAATAATTTTCAAATAAATGTTAATGCAGATTGATCCATCCATCAATAATTATAAGCGTCGGGCATTTCTGCTACTTCTTTTTGTGCCTTGGTCTTCTAATTTATCACATGGCAGTTGACATCTAACATGCAGAGGATGACACTGCTTGCAAATGTAAGACATTTGGAAGACTGGTCACCCTATGGAGATAACAAATCACCTGTCACTATGTCAAATTTTAAAAATTATTTGTACAAATGTGTGCACCTATGTGTGGGTACTCATGGAAACCAAGAGAGAATTTTGGATCCTCTGGATCTTGAGCTACATACATCCATGATCTTCCTGACATGGGTGCTGGGATTTGAACTCTGGTTCTCATGATAGAACAGCAAATGTTCCTAACCACTGAGCAATCTCTCCAGCCCTTATATCCATGAAAAGAATACAATTTTAATCTGTTTAGTAGCATTCTTTCTTTACATTATTATTCTGTAGTCTTTACTACATTTTCATTTAATGAAAATTATGTTTCCACCCCATTGATTAAAAACTTTTATTCCAAAACTATATTCACCACTGAAAGGAAAAACTAAAGGAGGAAACAGAAAACGTGAAAAGTCAGCTCCACATACAGTATCCAAGAAGCTTGCTGAGCTGAACTAGCACTAGCAGTTAAAAGAGCAAATTCACTTCATGTCAGCCATATCGTGTGGAGGTTAGGGAAAGAAGCAACCTGAAGAGAAGAGCTGCTTTGTCTTTCCCACTGCCTTTTGCTCTTCTGTCTGCACATTAATAATTCTTCTAACCTTTCCCGTCTTATTGATTACCCTCCAGTTGAGGTTCCCATTGCCCATCCTGGGAAAATCCCCACAATGCCTCTGCACACCTATCTTCTGGGTGTTCTGTTAAGGCCTTGACCTTGTTTCTGGGATTAAACAGGGGGGAGTTTATACCTTTAATCCAAACCATTTCTCTTTGTTTCTAAGAAGACAGAAAAAAAATCCAAATGATTGTCATCCTTTATCAGAGGCACATGGGAAATTTTTCTTGTTGTTGTTGAGGTCTGAGAGTGAAGGCGAAGAGGATTTTGTCACAGCACTGGAATACTAACCAACACTGCTGTAGCTTTCTCAAAGAGTCTCTGTAAAATGGAGAAAAAAAGAGTTGTTCTGATAACCTATAGAAAGTCAAGTGATTGGTGTGCAGACTTTCCGAGATAAAATATAACCCCTAAAATATAGGATGTGGGAAAGCAATTTTTAAATTATATGGTGAGGATGGAAAGAAAATTAGCATTCTTTTAGAGCACTTGATGTATCTCCAGCAGCCGGCTGCTCCTCCTGGAAACTGGGGAATCCCTCTCATTGCCTGACTGCTACTGATATGTTCACAAGTGTGTTTCCTGCCTTCAGCATTTTAGCAGCATTACCTGTAAACAGCATGCCTACCCTGCAGGTGATTGTATATTCCAACAGTACAGATGGAGAAGCAGCAACATGGGGGACTAACTGGATTGCAGTGAGATCTTAGGCACTGTGCGTGATGGAAATGGGAACTCTGAGTGGTTTTCCCTGTTAAAAAAAAGTACTTTATCTGAAAGTTGGGATTATTTCTGCTTCCTCAGCATTTGGTGTTCTGGAAACAGAAGCCTTGGGTTTATGAAGACCTCTCTCACTTTGAGTCTTCCTGTTTTGAATGTGATTGTAATCCCCTTTTCTGTGGGTGAGGCTTTGTGGCCCAAGTGTGGCCAGTTGGCATAGTGTATTTCCCTGACCATTCTGTGTTTGTAGAAGGAGGAGTCCTAGAACAATTTTTGTGGCTTGTATTCCTTAAGTTTCTATTGGCAAGTAGATTCTTAAGAAAATACAATTCTAAATAAAATCAACTAGAACCATAAAAACTAAACAAACAAGAGTAAAGCCCAAGGTTGTGTATCCAGTTCCTGTATCCAACTAACTGTGCCTGAAGTGAGACTCCTGGAGCTTTTGGTTACATGAGTCATGTACATGAGACATTCTTTCTAGTAAAGTTAAAGATTCATTAATCAATGCAATGAAACAGTACTGACATAAAGGTATTAGGATCTTAATAACCTGATCCTTCGAGATGAAGTATTTTGCATTTCCCTTTACAAATTGTATGTGTGCGTGATGTCTGGATGGATAAGTGTGAATGCATATTTTTATGTGGGAGGGGCATATGCACATGTCATGGTATATATGTGAACAGAGGCAACCTTCACATGTTGGACCTTGCCTTTCCACATTGTTTGAGATGGATCCCAAATTACCTATCCTGAAAATTCCCATCAATTTTCCTGTCTTAGGAACATATTTCTCTGTTGGGAGGACTAGAATAATAGACATCTGAGCCAATGTATCTGGCTTTTATATGGGTTCTGGGAATCCAAACTAAAGTCTTCAGGATTTGGGTAACAAGCACTTTTACTCACTAAGGCATTGCCCCAGTCCCATAACATAATTTAAAAAAAAAAAAAAAAAAAAGTTTTCCATTTCAAATTTTATATGTATGGATATTTTGCCTGCATGTGTATACACCATGTACATGCAGTGCCCACAGGGGCCAGAGGTTATAAACCATAGCATAGCATAGCATAGCATAGCATAGCATAGCATAATAATTAACAAAAGTTTCTGTGACCTAGAATCAAAAGTTATTCAGGAAGAGAAATTAATTAAGAGGGCAGTGTTGGAAATAGTGAAATAAAATATTATCAATTTTTGAAAGATGCAGAAACATCTCAAGTACATTTTTTATACATGTGTATAGTTTTGTGAGCATTATTTGATGTTTTTCAAAATTAACTCTAAAGCTATTAATCATAATTCCCTTATCCCAGAAATGGACAACCAATTACTCTGGGTCAGAACTGGGCACACATGCATTTTGTGTCTCTTTCATTTTTCCTTTCCTTCCATTCCAGACAGGATGCTCTTTTATTTTGTGAAGTCATGATACAGGCTTATGTACTACTTAACTGTGTGTGTGGATTTGGCAGAAATGGTTCAATGTTTGTGTTTTAAAGGTCAACACTGGACAGGGATAAGAAATGAGCTACAGTTGTGCTTTTGAGATAAGTCTTCCCACTAAGTGAGCATTGTTTCTAGCTTGTCCATCAATGTCTCCTCACAAAACAGAAGAGGGATGGAGAGTCTATGTCAGTCATTAATCCCAGTCAAGTTCAAGGCTTATTAGGCAGATAACTGACCCTAAATAGTCTGCAAGTTTGAAAACTGAAATTTTCATCTCAGTCACTGAATGAATTTTGGTCTAGAGGTACCCAGTTACCAATTTCCTCTTGTGTAAAAATACCTCCATGTGTTTCTCCTGGTGTCTTGTCACCCTACCATCTCCTGAAAGCAGGCAGAGGAGAATGAGTGGAAAGTTATAGATGTGGCTAGTATATCTTCACAATGCTTGCATCAATATATGATTTGTGATGTTCTGTAATGGTTATTTTCTATTATGAAGATAAATGTACTTTATGAGGGGTAAATAGTATACTTATCTGTAGGTACAAAGACAAATAGAATATGATTGTTGATCAGAGTTGTCTATAAGACTCACAAAACATTGCATGCTCTTGACATTGCCACTGGTTGCTCCCCAAGGATAGAAGGTAAATCCCTTTAGATACAGAATTCAGAGGCCCCAGAGCTGGAATTGATTTGAAAGCCTTCTCTATGAAGACTAGCTTTCATGGTATCAAGAATCCATGAAAGCTTCCAAAGGAGGGAAGCGACCAAAAGTCCTGCCCAGGTCAGGCACCTGTGAACCACAACAGTGAACAGCATGGTACAATAATCCTAAAGGTGTAGGAGTGGCACACACATTGGCAATAACCAACCACTCTCTAATTGAATTAAGATTTTCTTAAGAAGCAAATCATACCTGGTACTGGAGATCTAAGCAACCACCTAGAGTTGTGAAGTCATGAGTCTTGGAGGAAGACATACATCTGCCACTTTACCAGCAGTTAAATTTTAGGAAACTACAATCAATTACAAAAAAACCACAACCAATCAAAATTCAGTGTTTTAGACCCCAGTCCCAGTGGATACAAAGAAAATACAACTTTTAAACTTAAGGCTTAGGGATCATTGTAAAAGAAGGGAGGATTGTAAGAGTCAGAAGATCAGGGAGTATTCTATGAAACTGTGTCTCTTAGTAATGCCAGAAACTACACCCACAGAGTTTTATCAGCATGACTGCCTAAAAATGAGCTGAACAAGTACAATAAAAATAGATATGCTAAAATGTATGAGAGAAAGTTCATAAGACCTCAGCCTTACACAAAGAACTTAGGCAACTAAGGAATTCTGAAACTGAGAACAGTATTCCCCAGGGAAGACTGCACAGCGACCGATCAGCCAATACCAAATGATCAGCCCTGAAAACATATATACAAGCAATATTATACAGACTGAGGAGGTTGTATTTAGGAATATGTATGCATATACACACATATTTGTATATATTTAATAATACTTCATGGAAATAGGAGCTATGGATTTGAAAGAAGGGGTATATGTGAAGATTTGGAGGAAGGAAAATAATGTAGTTATATTTTAATGTAAAAAAATTAAACAATAATTTAAAAAATACAGTTCACCTTCTAGTTGAAGAAGACCTAATAATAACTTTTAAAAGTGTATATATAGGGGTGGAGACCTCTGCCTGGGCTGCCAGGAGTCCGTAATCAACGAGCGCCAGAGAGGGGTGGCCTCCCAGGAGCTTGGAAAGGCTGTGAGTAGGGTTAAGGGGAGCAACACCTCTCACCCAGACCTGCCTGGATCTGCCGGGATCCGGGGCCTGAGAACCCGGGGAAAGAAAAGCTGTGAACCTTCCGGTTTTCACCTGTGGGTCGAGACCTCTGCCTGGGCCACCAGGAGTCCATAGCCAACAAGTGCCAGAGAAAGATAACCTCCCAGGAGCTTGGAAGGGCCATGAGTGGGGTTGAGGGGAGCAGCAGTTCTCACCCAGACCCGCCCAGACCTGCCGGGATCCACGGCCTGAGAACCTGGGGACAAAAAAACTCCGAAACTTCCGGTTTTCACCTGTGGGTGGAGACCTCTGCCTGGGCCGCCAGGAGTCCGTAGCCAATGAGGACCAGAGAGGGGTGGTCTCCCAGGAGCTTGGAAAGGCTGTGAGTGGGGTTAAGGGGAGCAACAC
>CM052700.1:37654759-37673546 GCA_028551405.1 Uromys caudimaculatus
TTTTGAGTTCTGTGGATATTTCCTTGGGTATTCTGAATTTTTTGGCTAATATCCACTTAATAGTGCATACATACCATGCATGTGCTTTTGGGTCTGCATGATATTGTTTTTGTAATTTTCATTTTTGATACTTTATTTACATTTCAAATGTTTTCCCCTTTTCAGGTCTCCACTTTGGAAACTCCCTCCCCCCTTCCTTCTCCCCCTGCTTCTATGAGGGTATTCCCCTACCCACCCACCTGCCCACCTACTCCTGATTCCCACCTTGGCATTCCCCTATACTGGGGTCTCTAACACCCTCAGGCCCAAGGGCCTCTCCTCCCCCTGATGGCCAACAGGACCCTCTTCTGCCACATATGTGGTCCGAGCCATGGGTCCCTCCATGTGTATTCTTTGGTTGGTGGTCCAGCCTCCAGGAGCACCGGGGGGTCAGGCCAGTTGACGCTGTTGCTCCCTCCATGGGGCTGCAAACTCCCTCAGCTCCTTCAGTCCCTTCTCCAGCTCCTCTACCTGGGACCTCACACTCAGTCCAACAGTTACTATGAAGTGAATCTTGGGTATTCTGAACTTTTGGGCTAAACAGAGAATTCTCAACTAAGGAAATTCATAGGGCTGAGAAGCACCTAAAGAAATGTTCAACATCCTTAGTCATCAGGGAAATGCAAATTAAAACAACTCTGAGATTCTACACACCAGTCAGAATGGCTAAGATCAAAAACTCAGGTGACAGCAGATGCTGGCGAGGATGTGGAGAAAGCTGAACACTCCTCCATTGCTGGCAGGATTGCAAGCTGGTACAATCACTCTGGAAATCAGTTTGGTGAACCCTCAGAAAAATGGACATAATACTACCTGAGGACCCAGCTATACCTCTCCTGGGCATATACTCAGAAGATGCTCCAATATGTAATAAAGACACATGCTCCACTATGTTCATAGCAGCCATATTTATAATAGCCAGAAGCTGGAAACAACCCAGATGTCCCTCATCAGAGGAATGGATACAGAAAATGTGGTACATTGACACAATGGAATACTACTCAGCTATTAAAAACAATGACTTCATGAAATTCGCAGGCAAATGGATGGAACTTGAAAATATCATCCTGAGCGAGTTAACTCAGTTACAAAAGAATGAACATGGTATGTATTCACTGATAAGTGGTTATTAGCCCAAAAGTTTGGATTACCCAAGTCTCACTTCACCGCATGACATTTTTAAAAATCAAAATATACCTTTGTTAATGGTAGTTGTTATGGCTAATCTTTCATCTTTAAATCAATCTAGTGAATCTTTCAGTATATAACATATTTAATATTTAATATATTTTTATATTAAGTTCTATTTCTTTAGAAGCCTGACTAATATAGTACCTGTTAGTTTTTAGCTTGAAATCTTGATGTAAGAATTTCTTTGGCTTTATCCAACCTTCTTTTCTTTTCTCATCTCTAATTTTAAGGTATCTGTATTGGATGGTTTTGTGTCAACTTGACACAAGCTGGAGTTATAACAGAGAAAGGAGTTTTAGTTGAGAAAATGCCTCCATGAGATCCAGGTGTAAGGCATTTTCTCAATTAGTGATCAAGGGGGGATAGCCCCTTATTCGTGGTACCATCTGTGGGCTGATAGTCTTGGGCCCTATAAGAAAACCAGCTGAGCAAGCCAGGAGAAGCAAGCAAGCCAGTAAGCAGCATTCCTCCATGGCCTCTGCATCAGCTCCTGCTCCTTGACTTGCTTGAGTTCCAGTCCTGACTTCCTTTCATGATGAATAGCAATTGGAATTGTAAGCTGAATAAATCCTTTCCTCCCCAACTTGCTTCTTGGTCATGATATTTGTGTGGGAATAGAAACCCTGACTAAGACAGTATCCCCTCTTTCTAAAATCAAAGATTTGAAAGGCTGCTTGTTGCTGTGGACCAGGGATACTAGAGGTAACAAAGCAGATTACTAGGACTGAGCCAGGAAAAGCCAGTAAAGAGCTGATCACAGAAGAAAAATGTGGTTGAGGGTTAGAATGTCTGCTCAGTTGGTAAAGTATGACCAAGAAAGCATGAGGATTTGAGTCTAGATTCACTCAAAACTTATGTAAGAAGCCAGAAATGGCTGTATGTACCTGGGACCAAGACCCTTAGGATAGGGGGACAGTCATAGAAAAAGGCAGATCCATGAAACTTGTTGACCAGTTAGCTTAGCAGATTTGGTTCAGGTTCAGTGGATGAGTCTCTTAAAAAATAAAGGTAGACAACAATCCAGAAAAGACACCTAATATTGGCTTTGGATTTCCACATGCATCCATTCACATGTACATAAATACATACATGTCCACACCCCTAATCAAGTACACTCAATGACACACACACAGAGAGAGAGAGAGAGAGAGAGAGAGAGAGAGAGAGAGAGAGAGAGAGAGAGAGAGGAGGGAGAGAGAGAGAGAGAGAGAGAGAGGAGAGAGAGAGAGAGAGAGAGAGAGAGAGATTGAAAATAATATGAGAGCTACTCTGAAAACCATCAAACTAGGGAAGAAATTAATATGAACCAAAAGTCATAGCCATACAGAAAGTTTAGTTCAGACATGGAATATACAAAGTAGGGACTCAAAGAAAAAAGTAGCATTTATTAAGATCACTGTGCTTGATGTCAGAAAAATTTGACTTCATGTCATATTATACTTGAATTAAGCAAAATTAGGTAAATTGTTTATCTATTTGTGAAGTGTGGACTATGTATACCTCCTACTGTTTCAAGAATTGAAAAAACAATCGATATTAGGTACTTTGTAAAATATCTGTTGCACATTAAGGACTCAGCAAAGCTTCCATAATGATAGTACTGCTAATGGGCTACTTGAACTTAAAGATTGCTAACAGTTAATCTTGAAGTAAATTATTGCTCACTATGTAGTCCTTCAGCCTTAGGAAAATTTGTATTCTTAAATGACAGGAGCACAGAACAGACCCTAGGAAATATACCTGATGTTTTCCATCCCAGCCACTAAGTCTGAAGAATCCTTAGATTCTTTGAAGTGCCACATTGACCCTGTCCAGTTTGTCCTACCAAGAGTAGCACATGTCCTCATGATGACATGTCATTTTCAAAGTGTTCTCTTCAAGATCTCATGTTTTCAACTAGACATTGAACAAGGCATTGCCTCATTAAGTTCATTAACTCAAACTGAGTTTTTAATCTTCATTATTTCTAACTTCATTTTATTGTTTAAATGTGAGTTTATCTGAGAATCCTCACATAATTTTTAGTGAGATGAAATATATTACAATTTGTAGATAGTATGGGAAATGTTTTAGAGAGGGGAGTTGAACTCATAACCCTAGTATTTAAATCCAACTGAGCTTAGTAACTTTCACTTCTAAATGTTCTGGGCAAACAGCTGAGGATATTTTTATTACAGCCTTCCTGCCAAATAATTACAAATTCTGAGACATCTTTGTATCTTTATATAAATCCAACCAAATATCTTGGTTAATTTGTTACTGCAAAATTATATAACCCCATAAAAGCAAGATCAAAGTGATATTTTTTAAGTAAGAGTTTTGTGCTGGTAAGAATCTCCCGTTCTAACTTAATCTGGCTATCCGCATAAGTAACTGTTTAACTTGTTAACCATTTATTTTGATGAAATTAGTTGCATTATCTGGAAAAAGAAGCATGGCTTTAAATTGTGAATCCGCAGTATTTTGAGCTACCAGGTTTCAGAACGATGGAGATTAACTTATTCTTAGGTAGTTCTCTTTTTTTCTATGCTAGTCTTCAATTTTTTTAAAAAAAAAAATCTAGTGTTTGTTTGCTTTTGCTTAATCTCCAATGATCAATTTATACTGCCCAAATATTCTTGGATGTATGGTCTTTGTAGGAATGTGTTCCACTTAGCACAGTCTTTACTCTTAAAGAAAAGTTATATCTTTCTCCCAGCAGTTAAATATTGCCATTACAGCCGGGCAGTGGTGGCGCATGCCTTTAATCCCAGCACTTGAGAGGCAGAGGCAGGTGGATTTCTGAGTTCGAGGCCAGCCTGGTCTACAGAGTGAGTTCCAGGACAGCCAGGGCTACACAGAGAAACCCTGTCTCGAAAAAACCAATATATATATACACACACACATTACTTCCCATGTTAGGGGTGGGATTATGGTCATAACTCCCTTTTTCATGCTGGGATTTGATTTGGCTTTGGCTTTCATGGAGCTTAAAAACAAATAAAACAAAAAATACACAAATTTGGGTAGATGTAGAGATACTTCTGCAAAGGATTGTAGGGAAGGAAGGTGAATATGATTTTTTAAAAGTTTTAAAAGAAAAGAAAAATCACATTCAAAGGAAAATGCCTTGCTCTGCAAGTTTGAGGGGCATATATTGTGTACACTGTAAGATATTGGATTGTTGTGCATAGTGACCTATTTGATCTTATTTTCTTCAACTGCAGTGGCTCTACATTTGTTCTTTGTATGTTAAAAGACCCCTTGGAAGCCAGTTAGATGTGTCTGTCAAGACAAAGGCAGCTAGATGAGTTCCAAAAGCAGCCCTTAAGAGCAAGAGGTGTTCCCTCATCATAACTGAATGTAGATGTTATAGAACTCTGGACATTTTTAGTCTCCCACATCAAATCAGCACCCAAGAAGGTGCAAACAAAGCTTCTAAATCTGCAGTGAATATCTGACAATTTCTATGAATATTTTTAGCAACTCTTCCCTTAGAAGGGATTTTCTTGATTCAAATTCTTATAATAATTGGATTTTACACATTTTGTAAAGTTTATTAATGGTTTGGATTTTTGTTGGAGACCCTTGACATTTATGGATCTGGCATAAGCAGTTTTGACTGCTTGCAGATGACCCTGATAGCTCATGACATGATGTGACTTCAGATCGTGCTCAGGCACATATTGAAACGGAGCATACAGACAAGCTGATGTGTGGGAGCAAGTCAATGTAGCTAATGGATAATTTTATATCACTGCCTGATACCCACATCTCAATATGCTTATATTCTTCTCTTCTCACTGGTTTACGGTAATTCATCTGTAGCAAGTAAACCTTTGCAGCCTTGTGAAAAATGCCTTTAACTTAAACACACACCAAAAAAACTTCAACAAGGTTGGAAAGATAACAAACAGTGTGACAATGTGTACAAAAGAAAACCAAAATGAAATGTAATCCCAGAGGAATTCAGAAGGATTTTGAAAGAATTAAGAATTTTAGAGAAGAATTCAGGGGCAGAAGAGATTTCAATTTTCAGACCAATTCTCACTGACTTGTGAGGTTGTATACACAGCATATTATGCATTTTAGTGTTTGTATTATTTTCTTTTTCTTTGCTGTTTTCTCCATCACCATACAGAAATAAGTTAGAAAAACAATTTTGATAATATCCTCAGTTTATTATTCAATATCCATGTTTTTTACTCCAATGTCCCCAAGAACTATGATATTTTCCCTTATCCTCATATCTGGGCACCCAAAGTTGGTGGCATTTGGATGAATCCTGAATATTCAGGTATGCTCAATATTTTGACATTGCAATATGATATCATCATCTACAAAATCCATGCACGAGTCCCTCTCCATTGAGTTACAGGAGCAAAAATTAAGGCGGCCCCTCCACAACTCTACTCTCTCTCTCTCTCTCTCTCTCTCTCTCTCTCTCTCTCTCTCTCTCTCTCTGTGTGTGTGTGTGTGTGTGTGTGTGTGTGAGTAGTAGTGGTAGTAGTAGTAGTAGTAGCAGCAGCAGCAGCAGCAGTAATAGTAGAAAAAGATATTGGATCCTTTGGAACTTGGATAAGATACACATATTCGTGAGCCATCCAACATGGGTCCTGGAAAGCAAACCTGGAATCTTTAGGAGCACAGCAAACACTAATACCTTCTGAGATATCTCTCTAGTCCCAACCTTATGTTTTAGTAATTTATTATTTTGTACTGGCTTCATTCATAGCTATCCTGAGGTACATGTGGTCTGTGGCCTGCAAGTTAGACATGCCTGCTAAAACATCTGTATTAAGATCTTTTTCTCTTGCCTCTCTCTTACATCTCTTATGTCTTACCTTTCCTTATTCCCTTAGCCCCTCTCTCCACGTGGTCATGGCCGGCCTCCACTCCTCTACTTCTCTACTCTCTCCCCCTCTCTGTCTTTCTCAGCCTCTACTACCCTTTTAACTCCCCTCCCCATGCCCTAAATAAACTATTTCTATACTATTAAAAAAACATCTATATTAAAATGTCCTCACAAAATAAAAGAGAAGGGCTTAGACTCTTAAAAGGAAGAAAACTTTGCATTCTTTCCTCATGTCTTCTTCCCTCTAAGTTCCTTGGAAGCCTTTCATTCTTTCCCAAACTTTTGGTCATGGATACTAGATACCAACATGGGGGTGCATGATCTGTCATGAAAAAACAAACAAACAAACATCTTGGAACCCAAAATTAAACATTCTTTAGGGTAAATTCAATATTGAGGACACCAGGGTGAACGATAGAAACAATTCTTTCTGGGGGTGGGGGTGGAATTGAGTCTTCTTTTTGAGAGTCATATACATACAGACCATGCTCACACTCTGTTCTGGTTATGTGAATATGTTTTGCATGTGTTTAAGATCTGTTTTTGAGCAAGAACAGTACATTTTGTGTCTAGGTGACATTTTATTTCTGGACTCTGGGAACCTTAGCACATATTTGCATATGAAATCTCTAGACATCTTGATCTGAATATGTCAATTTTATGAAAAAACTTAACACATTTTCCACCTTGGCCTTGACAAACTCTCTACCAATCTCTCCACTTCCACACCTTATGGTAACCTTTGGCTGTACTCACAACCTGTCCAACATATTTGGTAATGTACTACTTAGAATTGATATAACAAGAAACCTACATACAAAGAATTTAGCCAATGTTACACTCTGAAGTGTTGATTTTCTCTGTGGTTTTGTCCATGCAATGCTCAACAAACCTATGCATCTGTTCAGTCCAATTAAACACCTAAAAAATTCAACCAAGAGAAACAGTAAAACCACTTATCTGACTGGATTGATCAGCCAGTTCAATTAAAATACCGCATCTGCCACATTACTTGGGGTAAAATGAGTTGGACATATTTTCTCTGATGACAAAGAAAGGGAGAAGATTTTACAGAATTGACCACATCAATAAATTCCCTTCACATTCTGAAGATGCAGCCTCATTCAGTATTAGACTACCAGCACCACACTTGATCTGTGTAAAGTAAATCTGAAAGTTTATAAAGTTCAGAGGAGCTAAAGTGAATATATTTGAGGGGAAACTGGATGGAAGCTTTCTAGAATACATAGAAAGATAGCGTTGGCTCAGTCAAGAAAGCTGGAGATATCGAGCTTCCTTTTATGAAGGAGAAGGACTTGCTGTGGTCAGGAGTAGAGTACCAAAGGTTTCATCAAGAGGGCGGTCATCCTGGAGTTAGGACCACCAACCAAAGAATACACATCTATAGGACCCATGGTTTGGACCACATATGTGGCAGAGGATGGCCTTGTTGGCCATCAGGGAGAGAGGAGAGGCCCTTGGGCCTGAGGGTGTCAGAGGCCCCAGTAAAGGGGAATGTCAAGGTGGGAATATGGAAATGGGTGGGCGGGTGGGAAGGAGGTGGAATTCCCTCATAGAGGCAGGGAGGTGGAAGGGATAGGGGGTTTCCAAAGAGGAGACATTGGAAATGTAAATAAAGTATCAAAAATAAAATAAAATAAAATAAAATAAAATAAAATAAATAAAATAAAATAAAATAAAATAAAATAAAATAAAATAAAAGAGGGTCCCAAGGAAGATGAGTTCAGAATATCCAGGGGGGAATGCAGAAGTAAAAGAAATAATTGTAAAACTTTTACTGATGGGATGAGGCAAAATTCACAGTAGAAGTAGAATTCCTGTTATGATGTGGCAAAAAGTTATACAAGAGATTGGGATGATGTAGCTAGCAAAGAAAGATATTTTGGACGCAATAACCTTCACAAAGATCCACTCCTGGGGTGTTTTGTAGTGTATTCAGGGTCTTCTTGGTTTGTGTCCTCTTTATGCTTCTTTTTCCTTTTGACTTTGTTCTAGTACCAAGCCTCACCTTCCCTAGAGTTACCTATGGATCATTTTGTATACATGCCCCTCATCTTTCTCTCTGTAATCTCTGGTAAAAAGTTATTTAGTTGTTTATCAGAACACAAGAGTTATTCCGGTTGGATTCTAAATCCATCCCTCATCTATCTGTCCTTTTTCTCCGTTGCAAGGATTGTCATAGCTACTTTCATGGACCAAGCATAATTAGAACAGCCTGTGAGAGACATGTTGGATTTGTGTGAAATAAAAAGAAAAGATCGTTCAAGTACTAAAATTAAGAATAAAATTTTAATACCACAGACTTGGGGCATGACACTTAGGAATTTTTCTTACCAGATGTGGATGCTTGCAGCCAACTATTGGAGTGAGCACTTGGTCCCCAATGGAGGAGTTAGAAAAAAGACTGAAGGAGCTGAAGGGGTTTGCAACCCCATAAGAATAACAATAATATTAACCAACCAGAACCCTAGAGCTCCCAGGGACTAAACCACCAACCAAAGAGTACACCTGGAGCAACCCATGGCTCCAGCCACAAATGTAACAGAGCATGGCCTTGTCAGGCATCAGTGGGAAGAGAGGCCCTTGATCCTGTGAAGGTTCAATGCCCTGGTATAGGGGAATGCTAAGGTGGGGAGCCTGGAGTGGGTAGGTGGGTGGGGGAGCACCCTCATAGAAGCAGGGGGAGGAGTGATGGGCTAGAGGGTTTCCAGAGAGAAAACCAGGAAAGGGGATAACATTTGAAATGTAAATAAATAAAATATCCAATCAAAGAAAAGAAAAAAATAAAAAGAATAGGATGCTTGGACATGTACTTGTTTACAGGTAGCATTTCCACAAATGCTCCTATGAAATAGAGTGATGCATTCAGTCAGTGCTTGCTGCCTCTATACCTTTTATGGTATCTGTTGAAATCGATTTTAATAAAGAACATACCAATTTATTTCTGGAGTATTTTAGTTATTCCTTGGAAATTTCATCTATTTATACAAATCATTCTAATCTCTTTTCTTCCAACTACTCCTAGAGCATATCACTCCATTTTCCTTCAAACTTCTTGTCCTCTTTTTTTTTAAGTTTATAGTTCTCTGAATCTACCTAATGTTGCCCATATGCACCTGGCATGGGGCCATCTATTTGGTATGGGCAACCTACTAGCAACCGTGTCCTGGAAGGACTAATTCTTTCTCCCTCAGCAACCACCAACTGACAATAATTTCCCCCAAAAGATGGGGCCTTAGAAGCTCCTTTTCCATTACTGTTGCAATTTTGACTGGATTTATTTTGTGCATGCATTGTACAGGTCACCACAGGTGCTGTGTGTTGATGCATACAGCAGCCATGCCATGTCCAGGATTCTGCATTAAACAGCTCTCCCCTCCCCAACTGCAAGTTCATGCTTTCTTTCTACTTACTTTACCAGAATAGAATGTACCAATTTAAACTCTATGAAGTATGTAGTTCTTTAAAATATACCAGAGTATATTGTTTGCCTAAGATAAATTGAAGTACATGTAAAGTACCTTTGAGATTAGAAATTAAATATCTTGAAATGGCTATGCCAGTTTTCTTGCTTAAGACAAACTGACACAATCCATTTCACAGTGTCATTCACAGGTTGCAATCCTATTCTTGATATAAAAATTCTTGATATGAAAGTGTACATCGTATTTCAGAGACCCGAGTCTGCAGTGGATTGATTTGCTGCCATGGTCTTCAACAGTCCATTAGGGTAGGAGTCAGAGAATTAATTTAAAATCCTTTGTTGGTGTGGATGAACTGAGAAAGTATTTATAAAACCATTAATCATGTTTTAAAATATACTTGAAAATGAATCAGAGGACAAATATAATAACTGCATCTTCTTCAGTTCAGTCTCAGCATCTTGAGAAGTCTTATTTAAGTGTCGTGGAGTCATACCTGTCTTTCTCACATTTCCTTTATTTTGATAAATATATCTTGTCACAGAGCCATCTGTGCAGCCATGAGAAATAGATTCTTACCCAACATATTAGGTCTACATCCAGTTTAAGTGAATAAAAAAATGAAAAAAAAAAACCAAAAAACTCTGAAATCATAAATCAGGTCAAACATAGTATCTAATGTAATTTTTAATATTATTTTTTAAATCTGATTCCATACCATCTTTTTGCCTTCAGGTCACTTTCTGAAGAAAGACTAAAAGAAATTGATGGCTTACTTTTCTCTTTCTTTTGCTGTGCAAATCTTGTTCCTTAATTTAAACTATTGGTTAAATAAAATGACTACAGCCAATTATTGGAGGAATCAGAGAGAGAAACATGTTTTTGAGTTACCTGGTTTAGCATGGAAGAATGGAAAAAAAGAGAAAGAAGTTGGAGAGAAGAGAAAATGTCATGGGGTAAATGACCATGAGAATTGGCCAATAGCCCTGGCCAATTGGAGTAAAGCAGTCCAAATCAAACGTTGCAAGTCATATCTCAGAGTTATTGATAGGGAAGTAGAAACTAATAGCTTAGAGGGTAGGTATCTGTCCAGCTCTAGTGCTGATTAAGCCTTATTAATATAAAGGTTTTTTGCCTTTTATCTGAGATCTAAATGATCAAAGGTGGGATAGAAACCTCTAATTTAGATTAAATATTTAAAACACACACAGCTGTTGGTATACACACACACACACACACATACACACACGCGTATGCATAAATATATCAATACAATTTATTCAGTCCAATGAGTGTTGTTTGTATGTATATGATTTCAGGGATAATGATTTAGTATTTGATAAATAGTTAGAAGACTCATCCCTAGGAAAGACCATTTCTCCTGCTTTCAGTATTTCTAAGTTGTATGAGGTTCTTTGTTTAGAGATGGGACTATGTGGGATTTCCCCTTCCATGTTTGCATGTCTATTGTTGTCATGCTTGTTTATGTGTATAGCATAGGTGAAGCTTCCAGATCATTTCTAGAAGATACTCTCAGCAAATTTCCTGTTCTTCAGCTTTTATAATTTTTACATTCCCCATAACAACATGACAAACACAGTGACAAGCATGTCAAGGTATCTCTAAGGGTACAATAGTAACATTCATATCTTGGTGGTACTCAACAACTGTCTAGTTGGGCTTAAGGCCCACTCAACAGGAGGGAAATCATTCCTGGTACAGGAAACCTAACCAACTATCAGGAGCAAGTTGAGGTCATAGATCTTACACAACCTACTGCCACCTTTTACTAAGCCAGAATAATTCCTAACAGTATTCTGGATACTTATGTTATTTACATTTTTACATTTCAAAGTATATAAGAGTCAATTTTTGATGCTTTAGATGGTATTGCAAACCTATCTTAATGATAAGAAAGTGGTAAAAAATGATAAGGAAACCTTAATATAATAGCTAATTGATATTTAACAGATGAAAGAGTAAAGGAGAAACTGGGATGGTTGGTCAGAGTAGTATTTTTGACTTGCTGGTTTAAGATGTGAACAATTTTCTGGAATATCATTTCAGTTTCCTGAAAGTGAAACTTGAGCCCAGTTGACCACATAAACGTTTAAATAACATCATAAGGTCAGTAATTAAAAATTCTAAACCTGAAGTATCTAAAAATAAAAATAAAAAAAAAAATTCTAAACCTGGTCTTAATTTCAAAATAAATAAAGAAACATTAGAATAAAATGGGCTAAACATTATGGAATGTTTAATGAAAATAAAGACTGTATATTTTACTACATTGACATTGATATTAAAATAAAAAATATAACAGGAGGCTGGAGAGATGCCTGAGTAGTTAAGGGCATAGACTGTTCATGCAGAGGGCCCAGTTAGCTTCTAGTTCCTACCACAGGCAGCTCACAACAGCCTGTACCATCAGATCCAAGGGATCTGAAGCCCTCTTTTTGACACTGCATTCATGAGTACAATGGGTGGTTCAGCCAAACTGTTCTCACCATTTTAACATCATTTTTGAAAATTCTACTTAATTTTCTAACACAAGCATGGCATAATAAGACACATATTTGTAGAATGAAACATAACCTACAGATTATATAATCATATACTTTCCTACCAATTCTACTGAAATTGTCAAGAGATTCAGTGAAGTAGCTCTATTCAATGGGAATGCCGCAGAAGTAACAGTGTATTTCCTTTGAGTTAGGAATTACCAGAAATTAAAGGAAAGAAACTCATTCTCAGTAGACAAAAGTGTGAGAGACCTAAAAATAAACTTAATAAGAAAGATCAAAGACTGTGTTGAATGAAAAGCATAAAATTTGAGGTGTGCTAAAAAAGAGTTGGGTAAACAGATGTGGAGGCATATATTCTGAAATCACAGTATCATACATACGTCAATTCTTCAAGTTAATGTGTGAGTTTACTATAAATATTTGGCAGATCACAGCATGCATGAATGTGTCGAAACCTGATGTAAGTGGATTTCACAAGATTGAGAGCTTATTTTTTCCAACTACCAGGTTTTATGTACCATATTTTTTGTTGGCATGTCAACGACTTTGGAAAAGGACATATTGTAAGGAAAGGAATAGAAATCTGTAGGAAAATTTTAACAATCATCATGAGCTTTTAATTATGAAACAAACATCTATTATGACTTGTAGCTTAACATGACAAAAGGAAGTAATTAATCCCTGCAGATGATTAGGATTCTGTAAATAACTAGCCAAAGACTAATTTTATACATCAAGGATGGTATCTTGAATTAATTTGTAGGTTCTTTCCTACAGATTTTATGTTTAAAGCTTAACTTTCTAAGGTTAGAATAGTGTCTCATAAGTGATAGATCTCTAATTTGTATATTTTACATAATCTTTAACAGGCTATCTACAAAATGGGTATTTAATAAATGCCCTTGAACTAAATGAATCTAATATATTTATGTAGTATAAAGAAAAAAACTTTATTTCCTAGTATTTATTTTTGCATCTGGTTACTTTACTGAATTTTTATTATTGCTCATTGCATTTTTTCTTTACTTGTATGTGCATATTTGTGACCTTGAATCTAAGGCTGCATGTACCCTCATCTTCCAGTCAGTTCTAGGATCTCATCTAGTGTAGACCCTTGTAGGCCCTGTGCATGCTGCCTCAGTCTCTATGAGTTCATATGTATATTATTCATGTTGATTAGAGGGTCTTGTTTTCTTGGTGTTTTGCATACTCTCTGACTGTTACACTCTTTCATCCTCATCCACAGGGTTCCCTGATCCCTCAGAGGAAGTATTTGCTACAGGCATCCAAGGTCTCTCATTCTCTCTCATTCTCTGCATAATGTCTAGATATAGGGATACTAGAACATAGAGATGAAGGCTCTATGTAGCCACCAGCTCAACTTCTCCACATTCAATGAGTTTTGTAGGTTTTGTTTTCAGCAATAGGACATTGCTGTCAATTAGCTAAGAGCAACCTATAGTCTCAAAAAAACAGCTAATTTTCATATATAAGCAAATACACACCATATTTGTCTGTCTAGGTATTTGCTTATATGTGGATATTAGCTGTTAAGTCATTACCCCACTCAGAATGAATTTTTCTAGTTCCATCCATTTTAAAATGAATTTCGTGGGTTTTTTTTTTTTTTTTTTTTTTTTTTTTTTAATGGCTGAGTAATAGTCAATTGTGTAAATGCACCACGTATTTTTATCTATGCTTCTATTTAGGGATCTCTAGGTTGTTTACAATTTCTAATTATTATGTATAGATCAGCAATGAACATGGTTGAGCAAGGTTCTTTGGTAGGATGAAAAGTCACTTGGGTCATGCCCAAGGGTGCTATATGTGGATCTTGAGGCTGATTTACTCCCATCTTCCTAAGGAACTAACACTGATTTCCGCACTCCCACCAGTAATAGAAGAATGCTCCCCCTCACTCTACATCCATACTAGCATGAACTGTAACTTGTACTATTAGCCATTCCTACAGGTGAAAGGTGAAATGTCAAAGTAGTTTTGATGGGTACTTCCCTGATGTATATGAATATTGAACTTTTTTTCAGTGTTTCTCAGCCGTTTGAGGTTCCCCTTTTGAGAAGTATCTGTTTAAATCTGTATCCCATTGTTAATTGGGTTATTTGTTTCTAGATACCTAGGGTTTTTTTTTTTTTTTTTCACATATTTGGGATATTAACCCTCTGTTGGATGGGCAGTTGATAAAAATCTTTTTAAAAACACATTTTACATTTTTTAGACTAGTAATTTGGCTGAATGATGTTGTCTTTTTAGTTTCATGAGGTCCCATGTGTTATTTTGTTGTCTTAGTGCCTATGCTAATGGTGTTCTGTTCAGAAAGTTTGTTTCTGTGCCAATGAGTTTAAGACTATTCCCCATTTCTCTTCGATCAAGTTCAGTGTATTTATTTTATGCTGAGATTGTTAACCCATTGCAGTGAGAGTTTTGTTTTGGTGATAAATACGGGTCTATTTTCATTATTCTACATGCAGCCATCCAGTTGGACCAGCACCATTTGCTGAAGATGCTGCCTTTTTTCAGCGCATATTTCTTTATAAAAAACCAGTTGTCCATAGGTGTGTGAATTTATGTCTGGATCTCTCATTAGATTCCACTGATTGATGTGTCTGGTTTTATGCCAGTATCATGCTGTTTTTATTACTTATAACTGTATAGTACAACATGAAATTCAGGATAGTGATACCTCCAGTAGTTCTTTTATTATTCAGCTTTGTAGCTTTGTATTAGTTCTCTCTGTCTCTGTCTCTGTCTCTGTCTTTCTCAATCTCTGTCTCTCTTGTGTGTGTGTGTGTGTATGTGTGCATTGCCATAACCTGAAAAGTTAGTCTTTCAAAATCTGTGAAGAATTTTGTGAATATTGCATTGATTGCTGTAAATTGCTTTTAATAGGATGATCATTTTTACTGTATTATTTCTACCAATTCATGAGCATGAGAGATTTATCTTCTGATATATTCATTACTTTCTGTGTTTAATTTCTTGAAATTTATATCATGCAATTCTTTCACTTGCTCAATCGAGTTACCCCAAGCTATTTTATATTATTTGAGGCTATTTTGAAAGCTTCTGTTTCCCTGATTTCATTCTCAGACCATTGTCATTTATGTATAGGAAGGCTACTGATTTTTGTCAGTTAAGTTTGTATTCAACTGCTTTGTTGAAAGTGTTTATCAGCTATAGGAGTTCCCAAGTAGAATTTTTGAGGTGGGTTGTTTATACTATCATATCATCTACAAATAAAAATACTTTGGCTTATTTCTTTCTAATTTATATCCCCTTTGATCTCCTTCAGTTGTCTTATTACTCTAGCAAGAACTTCAAGTACTATATTGAGTAGGTAATGGAATGGCTCACCTTGTCTTGCTCCTGATTTTAATAGAATTGCTTTGAGATTCTTTTTATTTAAATTTGTGTCAACTATGGACATCCTATTAACTGTGTTTATATGTGGCGATATGTCCCTTGTATCCCTAATCTTCCTGGGGCTTTTACATAAAGGGGTGTTGGATTTTATCAAAGGTCTTTTCTACATCTAAGGAGATGATAGTGTGTTTTTTCTCTTTCAGTTTATTAATATGGTAAATCATTTACTGTTTTATGTATATTGAATAATCCCTGCATCTGGGATGAAGCACACTTGATCATGGTAGATGATCTTTTGATATGTTCTTAGATTCACTTTGCAAGTATTTTATTGAGAATTTTTGCATTTATGTTAAGGGAAATTGGTCTGTAATTCTTTATTTTGGGTCTTTATGTGATTTGGATATCAGGCTAACTGTGGCTTCATAAAATGAATTAAACAATTTTTATTAATTTTCTCTTTTGTGGAATAATTTGGGGACTCCTCTTTGAAAGTCTGGTATAATTCTTTCCTAAACCATCTGTCCATGGGCTACTTTTACTTGGGAGAATTTTCATGACTGCTGTATTTTTCTAGGGCCTAAAGGTCTGTTTATATCACCTCTTTGATCTTGATTTAACTTTGGGAAGTGGTTTATATCAAGAAAGTCATCCATCCCTTTTGGATTTTCCAATTTGGTGAACTTCAGGTTTTTAACGTATCTCCTTATGATTCTCTGGATTTCTTCAGTGTCTATTGTTATAACACTCCTCATCATTTCTTTTTTGTTAATTTGGATCTTTGGATAAGGGTTTTCAAGTCTTACCAATTTTCTCAAAGAATGAACTGTTTGTTTTATTAATTCTTTGTTTCTTGCTTATTTGTTTGTATTTGATGATTTTAGCCCTGAGTTTGATTATTTCTTGCTGTCTACTCTATTTGGGTGTGATTTCTTCTTTTAGTTCTGGAACTTTCCCATATACTGTTAAGTTACCAGAATGATGTCTTACTTGGGTTTTCTTGCTGTGAAGAGACACCATGACCAAAGCAACTCTTTTAAAAAAAATTATTTATTTACCTATACATGTGTGCATGTTTGTATATGTGCCTATGCCCTAAGTTAGAATCACCTCTTGGATGCTGGGAGTTACAAGCAGTTGTAAGTTGAGTGATGTGCATGCTAGGAGTTTAACTCAGTCAGGCCCTATGCAAGAGCAATACATATTCTTAACCACTGAGCCATCTCTCCAGTCCAAGGCAACTCTTATAAAGGAAATGTTTAATTGGGGCTGGCTTACAGTTTCAGAGGTTCAGTTGATTATCATCATGTCAGGAAGCATGGCAGTGTGCAGGCAGACATGGTGCTGGAAGAGAAGCTGAGAGTTCTGCATCTTGATCTGAAGGAAGCCAGGAGGAGGTTAAGTTCTACAGACAACCAGGGGAAGGCTCTGATTCCAAACTGGGTGGAGTTTAGGCCTAAGAGACCTCAAGGCCCACCTCCACAATGACACTCTTTCTCCTACAAGGCTACACCTACTCAAACAAGGCCACACCTCCAAATGGTGCCATTTGTTGTGAGCAAAGCATTCAAATACATGAGTCTATGGGGCCAAACCTATTCAACCATCGCAAATGGAATCTCTCAATTTTTTATGTAGGTGCTTAGTGCTATGAACTTGTCTCTTAGAACAACCTTTACTGTATCCTATAAGCTTTGGTATGTTGTGTATTCACTTTCATTCAGTTCTAGAAAGTCTTTAATTTTTTTCTTAATTACTGTTTTGGCCCACATTTCAATAATTAGTGAGATGTTCAGTTTTTGTGGATTTGAAGCTTTTTTTTTCCTTTGTTCATTTCTGTTATTGTTGATATCCAGTTTTAATCCATGGTAGCCAGATAGGACGCAAGGTATTGTTTCACTTTTCTTATGTTAGTTGAGACCTGCTTTGTGTCTAAGTAAGTGTTGATTTTTGGAGAAAATTATATGAGGTGCTGAGTGTTTGGGTGAAATGTTCCATAAATATATGTTAGGTCCACTTGGTTTATAATGTCTGTTAACTCCAGCATTTCTCTGTTTAGTTTTTGTCTGCAGGACCTCTCTATTGATAAGACAAATCCCACTACTAGTATGTGAGTGTCAATATGTGATTTAAGCTGTAGGAGTGCTTGTTTTATGAACTTTGGTGCCCTTGTATTTGTACATAGATGTTAAGAATTGCAATGTGCTCTTGGTAGAATTTTCCTTTGAGAGTATACTGTGTCCTTCTCTATCTCTTCTGATTAGTTTTGGCTTGAAGTCTATTTTGTCACTTACTAAAATAGCTACATCAGCTTGCTAACTAGGTCCATTTGCTTAGAGTATCTTTTTCATCATTTTATCCTGAGGTGATGTTTATCCTTGATACTGAGGTATATTTTTTGTTTTGTTTCGGTTTTGTTTTTTAATGCAGCATAAGGATGTATCCTGTTTTTTCACTTCTATAATGTTAGTTTTTGTCTCTTTATTGGGGAGACAAGACCATTGATTTTAAGAATTATCAATGAATGGTGTTCTTGTTATTTTGATTTTGTGGTTTCTATGTGTGTTCCCTCTCTTTTGGTTTGATGGTTTGATGTTCTCTTGGGTGTAGTTAAGTTCTTTTTTTTTTTTTTTTTTGTCATTTTTTTTTCTTATTTATTTTTTGATATTTTATTTACATTTCCGATGATTCCCCTCCTCCTTAGAAACCCCGTGTCCCCTCCCCCTCCCCGCCCCTGCGAGGGAACTCCTCCTCCCACCCACCCGCCCACCCACCCCCACACTCCCACCTTGACACTCCCTCCCACCGGGGCCCCTAGCACCCTCAGGCCCAAAGTCCTCTCCTTTCTCCCTGGTGGCCATCGAGGTGATTCTTCCGCCTCACATGTAGTTCAAATCATGGGTCAATAGATGTGCATTCCTTGGCCAGTGGTCCGAACTAGAGGACGACCAGGGGGAGGGTCAGGCCCATCGACGCTCCCGCTCCCTCCATGGGGCTGCCAATTCCCTCCGCTCCTTCAGACTTTTCTCCAACCCCTCCATCCGGTACCTCACTCTCAGTCCAGCGGCCATTGTTAAGTGAAACTTAGACATTCTGAACTTGTGGGCTAATATCCGCTTATCAGTGAGTACATACTATGTTCGTTCTTTTGAGACTGAGTTACCTCGCTCAGGATGATATTTTCAAGTTCCATCCATTTGCCTGCAAATTTCATCAAGTCATTGTTTTTAATAGCCGAATAGTACTCCATTGTGTAAATGCACCACATTTTCTGTATCCATTCCTCTGATGAGGGACATCTGGGTTGTTTCCAGCTTCTGGCTATTATAAATATGGCTGCTATGAACATAGTGGAGCATGTATCTTTGTTACAT
>CM052700.1:37674046-37706640 GCA_028551405.1 Uromys caudimaculatus
TTGAAGGTCTGATAGAATTCTGTAGTGAACCCATCTGGACCTGGGCTTTTTTTGGTTGGAAGACTTTTAATGACTGCCTCTATTTCTTTAGGCATTATGGGACTGTTTAGATGGTTTATCTGATCTTGGCTTAGCTTTGGTAGTTAAGTTCTTTAGTTTGGAGTTTTCCTTCTAGCACCTTCTGTAGGGCTGAGTTTGTAAGTAGATATTGCTTAAATTTGGTTTTATTGTGGAATGCCTTATTTTCTGTATCTATTGTGACTGAAAGTTTTCTTGGGTATAGTAGCCTAGGCTGGCACCTTTGGTATATTAAATTCTGTAGAACATCTCCCCTGGCCCCATATTTTATAGTCTCTACTAACAAGTTAGGTATTATATGGTTCTTGTTCTTTTTACCTTATAGCTATTAATATTCTTTCTTTGCTCTGAATATTTAGTGTTTTATTTATGTGCTGAGGAGTCTTTCTTTTCCTGCCCAACCAATTTGGTATTCTGTATGCTTTTGTACCTTGATAGGTTTCTCTTTCTTTAGGTTAGGGAAATTTTCTTTGATTTTGTTGAATATTTTCTGAACTTTGAGCTGGGCTTCTCCTTCCTCTGTTTCCCTTATTCATAATTTTGGTCTTTATATTGTGTCCCAGATTTTCCGGATGTTATCTGCCAGGAGATTTTTAGCTTTAATATTTTCTTTGACTGCGGTGTCCATTTCTTCTATTGTATCTTCAGTGCCTGAGATTCTCTCTTTTATCACTGATATACTGTGGATGAGGGTAATTTCTGAGGAATCTGTTTGAGTTTATAAATTTTTCATTCTAGATTTCTCTCAGTTTTTAATTTTTTTATTGATTTACACTTTCTACTGTTAGCTCTTAAACCCTTTCATTCATTTCTTTCTACTATTTGTTTTCATAGATTTTTAAATGGTATTAATTCATTCAGTCTTTAAGGACCTCTACCATACATATTCATAAGGGCTATTTTATGGTCTTTGTCTTGTACTTCAGCTATGTTGGAATACTCACAGACCATTGTAGTGGTGTTACTAGGCTCTAGTGGAGACATATTGTCCTGGCTGCCATCGACTATGCTTTTATACTGGTATATACATATATGGGTTTGGAATGATTGTGATTCTAGGTACTGGGATCTAGTCTTGTCTTTGTTGAATGGGTATATTGTTCCTTGGTTTCCTTCACCCTTCTGGTTCCTAGGGGAGCGTGGTGGCTATGTTGGCTTGTGGGAAATTATTCTGGGATCCTAATAGTTATGGATACTGAGGGCTCCAGATAAGATGTGTTTCTATTATTGGGAGCTGACAGAGAAATGTGGGTAGTCTAGAATAGAGTGCTGTGGGGATCTACAAGACAGAGGAAAGCAGGGTGTTCCATTAGGATCTACTTAGTCCCTTGGATTGGAGGCAGAGAGAGAAAAGAGGCCACAGAGCTGGGTTGAGACTGTGTGATCTGCTAGAGATCTGGGTTGGGACTGGGTAACTGCACCTAGAAGAATGGAGAACTATGTGAAGATCTATGGTAAGCCTATCTGCTTTGCTAGCTGGTATGTCAGTTGTATATTTTAAGTAGCATATGTCTAATATACTAAGAGAAACATTGTGCTAATGTTAACTCACTTAGGCAAGAAGAACTCTACTCAGAATTTAGTTCAGCTACAAAGCATGACTAAATTAATGCTATATGTGCAACAGCAGATTTAACACACACACACACACACACACACACACACACACACACACACACACACACACACTCAAAGGTTCATTGAAGCTTTCTAGTTAGAGCAGGGCAAGTTCTCCAGCTGCTTTGAAATGTTTTGCAAGAAAAAGGAAGATACATGCTTGAAGATACATGGTTGAAGGTTGGAGCCAGGGGAGGAAAGTTCATCAAAACAGTAGGGCTTGGGTGATTTGAATTTTCTTCTGGTGTTAAAGATGAAAACAGCTTTATTGGGTTGCTTCTGTGCACCCAGAATTTATTAGCTATCTGCATCCAGATCTCCTTATTTGTACACTCCTTTGAGATATAAACAAGAGAAACAAGAGAAATAATAATTGAAAGCTGTCAAGAGTTAAAAATAGAGTCAGACTCTATCACAAATATGTTTTAATACAGCTTGAGAAAGTAGAGTTATGTTTGTGTAAATAGATATTCCATGTAGGAGATATTGAAAGATATTAAAAGTCTTTGACCTTTCCCTTCTCTAGAAGGCACACCACGAGAACTCAGGAGAGGATGTATGGTTGCCAGGCAGATTCACCTGATAGGCAGGTAATGTTTTAGCTCTATGAAACATTTCACATCTCACAACTCCAGTTTTCTTGTCGAAAAATGTCTCTGCCTTATAAGATTGGTTCTAAGTATATGACTGGTCTGACATTTCATATACAACAAGGCAACAAGCTCAGATTAATTGGCATGTCTTCATTCTTTCTGTTCTAATGATATTTCAGAGAAGACAGAAATTAAGATACTAGTAAGATCCAAAGAAAATGAAAACCTTAACATACTAATAATGCCATTTGAATATTCAGTTAGAATCCTTGTCAGTTTTAAGAAATATAATAAAAATTATTATGATATATACATATATGTAAAAATTTATTTATTTAGGAAGGTCATACATATATATGATACATTTAGACCATATTCACTTACAATTCTTCCACTAAATTCTCCCAAAGCCCCCTCCAAATTTGTGTCCTTTTTTTGGGTAACTCACTCTCTGTATACCCCTATGCATGGCTCCTAAATACCTCTATATGTGAGGCCATACATGCATGTGTGAGGTATGTTTTACCTAAAAGGGTCTACACAGCTAAATAAAACTGAAGCAACCATCCCCCCTCTCACAGAAGCCATCAACTGTCTTTAGCACCTCAGCTAGTGATGGAGATTTGTGAGTTCCTCCGAACTTCAATAGGATGTTGACTGTCTTGATGTTATATGCAAGTCTTACGTAGGCTACTGCTGCTGCCTAAGTGCAGTGGTCCTGTTGTCTCCAGAAAATATTGTTTCTCTCCAGTCCACCTCAAACTCTGGCTTTTCAGGCTTTCTAACACCTCTTCTGTGGTCCCTGGGTCTTGTGGAGAAGAATGATAAAGATGTCCCATTTGTGGATGAGTACTATTGGAGGCTTCATTGTTAAAATGTGAAAATGGGTTGTTTCCAGCTTCTGACTATTATAAATATGGCTGCTATGAGCATAGTGGAGCATGTGTCTTTATTACATGTTGGAACATCTTCTAGGTATATGCCCAGGAGCGGTATAGCTGGGTCCTCAGGTAGTGTTATGTCCATTTTTCGGTGGGTCCGCCAAACTGATTTCCAGAGTGGTTGTACCAGCTTGCAATCCCACCAACAATGGAGGAGTGTTCCTCTTTCTCCACATCCTTGCCAGCATCTGCTGTCACCTGTTTTTGATCTTAGCCATTCTGACTGGTGTGAGGTGGAATCTCAAACTTGTTTTGATTTGTATTTCCCTGATGACTAAGGATGTTGAACTTTTCTTTAGGTGCTTCTCAGCCCTGTGGATTTCCTCAGTTGAGGATTCTCTGTTTAGCTCTGTTCCCCATTTTTTGATGGGGTTATTTGGTTTTCTGGAGTCTAACGCCTTGAGTTCTTTGTGTATGTTGGATATTAGCCCTCTATCGGACATAGGATTGATAAAAATCTTTTCCCAATCTGTTGGTTGCCGTTTTGTCCTATTGACTGTGTCCTTTGCCTTACAGAAGCTTTGCAATTTCATGAGGTCCCATTTGTCAATTCTTGATCTTAGAGCATAAGCCATTGGTGTTCTGTTCAGGAACTTTTCCCCCGTACCCAGGTGTTCGAGAGTTTTCCCCACTTTCTCTTCTATTAGATTCAGTGGATCTGGTTTTATGTGGAGATACTTGATCCACTTGGATTTGAGCTTTGTACAGGGAGATAGGAATGGATCAATTTATATTCTTCTACCTGTTGACCTCCATTTGGGGCAGCACCATTTGTTGAAAATGCTGTCTTTTTTCCACTGGATGGTTTTGGCTCCTTTGTCGAAAATCAAGTGACCGTAGGTGTGTGGGTTCATTTCTGGGTCTTCAATTCTATTCCACTGATCTACTGCCTGTCGCTGTACCAATTCCATGCAGTTTTTATCACTACTGCTCTGTAGTACAGCTTGAGGTAAGGAATGCTGATTCCCCCTGAAGTTCTTTTGTTGTTGAGAATAGCTTTTGCTATCCTGGGTTTTTTGTTGTTCCAAATGAATTTGAGAATTGCTCTTTCTAAGTCTATGAAGAATTGAGTTGGAATTTTGATGGGGATTGCATTTAATCTGTAGATTGCTTCTGGCAGGATGACCATTTTTACTATTTTAATCCTGCCAATCCATGAGCAGGGGAGAGCTTTCCACCTTCTGAGGTCTTCTTCGATTTCCCTCATCAGAGGAATGGATACAGAAAATGTGGTACATTTACACAATGGAGTACTAGTCAGCTATTAAAAACAATGATTTAATGAAATTTGCAGGCACATGGATGGAACTTGAAAATATCATCTTGAGCGAGGTAACTCAGTCACAAAAGAATGAACATGGTATGTACTCACTGATAAGTGGATATTAGCTGAAATGTTTGGAATACCCAAGTTTCACTTTACAGTAACAGCTGGACTGAGAGTGAAGTCCCAGATGGAGGAGTTGGAGAAGGGACTGAAGGAGCTGAGGGAGTCTGCAGCCCTATGGAGGGAGCAACAATGTCAACTGGCCTGACCCCCCCCCCCCCGGTCTTCCTGGAGGCTGGACCACTAACCAAATAATACACATGGAGGGACCCACGGTTCGGACCACATATGTGGCAGAGGAGGGCCTTGTTGGCCATCAGGGAGAGGAGAGGCCCCAGTAAAGGGGAATGTCAAGGTGGGAATATGGGAGTGGGCGGGCAGGTGGTTGGGAGGTGGAATTCCCTCATAGAGATGGGGGAGGGGGAAGGGATAGGTGGTCTCCAAAGAGGAGACCTAGAAAGGGGGAAACATTGGAAATGTAAATAAAGCATCAAAAAAATAAAAATAAAAGAAATTTTAAAAAATGTGAAAATGGTTTAAAAAATTTGAAAACAAATAGAAATTGACTATTCATGACTATGAGACATGAACACTTAAAATCTACTCAAAAGCATATGAATCTGGTACAATTACTAAAATCTAGTGGAATAGACTAGAATGGCATTTAAATCCAAAATGTATTATATTTATTATTATATATTATTTTGTTATATTAATAACTTACTTTCTTTGTTAGCCCATGGGTCTAATTTTGTACATTTAAAGGTACTATTATGAGGAATGCTATATGTATTTTTTAGATTGCTAAAGGAATACTTCATTCAGTGAAATTAAATTAAAAATTTAAGAGTTCTGTTGAAAAATGAAGTAGAGATTGATGAAAGAATCTGCATAGCCAATTATGTAAAGCTATGTATTCTGAAACATTAATGTTAATGATGTCATTCTGTGGTTTGCACATGAAATGTCCTTGGAAGTCTTGTGTGTTGAATGCTTGTTTCTAATTCAATGTTCAGATATGAGGCTTTAGGAAACTGATCATATCATGAGGGCTTTTATTAAAACAATGACTCAATCCATTGATGGCTCTGTAATTGGACTATTGGGTGGTATTGAACACCAGAATGCAGACTTGCCTGGAGTTGTGCTTTTGAAGGATATATCCTCTCCTTAGCCCTTTCCCTGTTTTTAGTTTGAAATCTTACTTAATGTCCTGGCTCTTTAGAGACCCACTACAGTGGGTGCATTGGCCATAACCAATCCATCTGAAACTGTAAATGAAAAATAAATATTTCCCTCTGTTAAAATGTTTCTCCTAGCTGTTGAAATAATAGAGACCAGTTTTCTGTCTTATAGCATTCATATAAACAAAATAATGTTTATTTTGTCATGAAGAAGAAAACTAAATCTACAGAATATTTTTGAATTTTATAAAATATATGGAATAGTAAATTCAGGATTACAGGGCTGATTATATAAGGATTAGGCTTGATTAGCCATAGATGTGTAAAATCTTCACTAATTAGATTTAAAATGAACTTATATTGGAAGAAAATGCTCATGATCATAATTTGTGACAGATATACTTTATATAATATATATAATTGTACATTAATGTATGTACATTAATTTATACATATCTTATAAAAGGCATCACATCCTATAAGCCCATTTTATAGAATATAGTCTATCTTATATATATACATACTTACAGCTCAGAATTAAAAGATGACTATGAATGAGTAAACTTTAATACAATATATCAATTGGTTTCTGGTGTGGTTGTAATATCAATAGTTGCAGGTGCGCCACAATTTTACCAATTTGCATTTATATTGTCAACTTGCTGATGTCTACATATGAAAGAGTTTCTTGTGATTTCAATTTACCTTTCCCAGTCACTTCTAAGGTTAAACAAAATTTATATATTGATGGATCATTTTCTCTTTATATAAAATTCATAATTATGTATTGTGTTGATTTTTCTATTTTGTTGCTTATCTTTTAGTTGACTAACTGAACTGTATTATATATTCTGGCCAGTTATATACTGACCAGTATGTAGCAGTAAAATACTAGTAGTATTTTATTTTCTCTCTCTCTCTTTCTCTCTCTCTCTCTCTCTCTCTCTCTCTCTCTCTCTCTCTCTGTGTGTGTGTGTGTGTGTGTGTGTGTGTGTGTATTTGTGTGTGTGGGAATTATTACAAACCAGCTTTAGTTCTAGTCAAATTACACCCATAAAAATCCTAACATAGTGGATTAGGGTGTACTAAGAGTACTAAGACCTGAACATAGGTAAGAACACCACTTTTAAAAAGCATTTTCTGTGCTTATGTCTAAAGCTATATTGTACAATATAGTTGTGAATATAGTTGCTGAGTCTAGGCTGTTGTTTACCTGCTACTGCTGTTCAGGACAAGTTTGAATTCTACCAGGTTGATGGAAATTTGCCATTTTTTTTCAACAGATGTATAATATGGCTTCAGTCTCTTTTAGAGACTCATTTAGGCAATTTAGATAAATTATCAAACAGGCAACCTCCCAGCATCCCTGGAATATTTCTTACCTTAAGAAATAAGCACCAGATACACATATACTATAGAATAACTAAACTACCATATAAGCAGTATAGGACATGGGCCTAAATATAAAATAGCACCTGGGATAACAGAATACTGATATCAGTGTTTGGGAAAAAGTTCTGAAGACCAGTTAAGAGATTTTGCCTGGGTAGTGAGCAAAGAGAATGAGTGATGGCAAGCACCTGTCTGGAGAAGAAACGTCCCTTGCTCAGCTTCCAGTATGTGTAAAACTATCAAGGCAGGAACATGACTGATAAGTCCGAAGAATCCTAAGGTCAATAAAGAGTGGTAAGGAAAGAGATGTTATAATGCCTCTTCTTGTAGATTTTCAGTTTGGTTTTCTTTTAAGAAGTCATGATAGAAAATTACTAATGACTTTTTGTTTGTATTTTTATTTGTTTTGATATAGAATCTCACTACATAGTTCAGGGTGGGCTTGAACCCCAAATCCTCTTGCCTTCACTTTCCAAATGTTGGAATTATAGACGTGTACCATTATGAATCTCATCATTAGAGAATTTTGAATTGAAGTGTGTGTGGTTCTGCTTTGTACTCTAAAACATGACTTTCTGCCGGCTGTATGAACTGGATGCTAGATGGCTACATTCAGAATATACACATTTAGAAGGTACTCACCATAGTGCAAGAAGGAGATAATGACTACTTACTTAGTCTACAGTGGTAATGGCAAGATTGTTTTCCACTGAGGCGGTACCAGGAGCTGGCTTATAAGTCTGATAAAAAACATCAGAAACACAGGGCTGAGCAGCGCTCCAAAGTATTTTAACTGAGCTACTGGTATATACTGAAATCATGTCAGAAATGAAAAATCTTAGGAAGAAACATGTTAGGGTAATCAGGGTGATTGATAGTTATATTCAGTGCATGTTAACTTTGAAGTGCTTCTTCTCAACAAGTAATAAAGATTCTGAGAAGGAATTGGATGTGTGTGTCTAGCTAGATTTAGGGAACAGGAGAGGCTGGAGTTGAAATTTAGGATTATCAATCAGTACATGTACACATAGCATTTAAGACTCTGGGAGCATTCTCCATTTTAGAAGTACAGAAGTTATGATACATTAGGAAGGAGTGGTTATGAGTTGAAGGAAAACAGAGTACTATAGGATCCCAAAAGCTAAGACAAGGAAGGAAAGAATTGCACCAAACGCTGAGAGGCCAAGGAGGGAGGACTTGCAAATAGCCACTAAAGCCAGCACTGCAGAAACTGCTGGCGACTGTGATATATGTAAAACCTTCTAGAGTGGGTTGTGGGAGGAACATGCACGAAAGGATGATAATATGGAGGCCACAGAATATGCAACTATTAGGGGAGGCAGAGAAATGATACTTTGTTAGAAAAAGGTGCATTTGCACAAGATTTCCCGAATCCCGTAGAATGTTTGGCTATGGGTCTCTGCATCTGTTTTGGTCAGCTGCTGGGTGGAGCCTCTCAGAGGACAGTTATGCCATGCTCTTGTTCTGAAAGTAGAACAGAGTATCCTTAACCAATCAGGGATTGGTTCTTGCCCATGGGATGGATCTCAAGTTGGGCCAGTCATTGGTTGGCCATAGACCCTCATAGACTCCCTGGAAGAGTTGGGGGAAGGACTGAGGAACCTGGAAGGGTTAAGCAACTCACCTAGACACTAGGCAGCTCCCAGAGAAGGAGTTACCATTCAATGAATATACAAGGGCTGGGCCTAGGCTACATAGTAGATGTGCAGCTTAGTTTCCATGGGGCTTCCCCAACAATTGGAGTCGGGGCTTGCCCTGACTCTACTGTCTGCCTGTGGATCCTGGATCCTGCTACCCTAACTGGGCTGCCTTGTCCGTCCTCACTGGAAGGGATGTACTTAGTTCTGCAGTGACTTGAGGTGCCAGAGTGGGTTAATAGTCAGGGCAGACCTCCCCCTTCTCATAGGTGAAGGGGGAAGGGAAAGAGGGGAGGGACCATGTGAAGGGAGCCCTGGGAGGTAAGGGGACTGCGATTTGGATACAAAGTGAATAAATAAATTAATGGAGAAAAAGAAGAAGGTACATTTGGAAGACTTCAAGCCAGTTGTTATGATAACAGGAATGATCAGATTGTAGGGATTGATGGTGCAGAACAGAAGCATGGCTAATGTGTTGATCTGGAATAGAGACAGGGCCACAGGAGGAAGAGTTGCCATGGGAAGGTGAGGAACTAGTCAGTGTAATTAGAGGTACAGGTAGATTTGGAGATTTGGTAGCCAGTAGGTGAACAAGATTTCTCTTCTGACAGCCCATATCCAAATGTTCCTTACAGACTCATCAAGATGCATGTATAGTCCTAAATAAGTTTTCATTCTGCCCTCTGAAATGGGATGTGCCATATATTTGGCCTTAAAACGTAGAAGAGAAACTTCTATGTGTGCATATTTCCTGTTTATCACCAGTCATTTCTTCTCAGATGATGTCACTGATAAGGGATGCACTTTACCTGATTCAAAGCTCAATTACCTCACCCGCGGTCTCCTACCTGACTATTGTCCATAGGCTCAGCACCAGTGACCATTCTAAGTGATGTCGCTGTGACATATAGGGCAGCAGCAACCCCAGTTTATCTCCGAAGTGGTACACCTGAATTTTTTCTAGCTTCAGTGGGGCATCCTGTGAACAGAGCATATATTTCTGCCTTTCCTCAAACATACAATTTTATCTTCTGGTACAAAGCTCGTGTATTAGTGCACAATATTCCCCATTTTCTGTTCCATATGGAATGGAGAAAAGGACACTCATTGTTTTCCTTGGCTTAAAGAATAAAACCATCTAAAAATCTACCTTAATGATAAGCAATTTCATTTACTTTAAAAATTCTCTCTTTACCTTTGAAAAGTGTGGCCTAGAAAACAGATACCTAAACCCAGGTGGGTGGTTTGGATGATGGAGAGAAGAGCAGAGGTGCCTTTGACCTTTAGTTTTGGCAGTCTGTAGGATATAAGGCTTTTTAGAGTTGCATTATTAGGGCAGTTTATCTCTTTGGAATTTACATAAAACATTGGGGAAAAATAGGTTGCAGATGCTCTGCTCCCATTACATCACTAAAGCTTCAGTAGCATTTCCTTGGTGAACTCAGAAGATAGAAGAAAGTATGGGGTCATTGCCATCCATACTCCAGGCAGATCTGAGCTTACTCTGGTGCTGTGTTCTGGTTGATCACTGCTCTCAAGAACCCAGAAGTTTTGAAGTGTCTTTGATGAAGTCAGCAACATCATTAGTACTTAAGGCTGGAAACTGAGCCATGTCCCTTATATTGCTTGGATATATCTTTAGAAATGTGCTCACTGGCAGCTTCTGCCCAACTGTACCTAGTAGTAGATGCCACTAATACATAGATTGGTTAAATAAGGTCTTAGAACTATGAGAAGTGAAGAATAATGCAACAGAACTAAACAGATAGTGTAACAGAACTAAAAAGATAATTATATTAAGAAAACATCGACAGCATAAGGCAATTATAAAATTTTAATTTGGTTGAAATCACCAAAATACAAAATGAATGGTAAGAATCATCCATAACTTTCATTTGGTGGCTAAAGTTCTTCAATTTACTGTCTTAATTTTGAGTTGTCCCTTTTTTGTGTGTGTCTGTACATGACATCACATGTTAATGTTCCCTGAGTTATTTAGGTGTGTGAGTTATGGAGCAGAAAAGCTTTTGTGCTTTCAACCTTTAGTTTTTCCCCTGTCAAGATGCAAGATTTGTACCACATGAACTGTAAGCTTCTCTCTGCATTTTGATTCTTTATGTTTTATAACTCATATCCTGTGTGTTAATTAGAATTGCATTGACATTTCATTTGGCAGACATATGTGCACCAGGAAGATTGAAGCTGCCGTTTCCAGGAAGTTCAGGATTTTCTAATCTTCTATGTTGATAGAACATTGTCTTCAGAAAATTATCAGTCTCAGCTTCCCACTCTATTCTGGACTGATGTTCTTACGTGGCTGTGTTACCTGTGTTACCCTACCAGGTCCGAGTTTGCAGCTAGTACAAGAGACTGTGGAGATAGCCTTTCCACATTTCCTGCCAAATACCTCTTGACTTCCCGTTGTAGTTCCTACCAGCTATACCAAGTTGATAAATACCTGTCAATTTGGTGTTAATTAAATGTGATTATTGGAAGCCTGAAGACTAAAGATGGTGAAGGACTGGATCTGTTCTTGGCTGTTCGTGTCCTAAGATATCACTCAAGTAGCTTTACTAAAGGATGTGTGCTTGCTTGTGTTCCTTGTGGGGAGAAAGAAGTAGCACATTTGGGGATGTGGAATTAGGAAGACAATTTTAGAAAAACTGCAGGAATCATCTACTACCTTGCTTCTGTTGGTTTAAGGCAAAATAGCATTTTTTAACCTCCTATAAGAAGTCAGATGGACTGGGAACATGCTGGTGTTTTGCGAGAGTTACACAGTGTACAGTATCTTTCCCTTTTTTAATGTGGAGTTAGAAGACACCAGCATGAGTAGTGTCACAGATACGCTGTAGAATTTGTTATTATGAATGATAGTTAGAGTCATTTGGAGACTTTTTGGTCTTTCTGTGGATCAGATTCCAGCTCTTCTTCTTCTTGGTCATGTTAATCAGAATGGAGATGAGCTGTTGGTGCACAGCAAGTACTCATTGTAGGAGGTAGCAAAGCCCTTTGTCCTCTAAGGCAAGCATAGCTTTGTATTTTATCCATGGATACTGCACCCTGTGCTAGGATACTTGATTAAAGGACAGGGATGATATAGGATCGTGATTTTCAATCCCTTCCCCCAAATGCAGGCTTTTATAGATATTTAAAAAGCACAAACAATACAGGTGAATGTAGGATTTTAATAACCCCATTTCAACTCACATTTTTGTTCTGTATATAATGCTATAATATATGCATACATCTTAGATCAAAAGATAACCTGTTTTTTTTATTTTCAGGGAGGAGTGAAGTAAGTATAAAGTGTATGGATAATTATGAATGCGAATATGACTACATTTGATGCTTACATCCTGACAGTTCTTGATGAAGCCTTCCACTGCGTCTATCACTCTTTTCACCTTTTCTTTTTCCTTGCATAGAATCACTTTTCTTTCATAAGTCCTTAGCTATACTGCTTTCAAATTCAGCCTACCATGCTCTTATCTTTTCTGCTTCTCTGGCTCTCCCATTCTTTTTTCAATTTACTGTTTCATATTCTTTGTATATGTGTTTCTATTTTTCTTTGTCAAGAATCAAGGAATAAGACTAACAAAGGGCTGAATTGGGGTAAGCAGAAGAAAAATTCTGATTTTAAATGAAAATTGAAAGAAAGATGGATGACTACTTTACACATAAATATCTTATCTCTATCCAAACATAAGCCATGGGGAAAGAATTATGAAAGAAGAGAACAGTGCCTTTGGCTTTATATGAGATAAACAAATAGCTAGCAGTAGTAATGGTAATGGCAGTACTAATGATTGTCACCATTGTCATAATAGCAGCAAGTGTATGGTGAGCATTTCATGCACTACCACTGACCTGACACATTCACTTGCAGAACAGTGTCACTTGTCTTAATTTTTATAACAAATTTGGTTTGGAGGGAGTAAAACAGGCAACTGTATACATTAAGCAGATGAGAAAACCAGATTTCAAGTGGTCATTACTGGCTCCAGTTTATATGACCAAGAAGTAATACAATTGTGCAGTGTGATGGACCTGTGTGCTAACGTCTGTTCATTCTGCTGGGCACCCGTATTTCCTAGGGAAGGATGACTAAACTGGCAACTGTTGCTATTGGTGTGGTTGTTCAGTACCTTGTCCTATTCTCATTTGGTAATTTCTCCTGGATCCTTTCTCCAGGTGGTAGGTCTAGCTAAAAGAAGGTTATTTGGCTCATGTATGGCCAGTCATAGTAACATATACATAATCCCCCCTCTCTCTCTCTTTTGGAATTTAACTTTTAAGTAAAACACTAAGACCACTTTTAAAACTATATAAGCAATAGCTTTCCTCTCACGACTTGTTTTCTTTGGATAATTGTTATTTCATTATTTTTTTTATTTTTCTGCCCTATTTTTTATTGTGAATGATACTGAGTTGCATAAGGATATCTTCATGTAAGTAAAATAATTTACTTGTGCTGCATTCTAGGAAGCTGCAAAGCTGTTTTCCTCTAATTCACTTCATGTTCCTTCATCTTCTCCTTTCTCACCCCTCTTTTCCATTGTTCTATCAGACAGTTTAACGTCCACTTTCACACCATTTGTACCAATATGATTTAATGTATCTGTTTAAAGTGTAGGACTGACATATGAGAGAAAAATACGCAGTATCTTCTTCTGGATTGACTTCATTTAATGTGATTAACTCCTACAAATGATATAACTTCATTATTACTAATTGATGAAAACATTCATTTTGTACATACTTCTCTCGATATAATATGACATATAAAACATACACATATATCTCTTTTCTTTATCAAGTTTTCCATTGCTGGAACCTAGGTTGGTACCATCACTTCGCTATTGCCAATACTTCTACAGTAAACACTAATGTGCAATTATCCCTTTGATGTGTTGACTTAGGACCCTTCAGGTAGATACTCAGAAATGATATCGCTAGGTCTATTTTATTTTTCCCCCATAGTTGGTGGGTACTCTATGGAGGAGTTTCCTTGTCTGCATCCATCACCTGTTGCTGTTTTGTTTTGTTTTCTTAGAGAGTGAATGGTGTCATAGCTCATGTTTTATATGTCAGTACAGTTTTAATTTGCATTTTATCCAGTCACATTCAGTTTTTCCTAGGAGCTCATAATTTGAAGATGCTAGAAAAGCAAGTCATTTCAGGCTCAGTATGCTAGAACGATGCAAACTTGGATCTAATTTACTTTCTGTGATAATCCTAATGCAAAGAGAAATGTCTATACAAGAACAGATGAGGCCATTGCAAACAAAAACAAGGAGCTACAAGAGTCAAGGGAGATGAAGAATGATGAAGTCATTATAGTCTTCAAAAGCACTGAGCATTATATTTTTCAATGACTTCATTTTACCAAACCAAGTCTGGGTTACTACTTCATAAAACTGAGTCCTAATTAATAGCTACAAGTCCTAGAAGAAGATAGGAAGAGAATGAGAAATCAGAGGCAATCATTTCAAAACCCTTAATGCCCTGGATAGCTGGTAAAATGGTGACATTGGAATGTCACTCAGAATAGGGGGTATGATGACACTGAGAAATCCAAGTCAAGGTTTCATCATGGTATACTGTTATATACGATGTGAAAAATCCAAGATAAAGGTACATGCAGCCAAGATATGTCAGCGACATCATTCCAGTTTAGCAGTTATCCCAGAATTTGTTTGTCTGTCTGTCTACCCATTCATCTATCCATTCATCTATGGAAACTCTCACATGCCATTAGTCCAAACATACCTAGTTTCTAGCAGTGTCTACTATCTTTAGTTTCTCCCACATGACCTGCTACTCTCATCTCTATTATCATCTGTCCCACGGGCATCCTCAGTACACTATAACTACACTGTCTGTCTCTCAGCCCCTAGCATTCAAGAGTATTGGTTCTTTAAGTTATTTCCTTTACTCTGTGTAATGTTTCTTTGCCAAAAGGTCTTGTCATCTTTATTTTAATTATTTTATTTATTTACATTCTAGTCGTTACTCCCTCCCAGTTCCTCTCACAGTTCCTCCTCACATTTCTCATCCCCCTTACCTCTGAGAGGGTGCTTATCCCACAACAGGCCTCCCTTTTCCCTGGGCCCTCACGGCTTATGAAGATTAAGTGTATCTTCTCCCACTGAGGCCAGACCAGGCATACCTCTGCTATATATGTGCCAGGGGCCTCGAACCAGCCCGTGTATGCTCCTGGTTGGTGTTCTCTGGGGTCTGGGTTAGTTGAGATTGCTAGTCTTCCTATGGGGTTGCTCTTCCCTTCAGCTTCTTCAATCCTGCCCTTAATTCAACCATAGGGGTCCCTGACTTCAATCCAATGGTTGGGTGTAAGTATCTGCCTCTCTCTCAGTCAGCTACTGGTAGGGTCTCTTCAGAGGACAGCCATGCCAGACTCCCATCTATAAGTACATCATAGCATCAGTAATAGTGTCAGGCCTTGGTGCCCCTTCCCCCATGAGATGGATCCCAAGTTGGGTCGGTCATTGGGCCACCTTTGCTTCAGTCTCTTCATTTTTGTCCCTGCAGTTTAGACAGGAATAATTCTGGCTCAGAAATTATGACTGAAGGTTAGTAACCCAGTCCCTACACTTGAGACCCTTTCTATCTACTGGAGGTGAACTCTTTGAGTTCCATGTCCCCACTGTTGGGCATTTGGCTAAGGTCACTTCATTGAGTTCTGGGACTCCCACACCCCCTGGGTCTCTGGTACTTTCTAGACGGTCCACCTCTTATCCCCAAAGGCTGCTTATTTCCATTCATTTTCCTGTTTTCCTGTCCCCCCCATACCTGGTCATCTTTCTTTCTACCCCCCCAGGTCCTTCCCTCCCTCTGCCTACCATGATTATTTTTGATGATTATTTTTATTTCCTTAGGGTTATGGGACTATTTAGATAGTTTACCTGACCTTGATTTAACTTTGGTATGTGGTATCTGTCTAGAAAATCATCCATTTCATCTAGACTTTCCAGTTTTGTAGAGCATAGGCTTTCGTAGTAGGTTCTGATGAGCTTTTTAATTTCCTCAGCTTATGTTGTTATATCTCCCTTTCATTTCTGATTTTGTTAATTTGAATACTGTCTCTGCACCCTTTAATTAGTTTGGCTAAGGGTTTATTTACCTTGTTGATTTTCTCAAAGAACCAGCTTTTGGTTTTGTTGATTCTTTGTAACATTTCCTTTGTTTCTAACTGGTTGACTTCAGTCCTAAGTTTGACTATTTCCTACCATCTACTCTTGAATGTGTTTGCTTCTTTCTCTTCTAGAACTTTCAGGTGTGCTGTTAAGGTGCTTTCATGGTATCTCTCCAAATTTCTTTATGAAAGCACTTAGTGCTATGAATTTTCCACTTATTGCTGCTTTCATTGTGTCCCATAAGTTTGGGTAAGATTTGTCTTCATTTCCATTAAATTCTATAAAGTCTTTGATTTCTTTCTTTCCTTCTTCCATGACCAAGTTGTCATTGAGTTGTTCAGTTTCCATGATTATGTGGGCTTTCTTTTGTTTTTGTTGTTATTGCAGTCTAGCCTAAGTCCATGGTAATCTAATAGGATGCATGGGATTATTTCAATCTTATTGCATCTGTTGAGGTTTTTTTGTGTCTAATTATATGGCCAATTTTGGAGAAGGTTCCAGGAGGTACTGGGAAGTTTTATTCTCTTGTTTGGGGATGAAATGTTCTGTAGATATCTGTTAAATCCATTTCTGTTAGTTTCAGTGTATCTCTGTTTAGTATCTGTTTCATTGACTTTTCCATTGATAAGAGTGGCGTATTGAATTCTTCCACTATTATTGTGTGAGGTCGTGTGTTTTGAGCTTTAGTAAGTTTCTTTTATGAATGTATGTGTCCTTGCATAGTTGTTCAGAATCGAGACTTCCCCTTGGTGGTTTTTTCCTTTGAGGAATATGAATTATCTTTTCCCATCTCATTTGATATCTTTTATTGAAAGTCTATTTTATTGGATATATTGGAATTGGATTATATTGGATTTATTGGATATTGGAATGAAAACTTCAGCTTGTTTCTTGGGACCATTTGCTTGGAAAAACTTTTTCCATCCTTTTATTCTAAGGTAGTGTCTGTCTTTGTCACTGAGGTTTGTTTCTTTTATACAGCAAAATACTGGATCCTGTTTACATATCCAATCTGTTAGTCAGTGTCTTTTTATTGGGGAATTGAATCAATTGATGTTGAGAGATATTAAAGACAGATGACTATTAATTCCTTTTTTTTTTTTTTTCTAGTGGTGGTATCATGTGTGTATGCGTTTCTTATTCTGGGTTTGTTGTGAAATGTTTAATTTCTTGTGTTTTCTTGGGTGAAGTTTCCCTCTTTGTATTGGAAACTAGTAGAAAGATATTGTTTAAATTTGGTTTTGTCATGGAATATCTTGGTTTCTCCATCTATAGTTATTGAGAGTTTTGCTGGGTATAGTATCCTGTGCTGGCATTTGTGTTCTCTTAGGGTCTGCATGGCATCTGTCTAGGATCTTCTGTTTTTTAGAGTCTCTGTTGAGAAGTCTGGTGTAATTTTATATGCCTGCCTTTATATACATTGCTTGACCTTTTTTCCTTACAGCTTTTAATATTCTTTGTTCTGTGCATTTAGTGTTATGCTTATTATGTGACAAGAGGATTTTCTTTTCTGGTCCAATCTATTTGGTATTCTGTAGGCTTCCTGTACATTTATGACCATGTCTTTCTTTAAGTTTAGGGAGTTTTCTTTTATGATTTTGCTGATGATGTTTCCTGGTCCTTTGAGCTGGGATTCTTCAGCCTATTCTATTCCTATGATTCTTAGGTTTGACCTTTTCATTTTGTCCTGAATTTCCTGAATATTTTGAGTTAGGAACTTTTACAATTGTATTTTCTTTGACAGATGTGTCAATATTTTCTATGGTATCTTCTATGCCTGAGATCTCTGCCTCTTCTATCCTTTCTATTCTGTCGGTGGTGCTTGCATTTGCAGCTCCTGATCTCTTTCCTAAGTTGTCCATCTCCAGAGTTGCCTCCCTTTGTGTTTTCCTTACTTTTTCTATTTCCATTTTTAGTTCTTAGATTGTTTTGTTCAATTCCTTCACCTTCACCTTGTATTTTCCTGCATTTCTTTAAGGGGTTTATTTGTTTCTTCTTTAAGTGCTTCTACCTACTTGTCTGTGTTTTTCTGTATTTCTATATGTATACAGTGTTCTGAATGCATTTATGCTTGCATGCCAGAAGAGAGCACCATATCTTATCATAGATGGTTTAAATCACCATGTGGTTGCTGGGAATTGAATGCAGGACCTCTGGAAGAGCAACCAGTGCTCTTAACCTCTGAGCCATCTCTCCAGCCTTTTCTGTATTTCTTTAAAGGAGTTATTTATATCCTCCTTAAAGGTCTCTATTATCTTCATGAGATGGGATTTTAGGTCAGAATCTTGCTTTTCATATGTGTTAGGGTAGCCAGGGCTTGCTGTGGTGAGAGAACTGGTTTCTGATGGTGCCAAATAGCAAAGTGTTCTGTCCCTTATGATCCTGCCCTTGCCTCTGGCCATCTGATTACCCCTGGTGTTAACTGGTCTGAGTGTCTCTGACTGGAGCAGGCTTCCTCAGAGGCAAGTAAAGCTCTGTGACCTGGGTTAGATCCAGTCTCCTTGGAAGCAGGCAGTACTGTCTCTGGTTAGGATAGGCCTCCTGTGTTTCTGGTTAGAGCAGACCTCCTGTGTCCTTGGTTACTGCAGACCTCCTGGGAGGCATACAGGCTGTAGAGTATAGGAGAGTATAGAGCCTGATGATCTGGTCCAGGTGGAAAAGCACACTGGAAAGAAGATGAAGTTAGGCAGGACAGGTAGGTCTCACATCAGCTGAGCTCTATGCGTGTCCTAGGTGGCGTGGGTATTTGGGCTAAATTCTCACTTGTGTCTTTGGTTACTGCAGACCTCTTGGGAGGCATACAGTCTCTCGAGTGTGGGCCATCTCTTGTTATTTTGTGCATCATTGTCTTAGCTGACACTAAATTGTTGTTGTTTTCAGTTTTCTTCTCTGTCTTTCTAAGTCCTACCCTGCCTTAAAATACCTTCCTGAGATTCTAGGTCCCCCATGTTCTTTCTGTGGTCTCTTTCCAATGTATGTCCTTCTATGGTCTCTGCTGTTGGATTTTGAGTTGTTTTTTGTGGCTCAAATTAATACTCAAGCTTAGTACTTATTTATACTTATTATTTGGTTCATATATTTAATTCTAACTTATGAAGTGATTGTCAACTTCCTAAAGACAGAGATTATTTTTGACAATTATCTGTATCTTTCTGTAGTTTTCTAGAGACCATGGGATCCCAATGTACTTAACAGTTCTAGATAAGAAGTAAAATAATTCTTGTTCACCATTTAATCCAATTTATATATCAATTACAGGAAAATACCTTTCACTTTATAGTGTCTTAACATAATATTCAGTTACAATGGTAGAATCAAATTTTGGCCCAGTTTCAAAGTTCCATTTGTCAGGAAAAGATAGAGTATTAAAGTGAGCTCAGTTGATTTCTAATTCATGTCAAGGCCCCCTGTGAGTAAAATGGAGCATTCTCAACTTCTGAGGATGGCAAAAGCCTTAAACTTGAAGTCAAAGTGGGGCATAACTTTGCTCTCACCATCTCTGCTCTATAATTAGTCTTTACAGCCAGCTGTTTAAAGAGAAGAAAGTAACTTTTGATCTGGAAAGCTATATCTTCAGAGGACTCAGATTTTCTGTGGAAAGTTTTAGAAATCATGTCTTCTTAAATTCAAATTGTCTTTGAAATGACAAATAATGATAAGCGCAACATATTAAATACAAGTAAAAGTTTGATTCTAGAATAAAGTCACATTCAAGGGTGCTTTGTTCTCTCACTTTTTCCCCTGATCCTTCAGAATTGGGTTTTTTTTTTTTTTTTTGAGTCTATCACAAAATATTCTAGACAAAGTCTTTGCAGCTTTGTTCTGTAAAGGGTTATTAATTGCTATGAGATGCATTTCTAGTAGGATCGGGACATAGGTTGAGAGGTTAATTCACATTATTTTGAAACTTGGCCTAAAACAATTGACTTTGCTCAGCAGATAGATTCATATTATAATTGACAAGTCTTCTTCAGAGGAACTATATGTTAAAATTGAGGAGCCATTATACTTGCAATGAGAAGACATTGTTCATAAAAAGAAATATTCCATGAGATCTTCAAGAACTACAGGCAGCAGATATCACTCAAATAGTAATGTAACGCTGGGGACATCCTCAGAGCCAGTAGGGTGCTGGGTTGGTGAAACAATCTCAGCACTCTCATAGGGGTACCATGAAAATGTGTGCTGTTCCCAAATGCCCTGCTTAAGGAACAGGAATAGGATTGGTTCTTCCACACATCTGCAGACCCTTAGTAAAGGAAGTGAGGCTCACAGCTTCTAAGTCTATAATACACTCTTTACCATAAAGAGTTTGCTCTTCCACACTCCAGCTCTTTTAACAAGGACTATCATTTCATACCCCAGTGTCCCAGAAATGTGATAGAGTTGGTCCTGCATTTAGATGGAAAGAGCTCACAGCTCATAAGTCCATAATGGGTTCTTGTATTAAAACATTTGCTTCATCAGTCTGGTGAATGTAGGTCCTCACCATCATTTCACACACCATTGTCCAGGAAGCGCAATGGTGTTTGTGAAGCTTGACTGAATCTACTCTGAAACCTGCTTTGCTCTCCATGTAGTAGGATGTGAGTAAGATGTGTATATGTGTTCCCTATGAGTTGGCTTATAATACAATTTTAAATATTATGCATGACTGCATCCTTGGGATGCAATGTAATGCCTGTAATGTGCCAACAGTCATAACATATCTTATTTTTCCAAGTACTCTGAGGTCAAATAAATAACCTGCAAAAGACCCTGTAGAAAACATTTTGGAGGTTAATGTGCTTCCTACAAACTAGGATGGATAACCTTCAGCTTTTGTAGGCAATCATTCATAGTCTTGTGCTCATCCATAACTAGGTATCTTCCTAGACTCTTCCCATAGCAGCTTATGTGGCTGCCCCACAGCCATGTCCCCACTATATATGCCAAGTACTTCATGTTTCTTTTTCCCTCAGAGCAGAATATAAAAGATAACTATTCTTAAAGGAGAAGGTTCCATTTAAATTCTTGTAGAAAAATGATTCTGAATTTTCGTTGTCATCGGACAAATTGCTTTTGCTCCTTTCTGGTTGTGTCATCTTGTACATTCATGTAATGTCTCAAAATGACTTTCCAAAGCTGCTCATATAAGATATCTCACTGGGCAGTGGTGGTGCATGCCTTTAATCACAGCACTTGGGAGGCAGAGGCAGGTGGATTTCTGAGTTCGAGGCCACCTGGTCTACAGAGTGAGTTCCAGGACAGCCAGGGCTACACAGAGAAACCCTGTCTCGAAACAAACAAACAAACAAACCAAAAAAAGATATCTCATATCTTATATCTCATATAAGATAAAGAATGGGGTTTATATGCCCTTCAATTTTCATTTTACTTGGATGGTGGTTTCTGATTCTATGAAAAGGTCTCAATTTAATCCTTGAGGTATCAATGAGTCACTAAGAGGAGACATTTGTAAGAAATTATGCCAAGTTTGATCTCATTTGATGTATTCTGCCATAGGTTCTCTTGTTCTAATTCATCTTACTGAAGAATTTTAGCTTTTTATTTGGAGAGGATCTACTCCAGAAGTCTGGTAAGTCTCAGATCAGTGGATAAAGTCTCCACTTTTACAGTTCTTGTCATCATTCAATATGTGAGTTTTTATCTAGACACCCTCAAAGTTCTGGATCAAGAGAAAAAATGAGGGGACTGACGTAGTAGATGGGATCTGCACTATAGAAGTTGGACTCAGCCTGGTAGTGGTGGCGCACGCCTTTAATCCCAGCAGTTGGGAGGCAGAGACAGGCAAATTTCTGAGTTTGAGGCCAGCCTGGTCTACAGAGTGAGTTCCAGGACAGCCAGGGTTATACAGAGAAACCCTTTCTCAAAAAACAAAATAACAACAACAACAACAACAACAACAAAACAAAACAAAAGGAAGAAGAAGAAGGAGGAGGAGAAGGAGAAGAAGAAGAAGAAGAAGAAGAAGAAGAAGAAGAAGAAGAAGAAGAAGAAGAAGAAGAAGAAGAAGAAGAAGAAGTTGGGCTCACTCAGATACACCAGAATAAGTTCCTGTGTCCTGTTTCGGTACCCTTGTATTCCCTATGCCATGGAACTTTCTATTTCTCATTGCCTACAGTGATCTTGCTAAGTATCAGATAGACTACATCTCTCAGGTCAAATTTGCATTATATTTCTCTCTGTGTCTCTCTGTCTGTCTTTGTCTCTGTTTCTGATTCTCTGTATCTCTCTGTCTCTCTGTCTCTCTGTCTGTCTGTCTCTCTCTCTCTCTCTCTCTCTCTCTCTCTGTGTGTGTGTGTGTGTTATTTCATACTACATACTATGTATTTAAGGCACTTTCTTTTGCCTGTCTCTCTTTCAGATAAGTAGGAACTCGCACCAGCATATGGGTTCTTGTGTATTATTCACCAATCTATCTATAGTACCTAGAGCCCCAGAGCAATGTTTAACATGTAAGTGTATTTTAAAGGGAAATGTCTGGGATGTTGTTGCTGATGAGTATAACTGGTTAAATCTTTTAAAATCCCAGCTTTCTCAAGATGTCCTAATAATAACTAAGAATTCATGATCAGCTAACGTTAATGAAATCAGAACTTGAAAAGTGGAGGCATGAGCATTGCCACCCTTGAATAGCTTCAAACTCATGCCTCACCTCTTTACGCCTCCATTTCTCACCTGAGGTTACAGTTGTCTAGCACCATGCTGACTTCTCCAAGTAGACTTTACTGGTTATAGATTTCCTTTAGTTTTAACTTAAAAAGAACATCTCTAACTATAACAAAATACCTAAAAGAAACAACATAAAGGAGGAAAGGTCTATTCTCCTTCATAGTATTAGTTCATGTTCTCTTTCTCCCATTACTCTAGAACTATGGCAGAGAAGTAGTACATGGTGGGATCCATACTCACAATATGGGAGTTGAGAAGCAAAGCAGAAAGAGTCAAGAGTTCTAGACCCTGTCACCATTGTCATGATTTTCTCCCATTAACTTCATCTCTTAAAGTTTCCATCATAACCTAATAGCTCTACTCCAGCCAGGTTCTCCCAGACACAGGCTTTTGCATTCATGCCTTTGGGGACACTCAGATCCAAACTATGTCATTATGCTTGTGAAGTACCAAGTCTCCTAGCTCCCATTTCCACCTAGACTGCAGCTCTTATGCCTTCATCCATAGGTATTCTGGAGCACCTGCTGTAATATATTATTTGTTTTTCATTTAGAATTGACCTTGAGAAAAGAAAGGGTAGTGGAGGGAGGTGAGGTATTACTCTGCTCCCATTACTACTCATTGTGGAGCAGAACAGCATGTGAAATCAGTTACATTTATGTAGATAATTTATTATAAAAGACTAATGTAAGTAAGACTCTCATCACTTATTTTTCTCATTTATCTCTTGAAGTTGTTCACAAGGTCATTTTTCCCTAACTTTGAAAAGGTGTCTATAATCTCAGACCATTTAGTGCCCACCTTTTAATAAAAAATGGTCTCTGTGAACTTCTCACAGTGTGAGCTCCAAATTACCTCTGTTCCAGGTAAGAAATTATCTTTTGAAAAATGAAAGATAAGAGACCTGTGGGTTTTATAAATTTTTCAAGAGCTTTTGATAGATAACACAAAAGGTTATATCTTATGTGTCTTCAGTATTGCATTTCCTTCCCCACTTAAAGAATAGAACACAAATTACTACAAGACTTAGATCGTGTTAATAACAATGCAAGTTTGACATTTTATAATGCAATTGGTGAAATTCTTCAGAATTTCATCATTGTTAATATTTTTACCAGGTAATTGATAAGAATCTGTTTTTGGAGCTGGAGAAATACGTCAGCAAATAAGAGCACTGGCTCCTCTTGAAGAGAACCTGGGTTTGGTTTCCAGTACCAAGATAATGGCTCAGAACTTGCTGTAACTGCAGTTCTAGGGGTTACGTTACCCTTTCCTGGCACAATGCCCATGGATGCATGCATGCAAAACACATATACATAAAATAAAAATAAGTAAAGCTTTTAACAAATCTTCCCTCCCTAAGTGTTTGTTAGTTTGTTCAACCTAATAGAGATCCGTATAAGTATCTCTCTGCTTCATAAGTGACTGTAAAATCTCTGATCTAAGAGAAATCTGTACAAGAATCTATTTCATAAGTGATCCCAAAATCTCATTCTATGCAGTTAAAAGGTGTTATATGCTCATGTCTTTCCAGTGCAGGTAGCAGAGAAAGGGGAAGGGCTCTCTTCCAGACAGTGGATCCCTGCTCTTCATCCCAGTGACACAGGTATCTGACAAGAAAGAACTGTGCAGACAGATTTTATGGTTCTCATTTGAAAATGTTCCACTAGTCACACTACTAGTAGACCCCCTCCACCATTAAGGACTGGGAAGGAGGCAGATGACTGATCTGGACAGAGGAAGGGAAAACAGGAAATGGGCCCCACTGGTGGACTCTGGAAAAGTATGGTCTTTACTATCTAATTCTTTTTATATTTACTTTTATTTTTAAATTTTTTATTACTTAAGAATTTAAGAATCACATATGTAATAAAATATGAGCATATCCAATTTCTCTTCCTGTCCTTCAACTCCTTCCAGATCTGTCCCAACATGCAATACTCCCAACTTTGTGATCTCTTCTTTTGTAAATAAATCACTAAGTACAGCTAGTACTGCCCAGGCATGCATAGGTGTGAGGGCATCACTCAAGCACACCCACCTGTGGCCCGACCCTCAAAGAAGAATGTTTCTTTTTCCTCCAGTTACTCCTCAATAAGGTCTGGGGCCTTGAGAGCTCCTTTCCCATCTATAGTAGATGTTTTGCTGGCATGGTCTTCTTTGGTAACTGCAGCTGATGTGAGTTTATGAGTACAGCACTTGTGAGTTTATCATTGCAGTACCTACACCATGCATAGAAGAGAGCACTTTATAGTTTTCTGCGTCCTTGTCCTTAATGTTCCCTGAGTCTTGATGGGCAGGTTAGTAAAGTGACCCACTTAGGGCACAGAGCTCACAGTCACTTATTCTTAGCACTCTGACCAGTTAAGATTCTCTGCGTCAACTGCTGCCACTTCACTGTGAAAGGTTAAGGGTATCCCCAGCCTATGGGTATAAACTTAAATGCTTAGAAGGCATTTTGTCAACATGTCCATTTAACAAGCTAACAATAACAGGTTCCTGCTACATGTTTCTCTAATACATTGAAAGAAGCTTTGCTGTAAAATCCCATAAAGCTGTCCCCTACAGTCTGCTTCAACTCTTCAACTGGCTTGAATGCTCAGATAAAAAGAAAGGCTGCATTAAAGATTCTGTCACCTTAATGATAGTACAAAGTCATGGTGGTAAAAAGAAGCAATATTAAGAAAAAAGAAAAATGACTGAACTGGGAACTAACTTTAGAATATTTGGGGGATGGGAGGGGCTGAGCTACTTTGTGCTTACAGTGTCTCTGAAGATACAATACTAGGGTGGGACAGTTAGCAGTTCCTCAATTATTAAAATAAACCACAGTCTCCTGACTGCATAAACTAGCTGGTTCACATTTTTTAAATGATACTATAATGTAGCCCTGTTAGATTTGGGCTACTAATGATCTAGTCTAAACCCCAGAAGAAAATATATATACCTCTGCTTATACTCTTAAATGAAAATAGCAAAACTGATTCGTGAAAACTGGCCCCTGTCCCAGTACTTTGTGAGCCAGAAGCATCTTCCCTCTAATACTTTTTGTTTATTCTTTGCAGAGCTCTGAGTAGGTAGTTCCCTTACATTTACTGTGTCTCTATGTTCTCAAGAGAACCCTTGATAGACCCCCAGAGTGCACTCGCTTCCCCCCTTTCTTCTCTCTAAATAGAGAGATGATAGATAGATAGATAGATAGATAGATAGATAGATAGATAGATAGATAAAGAAGGAGGAATGTTTATTTTGTCTCAGAGGTTTCAGTTCATTGTTAGCTGCTGCTACTGTTTGGTGGTAGTAGTGGGGTGCATGCTGTGTTTAGGCCGTGTATTATAGCATTGACATGCAACAGAATAATATATATATTCAGTACCTTTCTTTAGAACCTCCATCATCTTGGTCTTTCTAGAGGCCCAGCTCTTCCTCCTTAATCTCGGGTTTCTACCAGGCTCTTCCGGGAATTCATTCTTGAGTTATTATCCTTAAATATTGACACTGCTATAGTGAAGGTATAAATTGCCACACCAAAGATGTGTGTGCTAAAGGCCCGATCCCTAGCCCACGGCATTACTGAGTGATGGTAGAATGTTTGAGAGTTGCGATCTGGTGGAAGCTAGGTCATACAGGCAAGCTCTTGAAGGAAACATCACGGCTGTGGCCCTTTTATGTCTTTCCCTTGGCTTCTGGACTGCTATCACTTTATTCTGTTACATGATCAACACCAGGATAGACTGCCTAACAGAACACCACATACACACACACACACACACACACACACACACACACACCAGCAGCAGCAACAGTAGCAGTAAGGGCAACTAAGAATGAACTGAAACATCAGAGCCAAAATAAATATAAGTGTTCCTCCTTTCTGAGTTCTTTGTCTAAGGTATTTTGTTACGGTAACAGGAAATTCCAGAACAAGCAGTAGGCTTTCATCATCAAGGGCTTTCTGTGTTCCCTGTCTTTCTGAGGACATTAGCTGTCATGTTGCCTGAAAACTACCGTCAGATGTTTTATTCTTTTTCTTCTCTTTTTTCTTTCTTTCACTTCGATCTTGGGTAGAAAGAGAAGTCCCATACTAATACTTAAATGTGATGAGCAAACTCATCAAAATCAAATCTTAGATTCTGAAAGGTAGTCATTCTATAAAATGGATATAAAATTATAGACCTGTACATATTACCTTCTCCCTGTTTTGTTCATTACTGTAATTGGCTTTTTCACGTAAGAAATTGCCTTTGTGAAACCATGATGTGTCAAAGCACTTATATTTTAAAAAGTTATCCTACCACCTTTGGGACTACACAGATTCGACTCAAAGCTAATTGGTTTTGTTTATTCCTTGTAGCAGCTGTCACAGTCCTAGGCTCATCCCCTATCTTAGTAAGCACTAAGATTATGTTTTATTTATTTTTGAAACTTGGAGGCTCTAATAGAATCTTCGCAATAGTACACACTGAACAAATTATTTAATTTACCATTAAAATAATTTTTCTGAGTAACGTAATGTAATTCAGCTGTTCAACTAACTTTATAATAGACATGTTTTATTTATAACTATGCAACTAATGAAAAAAGTTAGGGTTGACAATCTTTCCCTCTTTGTCATTAATAACATAAAAATAACAACAACCAAATAACTCTGAAGTTTATAGAAAAAAATCTGTGTACTGTATCAACTTCAATTTCTTCTGAATGACTTGTATGAAGTACTATAATAAAATGTAATTTATAACCAAAAAGTTATTATCTTTACGTGAAGTAAAAACTATCATTTGTCAACGTTTTTTTCAAATGGTAACACATCTTTTGAACAGACTTCTTAGGATAACCCAATAATCATTTATACTCCCAAATGTATTGAGAAAAAGGCAAGAGAATGCAGAAAAGTCCTCTCACTCAGAGATACCCTGTGCCCAAGTGCATTGGACTTACATACTTAATTCCCTCTGTTCTCTATCTGGACAGTGAACAGAGCTCAGAAACAGCTAGGAAGGCTTTTTCTCAGCCAGAAAAAAAAAAGCTAAGACCAACTTGAGAATGCATCTATTGTGAGCACATCCTGCCTGCATTATCAGATGTTTGGCCTTCTACCTCACAGAAAGATGTTCTTGTAGACAGCCTGTCAGACACACCACCTTGATCAAAGGCCTACTCACAGCATTTTCAGCTTTCTTGAAGCAACTGGAGAGAGTAAACAACTGAGAAGAGAAGCCCAGCCTCTCATGAGACAGATAATGCAGGACTTGATGATTTTTAAAATAATCCTGCAAAATACCTTCTTTGCAAAATTATGTTCAAAGCTTTTCTAATGTAAAACATGGATGATAGCTACTTCAACATGATATCTGGAATCAAAGTCTTCTCACATGAAATTGCTATTGAGTTAAAATGTTATTTATGTGAGAAACTGCTTGGGTAAGAAGTTTCTTAGGGTATCTGAGAGACATGCCACCTACTAAAGACATTTAACTACATAAAGAATGTTACATGAAAAGTATTTGAATGTTTACCAAAACAAACAATCAAATAAGTCTTGAGTGTGAATGTCCAATGTTTTAGCATATATATCTTTGGCAAATGGCATTTCCAAAAATATTCCTCTGATCTACCAAATGGCACATTCATTCAAGGTTTCTTACATCTAAACTTTCATGGACCCAAGAGTACCCCCCCTCCTCCATGTGGAGTATGATATAAAACTAATCTAAGTAACCATTGTGCTGTGGAGCAAACAAAAGTATTCAGTAAGTGTTCTCCCAGCATCCTTTTACAATCCTCTTCTATAAAATCAACTTCCTTCTTTAGTCAGGACTGAAGCTGATCACCTGCTCAATCCAGCCCATAGGGAGTGGTGATTGGCTTCCGTATAGCACAGGACATGAACCAGGACTGCTAATAAGAATCCATCCTCTGGACTATTCTGAAACAGACTGTGAAGGGGTGGTTCTTTCTGTTTGTTAAGAGGTTTATCCAGGTTCTCACCCATGTGAAGGAGTGTGTTTACAGATAAAGTGAGCAGAGTGAATGTGCTGAGGGAAATGGAAATGGAGAGAGTACACCAGTAACTTTTTGTTCCTTGTTCCCATCTCCCACCCTTACAGATGTATGGATCTATGAACCAGTAAATAATTATATCATATCTTTATTTGACCTTGAGATTTTGCCTCTTGACTATATGTTAGAGTTATTTGGTTTTGAATCTCTTAGTTTTCCTATTTGGTTTTGGAGATATGAAGTCTGCCTTGTTCTTGAACTCATGCTATAGAAGAGAATGGCCTTGAATCCCTGATTTTCCCTGCTTCCACCTCCTACTTTCTGGGAATATTGAAATATCCTTCTATGCCATGAAACAAAATTTAAATTTCGTGCTTTATTTTCATAAGTAGCATCTCTAATGAGTTTTAAATTCTTAAGTACAAAGAGGTAGTCAGATTTAAAAGGCTTGGCTTTCTAAATAACAGACATGGTTACATAGGTGTTAGAACAATGTTGCCAGAGAATAAATGAGTCACAGAATGAGTAATATCTTAATGCCTTATTAGCCAATGATATAATATAGAAAAATATCAAATGAATTATTTGGATGTAATCCATGCCATTGTATTTTATTTTGGTAAAGGCTGAACATTATATAAGTTATGAGAAAGCAGAAATTGTTTAAAGATGAGGCTATCTCTTTGCCCAGATCAAGAGAAAACAAAGTTGAAGAGTTACAGACATTCTTAAGTCTAAATGAGAAAATGGAAGCCTCTTGGACAACCGAAGGTCATGCCTATAAGGTCTGGAAGCAGGTGTGTACTCATTTGTGAGCTGTAAGTGCTCCCTCCTTACATGGCCTGTTGCTCCTGTTAGATTTATCATCTCCGGCTGCAGCTCTTCCCAGATGGAATTTTCTAGAACACTCCAGTTTCTTTCTTGACAAATCAATGTTTGTGTATCGCTATTAAATACCACTCCACTAGTTTTCTCAAAAGTATATAAAAATGCCCTGGAAAATCAGTCTTGACATATAGTTCTCCTTAGTTTCAGTTGACATTTGGCACAGTGGTTATGTGCTTACATACAAGTGTGTGTCTTCTTTATCCTCTGGACCTAGAAACATAGTTTCCTATGTTACACCTAGTTTTATGTCTATACTTTATTTGTCAGCTATTTTATTTAAATTTTTTGTTTGCTATTATTGCTTATGTGTTTATGTGTGTGTGTGTGTGTGTTTGTGCATGATTGTGTGTGTCATTTGCATGTGGAAGTAAGGGAACAACTTTGTGAAGTTGCTGTTCTCCTTCTTCCTTTCTATGGCTTCTGAGACCTGAACTCAGACCGTCTGACATGCATGACAAGAGCTTTTTCTAAATAAACCATCTCAGCAGTCCCATGGTTTTAATTTTGATTAATATAAATTATAACACAGTTTATTAGTGATCTGTGTACAATACTTTTTGATAATAAATATAACCCCTTAAAAGCTTATGTGTAATCTTTTAGAAATAGAATTGATATGGAAGAGTACTTTCTTACATCCAACATCTTCTACCTAGTAGAAATTCTAAAGAAAACAGAGTTAATGCTGTGATTTTTTTAAAAATGTTTTTAATGATTATTTGTGGGTTTCACATTATGCACCCCAGTCCCATTCTCTCCCTGTCCCATAATATCCACCCTTTGCCCTTGCACTCTTACCCCCAAAATATAAAACACACAAACAAATAAAAGTATACAAAACGAAGCAAAGCATACAAGGCATCTTGTGGAAACTGTAGTGTGTCACAGTTTGTCCCACAATATACCCTCTGTCAACATATCTACAGTTGTGGGTGTTAATTGCAATGAGTCAGCAGTCTGGTTTGATGTCTCTGGCTTCTAAACTCTGTCAATCTTGGATCCTCACTGGGACGTCTCCCAGTTATTCTATTGTTACCCTGTGTCAAAGATATCCTGCAGCTTTGGATCAGCAGGACCAGCCTTTTCATGTGCCCCAACAGTTCACAGATTATGCAGATTTTGGAGTAGGCCAACTCAAAGCCCTGAATCTAGCTGAGCTGGTTAGTTCTCACACTTTCATGGCCTTGGGCCAGCTTATCCACATCCACACATCCAGAGCCAGTCACACTGTGCAGCCCAGTCAAGGTGTGGGCCCACTCTCCCAAGTGCTGCAGCTGTAGAGGGGCTGGGCCAGTTCTCTGCTCTCATAGACTCTGGGCTGACTCACCTCTGCCTTCACCATCAAGAGCAGCTCCCCTGTGTTGCCCAGGCAAGGTTCACGACCCACTTTCCTGCCAGTGAATGGCAAAGCCAGCTTTTCCACACTGTGTTTAAAAAAATTAGAAGAAAGTATCTCAGTCTTAAAGGAGTCAGAACTTTTAGAAACAACATAAACAAGTTTTCCAGGCACGAAATAAATGAATGCATTATTATTATAATATAATTAATGAAATCCAAACACTTAAAAATTGTTTTTAGAGACTAGAAAAAGAGCAATGGAACACAGGTCCCCTAACTTGGTGTTTGTGATGCAATATTTTAAGAAACTGCTCAGTAAATGATATTCACAAAATTAGCTTTTATTTTAACACATGCAAAAATGTAGACTCATTTCATATTTCTAACTATGTAGTAGACAAAGTCTGAAAAGGGATTTTACATGACTGGGGAGGTACTGGCAGTTGTAAAGAGTGATTTATGATCTATGACTAGAAGAAAGTTAATATCCTCAATATGTAATAAGATTCTACAAATATATAAAAAGACGAAACTTTGTCTCAAATGAAAAATGAACAAAATGCAGGTGCCAACTTTTGAGACAATAAAGTAACCAATAAAATATGAATATATAAAACCAAATAAATATTTTATAAGGAGTACACAAGATAGCCTTATCTGTTTCTTGAATGCCTTTATAATCACATGCTGGAAGACATTTGTCAGACATCAAAATGAGAAGTACATTTCCGTTCAGATCAACTGTGAGGCTTCACAATATGTATGTGTATGTGTATAGGTAGTTGTCCACAGCAGGTACTTCCCAAAACATGTTCTGAAAAGTATAGGCACTGTGATTTTTGAGGCAATAGACTATAGTCTGTATTGTTGATGAGATGAGATTTTGTACAACTCTTCTGGTGGCCTGTGTGGCAATGTGTTAAAACAAATCTCAATGCATGCTATTCTTCTCTTTAGTCCAGCAATGCTGCTTCTTATATTTGTATAATAATATTTGGTGTAGATTTACAGAAGCTATCTGATAATCTCAAGGGATATGTAATATTGTATTTGTTGTGGCCACATTTTCATATTAGTATAAGCCTGAAGCTTCTGCAGCTGTCTGCTACAAGAATATGGGCTATGTTAATGAAATTCATCAAGTAGAATTCTAAGCCACTATAAAAAATTAAATAAACTTGTTGCATTCGTAGTAGTATAAAGCAGCCAGGAGTTGGAATTTTCCAGTTTACACTGGTGCCTGGGGAACTCTGCCTGGGCCAGCAGGAGACCTTAGCCAATAAGCACCATAGAAAGGTAACCTCCAAGGAGCTTGGAAGGGCAGTGAGTGGGTTTGAGGGGAGCAGCACCTCTCACCCAGACCCGCCCGGATCTGCCGGGATCCCGGGCCTGAGAACCCAGGGACAGAAAAACTCCGAAACTTCCGGATTTCACTTGCGGGTGGAAACCTCTGCCTGGGCCGCCAGAAGTCAGTAGCCAACAAGCACCGGAGAGGAGTGCCCTCCCAGGAGCCTGGAAAGGCCGTGAGTGGGGTTAAGGGGAACAACCCTCTCACCCAGACCCACCCAGATCTGCCGGGATCCAGGGCCTGAGAACCCAGGGACAGAAAAACTGTGAACTTTCCGGTTTACACTGGTGCCTGGGACCTCGACCTGGGTCAGCAGGAGACCTTAGCCAACAAGCACCATAGAAAGGTAACCTCCCAGGAGCTTGGAAGGGCCGTGAGTGGGGTTGAGGGGAGCA
>CM052700.1:37707140-37738593 GCA_028551405.1 Uromys caudimaculatus
ATAAGCAGATATTAGCCCAAAAGTTCAGAATGCCCAAGTTTCACTTAACAGTAACTGCTGGACTGAGAGTGAGGTCCCAGATGGAGGAGTTGGAGGAAGGTCTGAAGGAGCTGAGGGAATTTGCAGCCCCATGGAGGGAGCAAGAGAGTCAATGGCCCTGACCCCCACGCCCCCCGGTCCTCCTGGAGTTTGGACCACCAACCAAAGAATACACATTGATGGACTTATGGTTTGAACCACATATGTGGCAGAGGATGACCTCGATGGCCATCAGGGAGAGAGGAAAGGCCCTTGGGCATGAGGATGTTAGAGGCCCCAGTAAAGGGGAATGTCAAGGCGGGAATATGGGGGTAGGGGGGTGGGAGGTGGAATTCCCTCCTAGAGGCGGGTTCAAGAGTGGACAGGTGGTATCCAAAGAGGAGACTCAGAAAAGGGGAAACATTGGAAATGTACATAAAGTATCAAAAATAAAAAAGGAGAAAAAAAAAACAAAAACAGCCAGGAGTTACTAAGTGTGGTCCTGTGTGAGTGTTTGTGTGGATGTATATGTACAACGTATAGCTTGATTAAAGCATGGATGTCTACATAAAAATACATACAGTCTAGAAAATTAATAATGGTTCCTGTAATTTTTATTTATCTTACATATTTGAATATCATATAGTTTAATTAATACAAACATGTGGGATGAATGATAATTTCTTTCATTTAAGTTCTGTTAAAAAACAAAAAAACTTTAAAACTGTTTACAGTTGAAAATCACTTTTGGAGGTCATTAAAGAGTGTGACAAATGTCCTCTGTAAATAGTCAAGGTAGAACTAGGAAGGTACAGGCAGGCTTGTGCCACTCTCCTTGAGAGAAACCATGATTTACAAGGAGAGAGCTGACTCCCCAAGCTGCCCTCTGATCTCCACATGTATCATGACATAAAGAAATGAAAGAAATAAAAACAAGTTAATCTTATAAAGAATTAAAAGATTGCTTCAAAAAGTATAATGTGATTGCATGAACTATTGTAAAGAAGAAGTAACTCACAAATTAATATGATTCTTTTAGAGACGGGCTTCAATGAGAGTTGTTTTTTTTTTTTTAACTTGCATTTAGAGTGTCTCAGGGAAGAAAATATCCAATAGACTTTTCAGTCTATAAGGCTGAATCCAAAGTTTGTCCAAGGTGAAATGAGAACATGCATTAGCAGAAATACCCATGCAGAAAAGAAACTTCTCTGTGATGCTCATAAAAAGAACATCATAATAAAGCAAAATTAAACATTGATAATCCTTTTCAAAAAAGATAGGCCCCATAGTGAGATGTGGAAAACTTATTAAAATGAAAAGGACTGCAGTAGATTTCATTAAGAACTACAACTCTAGGTTCAAGAGCAGAAAATGTCTTTAGCTTTTAAATTTTAATTTGGTTTATTATGAAAGAAATAATTAAAATGTAATTTAAAATCTCTGACTTTCATTTGCTTTAAGTCAAATGGTAGCTACATGCCCGGGGTGGAAATTCCAAGGCCAAGAAGCAAACACTAGGGAAAAATGATTCCTAAGGGCTTATGAACTCATAAAAATTAACCTTTCTTGGGTATTAATGGACTAAGCTTATCCCAGTAATGGTCAGAGTTGAACTTCAAATGGCAAAGAAAAATGATAATGTGTTATTGTCAGTGTTTATTTCTATTCATTAAGAGTCTTTACAGTAGAGTTTGCATTAAATGAGATCTAATTTAGTTACAAACAACAACAAATTCAATCTCACTTAAGAAAATAAAGGGAAGTGAACTGGAGAGATAGTTCGATGATTAAAAGCACTTAGTATCCATTTGTTTGAAAGGACCCAACTTTGGTAACCACCACTCAGATTTACAACTGCCTATAATTCCAGTTCCAGAGGATCTGATTCCTCTGGCCTCTAAGTACCTGCACACATGTGCCTTTAGCCCCATGCAGACAGACACACACATATACACGCCATTAAAGATAGGAAAAAACCCACTTTAAGGAATATCCTGTTTCACATAAAGAATTTCAGGTAAAAGAACTTATGAATGATTGCAGATGAGCTCAGATACAAAAAGCTCTATGTTCTTGCAGATACCACACATATGGACCTAACCAACAATGTATGAAAACACTTAGGAAAAAAGTCTGCATGCTGATAATGTAGGCCAATGGTTGATCATTTGCCTAGCATAATTATGGTTTTGGTTTGAAAACTAGAACCACAAAAAGAATATACTTGTACTGAGTATGTAGACATAGTCTTTGTCATTATCTTTTAAAGAATGTAATACAGCAACTGTTTACCTTGTAGTCCCATTGTAGTTCTTCTTATTAAAAACATCTAGAGTTAATCTAAGCCCCCACTTAAATTGTGGGTCACAACATAACTGAATGTGAACAATTTAAAAACTCAAGTGTTCTGGACATGGGACAACCAGATGTCAATTAAAATGCAAAATGCATCTGTTACTTCTGCCAGATCTTGAATATATTACATCATGAGATTTTCCTGCAGTCTTGGTTTTGAACATATAACACATATACTCGGTCCTACATGTACAGTCACACCACATAATAGCAAGAACCACTGCTGAAAATACCACAGCTTGGATTTAAGACAATTAGTATGTACATATAATGTATTTGGCTCCTAGAGGGAGCATAAAGGCTTGATTTCATAAAACAGTGATTTTTAAAAAATTTCTCAACATGTAGGTGCCAAATGAATATCCTTTAGTATTGTATTATGCTAGAATGTTCGATTTCAAAAATTGCTGTTTGAGTTGCTAATTTGACTTCCAGAAGAAAAACTACCAAGTGAATTTGAGTTTAGGTCTAGGGCAGAATTCTCATCAGTTTCTGAAGTTAAACACCATTATCCCACTGTCAATCAATTTAGGGAACACTGCAGATTAGCCCATCATTTGAAAACTACACAAAAGCACGAAGGTTTGTTTAAAGTTCAGGTGTTTGTACCTCAACATAAAGTTTAACAAATGTACTCAAGCATGGTGTGGATAAGAAATACAAACTGTTCAGACTTTCACTGAGGTGAGATTTGAAGCATATCTGAATCATGATTAGGCCTGATGATATCAAAGCTGTATAAACAATGGTAAAATTCAAAGGCTGGGAGGTATGACAAACAGAGGGTTCAGAATTGCATTGCTCTGTGGTGACAACTGGCTTGTAACTAGAGATCTTGAAGTCAACTTACTGCCCAGGAACACTAAGCAGCAAACTCTGTTTTATATGAGGAAGTACATTCTAAGGTAAGAAGAGACATACCTTCTATGCATCCATGTATAAAGCATTTGTTGTTTAATTTTAAAATAGTTATTTCCTTTGACATAGCCTTTCCACTTCAAAAGAAATTTCAAAACATCCATGTACATGTTTATCACAATGTTAATTGTATTTTGTATAATTAGAAAATCTAGAACAGTCAGTGAAATGGAAACATGCAGCTTCTATTTCACCTGTATAATGATGTATATAATTATCTTAAAATATCTTCACTCACGTGTGCTTTTCCAAATGGTAAATTGCTCATTACCATGTTGCCTATGTAAACAGTATGGGAAATTTCACTGCCTTCAATAAAGATTTATCAAGGGAATTATTAGCAAATTGTTGGGGGCAGAGGAGGAAATAGAAAAAGATGGAGGAAGAATAGAAACATCAGGAAGACCCAAACTGGCACCAAGTTACTCCCTCTACAGCCATTTGTCAAACATCTGTTTGCAAACATGTTAGGCCCAGTGTTTGACATTCTCAAAGACCACTGCTCTCTAAGAAGACTGAAGGGAAGAAATCATCAGTAAGCTGATGATACAGAGGAGGAAGGCTTTACCACACCACGTACAAAGGAATTAAGAAAGGCGGGTAATAAGACAGCTTTTTTCACAGAAAAGAAGATTCATCAGAAAATCAAGACAAAGGAACTGGGCATGGAAAAGATGTAGGTTGGAAGCTGGTAAGACAAAGATGAGGATACTTCAAGTAGAAACACTAAAAAAGCTGAAACTAGGCAATGAACAAGATGGGACAAGAGTATCTTGTACAATGTCCAATATAAATAGTAGTGATATCATTGGAAAGTAGGAATAGTACAGTCATGATGCATGCCCTCCTAGGCATGCATCCTAGGGGTGCTTTCCTAATAGTTATTAATGTGTTTTACAGTTTTGTCCTTTATGGTGTATATCCCTGTAATTCAGAGAAATAAGTAACTTGAAAGCTGGGCAGCTACATAAACAGGAATAAGCAATCACCCAGGAGGCAGTGTTGGAACACCTTATTTTGCTTAGCTTTGAACTCTAGACTATAGGGCTGGGTATACATTTCTAAAGATCACTTTGACTCTGTTAGCTTCTTGTTTTCTGAATCCAAAAAGTAATCAGGGTAGCAGGTACACAGTGAGACAATGTGCAGGTGTAGCTCTATCTCTGGTCTCTTTGCTTCCTAGACTCAATACAGAATACTGTGTCTTTTATTCTAACAGGGTCTTTTTTGATACTGCAGCTTCTTTGATATTAGGACTGTTTGAGAAGTAGGTCTTTTTTTTTTTTAACTTTGTAGAAAATTAATTGGCCAAACAATCTCAGAGTTAGTCTAATGGGGACTAGGGAAAGAATAAATTATACTAGACAGTATTCTTTCAGTCATTTTTATGTAAATTGTACTCTGGATATTAAGATAATACTGGGAGCATTCAATTGTCTCTATTTGATAGTGGCACATTATACATTAAGTACAAATGGCATGTAGAGTAAGAGAGCGACCCACTCATAAGTAAGTGACACAGACAAGGACTGAAGGTGAAGGACCATGGACTTTAGAATCAGAGCTAAGTCATTCACTCACCCCAGATTTTTTAAAATCAGGGCATCATAACTTTTTTGAGTTCTCATTTCTTCATTAAATGCCTCCCTCACCTGATGGATAGGATAGAATATTGTAACATATACTCAAACATTTCACTTTTAAAGGATGTTTAGAAACAGCTGTGTCCCACACCAAAGGAACATCAGAGAGGCCTGAGAAGATGGCAGAAGTTAGGGAATGGTTTGTAAAACACGAATCACTTTAAAGTATAGATAAGCCTTGGACGGTGTGTTAGTTTTGCTTTATAACCACAAATTATCAAGTTACAATGAGGAGACTGGTTTTATTTATTTTTTCCTTTGGCATTGAAGGTTTCAGAGTTGATGCTGCAATTCTGAGCATGTGGTACCATAGAGGCAAAAGTCTATGCTGAAATAAGTCCACATGTTCCCATTGTAGATAGCATGCAAAGAAAGGAAGAGGAAGAGAGCTGGTCTCACCTGTCCTCTCCTAAGGCACACAACTAGTGACCTGAAGACCTCTCATTAGGCCCCACTTTCTATAGATTCTACTACCTTCTGGTAAGACCACACTGAGGACAAAATCTTTAGCACACAGTCTAGGGGGAACACTCAAGACCCAAACTTAGTCAAAAGGTATATGGAGAATAAAGTTGTTTTTGACACAGAAGTAGATAAAGGAAAAAAGACAAAGGTAGGATAAATAGCAAATATTTAAAGATCCCCAATAATAGCATTTTGTCCATGGAAAGCTATTAGTTCTTTGGGATGAGGTAGGACATGGGATAAAGGCTTCACTTTGATGTTTGAATTACAAGCTTCTAGGTGAGATGCCTTGTGTTGGCAGTCTATTCCCTCACTCTATACAAGTGGTTCTCAATGCTTTCTTTCTAATGATGTGACCCTTTAATTCAGTTCCTCATGTTGTGGTGACCCCAACCATAACTTATTTTTGTTGTTACTTCATAACTTTCATTTTGCTACTCATAAATCATAAATACCTGCTAAATGGGATAACTGATATGAAACCACTATGAAGAGGTCATTCAATGCTCAAACGGATCGAGACCCACAGTTTGAGAACTACTGCTACTCAATTCATATCACTAAAGGAACTCCTCTTGACTTTCTTCTTCTGAAGAACAACACCATGGGTGATTGATTGCCTGATGATGGCATGCAGAAGGCGGCATTTTGACAAGTTTATTAAGCTAAACTCATTTGTTGACTGAAACTTAAGTACTGTAAACTCATCTGAAGTATTTATTCTTCAATAACTATTCTTTAATTCTTGGTGCTTGCAAATCTCATTGATCATGCTAGAGATATTGAATCCACAGTTAAGGAAACAAGACTTAAGAACTGTGTGATTAACCTCTTCCTTTTCAAGAGAGCCTACAAGAAGAGATGGAAATGTGTTCCTTCTGCATGCTTTTGTCTGGCACTGATTTTCTTTGAGGCAGCTTCTCCCAGTGGTGACATGACATATATTTTGTGAAATTCTTTCCACCACATCTCACTTCAGATTTAATCTGCTAAATTCAGAACATTTTGAATATTTCTACTTATAACTATAGTCTAGATGTTCCTGAAACATCACAGTGGGATAGCCTCATAGTTTATGATTTGTTAATGTTTTATTCACTGTTTAAGACACTGACAACCGCATTGAAACAAGGATAGGATGGGAACCCAGATGTGTGAGAAAGAAGCTCTAAAACATTGTCAGCCTTTAACATCTAGGAGTTTTTCCAAATCCCTGAATCCTGAAAAAATTCTCTATTAGTTCTGCTGTAGCAGGAAGAGCACTTGAAGCAAAACTGACTACCTTTCCCTCCTTCACCTTCTTTTCCTCTACAGGAGTGTAATTGGTCTACAGGGTGTGGGGTAAGCCAGCATCAGTCTTTCTCTTCTTACTGAACTGAGGCTACCAATGGGCTGAGACAGAGAAGTCACAACTCTGAACTCCCATGGAGTCCCACAACTTTTCAAACATTCTTAGTGTAAGGTATTTCTGCCTCCTCCCTTTCCTCTCTATTCTCCTCTCTCCCATTTTAAGCATACCCATCCCTACTTTTCCCCTTCACCATTTATAGCACCCAAGTCCTGCTCTCCTGCTCTCTAGAGTCCCATCCCCCATACTGGAATTTGTGGTCCTGAACCAATTTTCACTCTCTTGACACTTTAACCTAGTTTTTCAATCTACCATCGAGAACACATCTTGAAAAAAACATAAATGTCTTATGATGAATGAAATTCTTTTAAAATAAAAACTGCTCTTTAGAATCCTGTTGCCTCCCAAGGTAAAGCATAGAGGTAATATGTTTCTCCACATTTCAGCTTAGGGAACTGATCCCAGCTCCAAATGTGTTTCAGATTCCCTTAGAGATCTCAACCTTCCTAATGCTGCAACACTTTAATGCAATTCCTCATGTCGTGGTGACCCTCCAACCCCCCAAAAATGTTTTTTTGTTTCTACTTCATATGTAATTTTGCTATTCTTATGAATTATAATGTAAATATCTGATATGTAGGATATCTGATATATAACTCCAAAGGAGTCACGACCCACAGGTTGAGAGCCACTGCCTTAGAACCAGAATTGAAGACCACATCACAGAAACCAGTTTGTTCATTCCTGTGACTCTGGAAATTGAACGCTGACATCAGTACTCAAGAGATATCAAATAGGAGGTGATGGCACCTGTGCTCTTCCATGCAAGTTTGCTAAGAGGCCCAGAGTAATATCAACCTGGTATCTTAGAGGCCTGGAATGGTTGAATTCTGAGCTGATATACTCATTCCAGCTTGCTCTGTTTTTGAGAAAACAGAGCATGACTTATGAAAACAGACTATGACTACTTTGATTTGTTCATGTCATGTTCTAGTGAATGTCATAGTGCTCAGTGAATAAAAGATGTATTTGAAAGTGATGTGAAATAGGGTTTTTCCCATTGAACCCATGTAATATGAACAGGGAACTCAATCCTGAAAGTTGTCCTCTGGTCTACAGATGGATATTGGGAAGATGGGTTATTTATACACATATGTCTAAAGAGTTTTATGTGGCTAAGATAAACTCTGCTAGGTATTACCTAGTTTATTCATTCTTCAAATCTTGACTCAAGCCTCCCATTTCTGAAAGAAGTCTTCCAGCATTAAGTGTGCCGCTTACTCCAGTAACTTTGCTGCACCATCAGCCATCAAATGACGTCACTTTCATCATCAGAAGTGAGATTCACATTACATACTAGGTATGTGGTCAATATCAGCAACATTTGTTCAATGAGTGCAATTGACCAAGGCTAGAATCACAGACACTAGCTTTCCAGAGTTTACAGTCTTTAATTCACATAAATTCTTGTATCTATTGGCTTCTCTAAAAGACATTAACAGTTCACCATAAAAAGATATCAATGTTTATGGGTTACTTGCCTGAGATTATCTAAAATCTAGAGCTGCCTAAATTATTCTATCCATTTTTTCTGGGTTAAAAATCACTTAATTTGAGGGCAAGAAGACCTGAATGTGGATGCCAGCATTCACATGGGAAGCCAAGCATGGTTGTATGTGATTGTGAGCCTAATAGTAGGACAAGTGTGTCCCCAGCTACTCTAGCCAGTTAGTAAGCTCCAGGCTCAGAAACATCAATTTCCAGCCTTCCTATATATGTAAAGACATACATATAATTCTCAGGCCCATACTAATATATCTTACACAAAAACATCCTATTTTACATAACTAGGAAACAAAGGGGCTACTTATATTTGTTATTCATACTATTTTGTATATTTACATATACATTATACATATTATATCGTATTATAATTATGTATATATTATTTATTATATTATTATGATATATAACATTATATTATTTGTTATTAATTGTAATTTTTTCTTTATTATTGTATTTATTCTTTAGTATTCAGTATTCCAAATACAATTTTTCCTAGCAACTTTAGAAATCTGAAGCCACAGACATTTCTTAGAAGTTAGCTTTGCCTATAATTGATTCAGCATGTACATGTGTGTAAATGCATTTGTGTTTTGTGCCTTTGTTATTTTCTCAAAAATGATCCTCTGCACCTTCACTCTTAACGTAGCCATACAGATCCCCGGGTTAAGGAATCTTGAGTGTAACACAATGGTGGTCTTTAGAGGGAAATCCCATGGAAATTTTTTATGTTCCTGAAGCTGTGTTTTCTTTTATATTTTGAACCACTTATTCTGAAATGTTACAAATTTTCTGGAAGTTTAAAAATGGTAAAACAATTTCCCACTTGCTTTTATGAAGTTAAAGTGCATGTGTCATCAAATGTAGGTAAATATTCAATGCCAGAGCATTAAATACATGAAAGTTGTTGTACAGTCATTACTAACTAGCACCCATACTTCAACAGCATGGTTACATAAAGAAAATCCCAACAAAGAGGACAACAATAGACATGCTAATATAGAAGGGGGAGCCTGACTAGGCCCTAAGCATAGACAAAGAGTTACAGGCAACTAAGGAATGAGGAGAGTGGAAGAAATAGCCTTACCTGGGGATGATTCTTCCAATTTGTTATCCAATACCAAGTGTTCAACCGTGCTCATATACGTGCAAATATTGCATGTTTTTTAAAGATGAAAAAAACGAGGCTCTAAGTGATTCAGAGCTTGTGCATATTCCATACCCATCTTGGGACTAATTTGGGCAAAGATCCAGATGTACTAACTTCCGGTCACAGGCCATAGCTGAGGATATCATCTAAACAAATACTGTTAAGCAAATAAAGAAAGCTAGAATATTTAAAGACAAATAATTTCACTGATTGTGAGAAAGAAACAAAGAAAACTATGTTCTGATTTCAAAATATTTAGGAATATTGGTTAAGTAAATAGTGAACCACTATTGTTTACTTTGGAGGGAATTGTGTCAGATATTTGTCTTAGTTAGGGATTTATTGCTATGAAGAAACAATATGACAATGGCAAATCCTATAAAGGAAAACATTTAATTTGGGCTGGCTTACAGTTCAGAGGTTTAGTCCATTATCATCATGGCAGGAAAGATGGAAGTATGCAGGCAGATATGGTGCTGGTAAAGGAGTTGAGAGCTCTCCCTTTGGATCAGCAGGCAGCTGAAAGTGTCTATTTTGAGCTTCTGAGACCTCAAATGCATTAAGTCCAACGTCAAAAGTTCCTAAAGTCTGTAACAGTCTCAACATTGTTTAAAATTCCAAGGTTCGAAGTCTCTTCTGAAAGTCATGCAATCTCTTAACTGTAATCTTCTGTAAAATCAAAATGAAAAAGCAGATCACATCCTGGGCAGTCTCTCACCTCTGCATTTACATGTCTGATGTCAAGACTCTCTCCAGGTCTTCAACTTCTTTCAGCTTTGTTGACTGCAGCACACTTCTTTCTCTTGGGCTCTTTCCAGTCCCTGTTAGCATCTTACCTCAGTAGGATATTTCCATGGTTCTGGCATCTTTAATATCTTTGAGTCTCCAAGGCAATTTCTGATTCACCTTCATAGCTTCACAAATTGGTCTAAGTCTTCGTGCAGGGGCACCCCTGACACATGCTTGGCTTCAGCAGCTTTTCTCAGTTGTGAAGGGAGATTCTATAATCCATGTTGTCTATCCTTGGCTCTAAAGTCAGAACCATGTGACTGAAGCTATCATGTTCTGCTGCTTGCTGAGGCTGGAACATGGCCCCTTCTTCAATTACATCTTTACAAGTTTTCTGTTTTCAATGGTTGTCTTCACTGAATAAGCTTGGCTGTCCTGGAACATGATCTGTAGACCATGCTGTCCTAGAATGTAGAGATCCACTTGCCTTTGTCTTCAGAGTGCTATGATTAGAGGCTGTACCACCATATCTGGACCTAAGCTCTTTATTAATTCCTTTCACATTGGAAGGTTAGCTTGGTGCAGTCTTGTGCTAAGGTCACCACTACCTTTATTCCATTTAATAGCAGGCTTATTTTAATCTGTTTATATCCTTAAACACAGCACTTAGCTCCATTCCACTTCCTGGTGCCCATTTTCTCCTTGAATTGTACATTTTGTATTCTTCCTTGCTCATCATTCTCCTTTTCATTGTAGATAGATCTTCATAAGAGTAAACACTAATGACCATACAACAGAGTCAATACTAGGCTGTTTTGAGATTTCTTCTGCCAATGCAATTAATCCTATACTTTAGTCTCAGGCAGACTTTTTAGACAAGGGGAAAAATGACATACTCTTTGCCAAAATAAAAAAACAAAACAAAACAACAACAAAAAAACCAAACAGAAAACAGTCTCTAGAAGCCACATACTAAAATAATCCTTCTCTAAAACCTCTTGAGCCAGGCCCCCACAGTTGAAGTGACATATAGCACCATTGTCTTCCATGTTTCTAGCAGGATGGCCCAATAAGCTTCATTTAAAGAATTCAACCAATTTTCTACTCTAAAGCCCCAAAGTCCACAGTCTTCCAAACAAAAGCATGGTCTAACATATCATAGAAATAAACTACTCCTGGTACCAATTTCTGTCTTAGGGTTTCTATTGCTATGAAGAGACACCATGACCACGGCCACGCTTATAAAAGAAAACATTTAATTGTGGCTAAGTTATAGTTCAGATGTTTAGTCCACTATAATCATGGCAGGTAACAGAGTGGCATATAGATAGACATGGAGCTAGAGAAGGGGCTAAGAGAGCAGGTAGCAATAAGTGACTGTCTTGAGCTTCTCCGACCTCAAAGCCCACCCTCTAGTGACATACCTCCTCCAACAAAGTCAACCCACTCCAACAAGACCACACCTCCTAATAGTGCTAATCTCTTTGGCCAAGCACTAAAACATATGAGTCTATGAGAGGTATTCTTATTTATATAATGCATATATGCTTAAACTATATAAACATGTGTGGTGGTTTGAATATACTTGACCCTTGGGAAGTGGCACTATTAGGAGGTGTGGCCTTGTTGGAGGAAGGCATCACTGTGGGAGAAGGCATTGAGGTCTTATGCTCAAGCTCCACCCTGTATGGGAGAGTCTCTCCTGGCTGCCTGTGGGAAGACAAGTCTCTTCCTGACTGCCTTCAGATCAAGATGTAGAACTCTTGGCTCCTCCAGCACCATGTCATTCTGCATGATGTCATGCTTCCAACCATGATGGTAACTGTAAGCCATCCCCAATTAAATCGTTGTCTTTTATAAGAATTGCCATGGTCATGTTGTCTCTTCACCGCAACCCTAAGACAGTTTGATCTTGTTAAATTTTCTCCTATATGCATTGATTTTTCCACATCATTTTCCTCCGGAAGCCTGACCTCCTTCCACAAGATATGGCAATCCACAGTGCTTTGTATCTTTCAGATAAATGGAGTGCTTCATTTGGCTTGGCCTTTTGATGACATTAAGAAGCCAGTTGACATAAGAATAAGGTGAAGCCAAACAAATTAATCTAGAAATAAAGCAAAGTAGTATGCTACAATAAAAGACAGTCTTAGTAGAAAAGCTGAGTTACAGTCTGGTCACTGGACTGAGTCTCCATTTACCTTTGGGTATTTAATAATAGTTTCATAAATACTTAGCAAAAATACTTAGCCATAATTTTGGTGGATGAGAACTGTAATAGAAACAGAAGTTTAGCTCTCTTGGGGTTTGAATGTGTCAGTTCAAAATAGATATAATTTGGGTTCTAGCCCCTAAAACTAAAGAATGTGAGTTTATTGGAAAATACATCTCTTAAAGTGATAGTGATAGTCAAGTTAACATAGATCGTATCGGTGGGTCTACCTTAGTGTGGTTGATGCCTTTATGGAAAGCTTGTTCTCAGACAGTACCTGCCTACAGGAAGAATCTCATGCTCATTCCTCTCTACCAAGAAGGTGTGCCTAAAGTGTGTCCTCCTCTCACAGCCACAGAAGTCATTAACCTTGACTTCATATTTCTGTCTGTCTTACTCAGGGTTTCTATTCCTGCACAAACATCATGACCAAGATGCAAGTTGGGGAGGAAAGGGTTTATTCAGCTTACACTTCCATGTTGCTGTTCATCACAAAAGGAAGTCAGGACTGGAACTCAAGCAGGTCAAGGAGCAGGAGCTGATGCAGAGGCCATGGAGGGATGTCACTTACTGGCTTGCTTCTCCTGGCTTGCTCAGCCTGCTTTCTTATAGACCCCAAGACTACCAGCCCACAGATGGTACCACCCACAAGGGGCCCTCCCCCCTTGATCACTAATTGAGAAAATGCCCTACAGCTGGATCTCATGGAGGCATTTTCTCAACTGAAACTCCTTTCTCTGTGATAATTCCAGCTTGTGTCAAGTTGACACACAAAACTAGCCAGTACACTGTCCTTAGCATATGACATTTCAAATTTGTTTACATAAACCATCCCATCTGTGGATCGTTGGTACAATAGCCAAGAAAACTAATTTAGACTCAGCCTTCTCCAGTACTCCTCTTTACTTTCTATATCATCTTTAGCAGCTTGCTTTGAATGTAGCTTATGAGGTGTATAGTCCTAGGACAGTGCCTGACATATGCAAAAGAAGTAAAAAGCCCAATCCTTCTTGCTGGAGAAATTTATGGTCTAGATGGAGCCCAAGGACAGAATCCTAGAGAATACATAGTAACAACACAAGACAGTATTTAACAAAGTAAATGAAGTCTAACCTCATCAGTACCCCTGGAAGCCAGGGGTAATTCAGAAGTAGCCCTTTTGGAAGATTTTCTTACACATTTGTTGGGATACAATTTGATTCACACACTATAAAATTAACCCACTCATAATAAAGGGGTCAATTATTTATAGTATATTCACAGCTTTGGGTAACTGTCAACCATAATTTCAGAATATATCAATCACTGCAAAAGGAATCCCTGCCATTCATAGTAACTGTTCACTAGAGTCCATGGCAACAATTAATCTACTTAATATCTGTATGGAGTGGCATCAGTGTTTCGCATAGATGGATCCAATAAGATGGTCTTTCATGTCTTTTCATAAAATGTTTTTAAGGTTCATCTGTATTCTCATGTTAGCATGTTGCTTCTTTTTCCTACTGAAGGGGTTGTAAATTTTTACATATACAATTCTAGAGGTTTTGGCTGGACTTGTGCATTAAATTGACAGAGAAAAAAGACAATCATACAAATTGATATATGTTTTTTTATGTGACCAGACCCCCTCTTTATAAGGAAATAAAGATTCGTCATAAATTGCTCAAATTCATGCCAATGGAACTGATGCCTCAGAGGGCCACCTATGGGTTTGGAAATTTAGAGAGATTCTATTAAAGTAAAGCATGAGTTCATTTGTTCATGGCTCTGTTTCATTTTACTTTAACCATAGTTCCCACTTAAGTACTCTCAGATATTTGGTCCTCCTGGTTCTACAGTACAACATATCTCAACATTCACTGGGACACACAGCCCATTTAATCTTCATACACACTGAGAAAGAAGAATCTCCTCTGGCTGCTATGATGATCCTGGCAGTTCTTGGGTTCTGATTTGAAAATGTCTCAGGTATTTACTATAGTCCATTATCAAGGCAACAAGAATCTCAGGGAGGAGAGGAGATTTTTGAAGGAGCAGCATCGTCAGACAAAGAAGTATTTCGAATACAGAGAGAACCATGTCCCAAAGTTAAAGATATGGGGATCAACCTGGATTTGTCCCCATTTGACTAGTTTAATTTTCATAAAATAGGAAGAGCATGAATTATTGAATAGACTTATTATGAGCCAGTTACAGACTATAAAGCAGATTCATTTACATGAAAGCCCATGGTCTAGATGGCTGCAAATATGTCTTAGATGTCTAAGTAGACTACAGATATAGGTTTAATGAGCAAAGAAGTTCATAAAGCCAGATGCCCATGTGGTGCTTTGGAGCTATTTCTGCCTGTAACTGAGCTGGATCTCCTCTTGGACCCATATAGTTGTTCATAGCTGGTGATTCCAAGGGGGAGACTGTTTTTCTATAGCTCACACAGCAGATCTCAAATCAGTTTACTACTGGCACTCTGTAATTCACTAGGCCCAGCAAACATGGAGTGATGCCATCTAATTGGATCCAGACTCACTGGATAGGAGGAGCCTCTACTTCCTGTCACCTGGCAGGGAGATGTGAGCTTCCGCCAAACCAGGCAGAATCAGTTTCTTATTATGAAAGGAGCATTTCTGCTCAGAATGATGAATAATGCCTGAAGATCAATAAAAATAACAGTAAAGATAGTAACACAGTTATTCTACATTAAAATGAGCATACAATAATTCTATGTACTGGAGAAACTACATATATTATTTTTTTTCTATGAATTAATTTATTTATTCACTTTACATCCCAATTGCAACCCCCCCTCCTTATAGTCCCTGCTCTTCTTCTCCTCTGAGAAGGAGGAAACCCCTACCCAGGGTACAAACCCACACTACAATCTACAGACTCATATATTATTTAAAAAAAAAAAAAAAAAAAAAAAAAGGCAGATGAAATTTGCATGCATGACTACGTATAAAAATCCCTTTTGTTTACATTTGTTATTAAATATGTATTACATTTATGTGTACCTCTCTCTCTCTCTCTCTGTGTGTGTGTGTGTGTGTGTGTGCATATGTGTGCATGTGTGTGTGTGTGTGTGTGTGTGATGGTTAATTGAAGGGCAAAGAAAAACTCATAGAAATCCATTCTCTCCTTCCACCAAAAAGCAGGTCCCAGGAATCTAAGGTTTCTAGATTTGGTGTTAAGTACCTTTACTTCCTGAGACATCTCTTGGATGCAAGACTTCTTTTTTGAAAAACAGTGGCACTCCTAAGTACAGAAGGAACTAGTCATCTAGAGATTGGGCCTGTTAACAACTTCAGCATTCATAAGGGAGCCCATGAAGCTCCACCTCTCACTGGAGGTTAATGGTTTCTGGGAGGGGCTTGACTATCTGCATGTAGAGATTGGAAGGAAAATTCCATGTTCCATTTTGCCCACACATTAAAAAATAAGTATGAGTGTATTTTAAAGGAGTCAGCTTTTAACAAAGATGTGGAGACAGGGAAACATTTCTTCATTGCTGGCAGGGGTGCAAACATGTACAAACCACTTGGAAAATCAATTTGGTGATCTCTTAGAAAACTGGGAACGGTGGAGTACTACTCAGCTATTAAAAACAATAATTTAATGAAATTTGCAGGCAAATGAATGGAACTTGAAAATATGATCCTGAGCAAGGTAATTCAGTCACAAAAAGACGAACATGGTATGTACTCACTGATAAGTGGATATTAGCCCAAAAGTCCGGAATACCCAAGTTTCACTTTACAGTAACCGCTGGACTGAGAGTGAGGTCCCAGATGGAGGAGTTGGAAAAGGGACTGAAGGAGCTGAGGTAGTTTGCAGGCCCATGGAGGGAACAACAGTGTCAACTGGCCTGACCCCTCTCCCCCCCACACCCCTGTCCTCCTGGAGGCTGGACCACCAACCAAAGAATACACATCGAGGGACCCATGGCTAGGACCACATATGTGGCAGAGGAGGGCCTTGTTGGCCATCAGGGGGAGGAGAGGCCCTTGGGCCTGAGGGTGTTAGAGGCCCCAGTAAAGGGGAATGTCAAGATGGGAATACAGGAGTGGGTGGGCAGGTGGGTGGGACGTGGAATACCCTCATAGGGGCGGGGGAGGAGGAGGGGATAGGTGGTTTCCAAAGAGGAGACCTAGAAAGGGGGAAACATTGGAAACGTAAATAAAGTATCAAAAATAAATAAATAATTTAATAAAAAAAGAGAAAAAAGAAAACTGGGAATGGTTCTACTTCAAGATCCGGCTACACCATTCCTGGACACATACCCAAAAGATGGTCCAACATCTCACAAGACACATGCTCAACTATGTTCACAGCATGCTCAAACTATGTTCACAGCAACTTTATTCGTAATAGCCAGAAACTGAAGACAACTTAGATGTACCTCAACTGAAGCATGGATTAAAAAAAAAAAAAAAAAAAAAAAAAAAAAAAAAAAATATATATATATATATATATATATATATATATATATATATATATATATATATATATATAGTACATTTACACAAAGGAATATCATTCAGATATCAAAACCAAAGGCATTATGAAATTTACAGGTAATTGAATGGAACTTGAGAATATCATCCTGAGTGAGGTAACCCAGTCCCAAAAGTACACTTACATGGTATGTAGTCACTTATAAGTGGATATCAGCCATAAAATACAGGTACTGTGCTACATTCCACAGACCCAAAGAAGCTAAATAAGAAGGAAGGCCAAAATGGGGGAGCTTGAATCTCACTTAGAATAGGGAATAAAATAGAATAGGCAGATGGAGGGAGGGACTTGAGAAGGAGGGGTCTGGGGACGGAAATGGGGGTTCAGGATCAGGTGGGAGGAAAGACAGGAGAGATGGCTACATGGCCATGAAAATGAATGGAAATCTGCAACTGACAGAGGTGAAGGGCGGGGGAATCTTTAAGATAAGATAGAGACCTGGGATAAGGTTGGTGCCCAAGAATCGATGGCAATGACCTCAATTGTGACTCATAGCACTGAAGATATGGAACGTGAAGAGACCACCTCCTGTAGACAGGCAGGAACTCCAGTGGAGCAATAGAGATACCAACCCACCCTCAAAATGTTCAACCCAAAATTTATCTGGTCTACAGGAAATGCAGGCATGGGGATGGAGCAGAGACTGAGGGAATGGCCAACCAATAACTCTAGACCCATCGCATAGGCAAGCACCAGTCCCTAACACTGTTAATGATACTCTGTTATGCTTGCAGACAGGAGCATGCTGTCCTCTTAGAAGCTCTACCCAGCAGCTGACTCAGTCAGATACAGACACCCACAGCCAAACAGTAGATGGAGCTTGGGAACTCTTATGAAAGAATAAAAGGAAAAATTGAGGGCCCCAAAAGGATAGGAACTCCACAGGAAGCCCAATAGAGTCAACTAACCTAGACTCTTGGGCTCTCAGAGTCTGAACCACCAACCAAAGAACATACACAAGCTGGACCTTGGCCTTCCCACACATATGTACCAGATTTGCAGCTTGGCCTTTATGTAGGCCCCAAACAACTGGGGCAGGGGCTATCACAAAAGCTGTTGCATGTGCTTGGGCTATTGCCTTCTGGCTGTGCTGCCTTGTCTGGCCTCAGTGGGAGAAGAAGTACCTAGCCTCATAGAGACTTGAAGTGCCAGGGTTGGGGGATACTCAGGAGGGGGCCCATGCCTTCAGAGGAGAAGAGGAGAAAGGATGGGGTAAGGATTGTGGGAGGGAGTGACCAGAGAGTGGGCAGTGAATGGGATACAAAGTGAATAATTAAAAACTCAAATTTAATTTTAAAAAAAGGAATCGGCTTTATTGCTTGATTTCCATCACACAGAAACATTTGATTCTCATGAAAAGCATACACAATTGTTTCTCTGTCATTGTATCCATCTGAGTATTGCTCCCTGCAGGAGGGTGCCATCTGAGGATCTAGACAGCTTTTCACTCTCTCTCTCTCTCTCTCTCTCTCTCTCTCTCTCTCTCTCTCTCTCTCTCTCTGTGTGTGTGTGTGTGTATTTTAGATTGTTTATTTTTCTTTGAGCATCCAATCAAGAAATACTATAAGAGGGAGCACCAGCTAGCAAAGAGACAAGTTTAAATAAAATCATACCCTTTCTGGATCTTTCTTCCTTTAGCATGTTCTTTAATCAAGGCTAAATAAAAAGGCCTGCTGAGGGAACCCAGTGAGCAACATTGGTAGACATAGGAAATCAAAAGGACCTGACTCCTTCTGAAGTTTGGTGGGTTTATTGGCAAGTGAGGGAAACAATTCTTCAGTTATGAATCTGTCCACTTGATAGAAAATATGCTTTAATTAAGTCTTCTGCAAAGGAGACAGATGTTATTCTCATGCTAAGGGATCAGCAGTAATATATAGGAAATGGTGGGAAAATAATGACTTCAAGTACAAAGCAAAATTGCAAACAGTGCTGTGAATAGAGACTCATGCAGTAATTGGTAAGAACCAAAGAATGTAAGCTTCCCATTCCTTCCCCTCCCCTCTCCTGCATTTCCTCCTCTTTCATTCCTTGCCCTTCCCTTCCTCCTCTCCATATACTCCTAGACTTCTAAATTTTAAAAAATGCGACAGATTCTTAATAAGCTTCCTTATCTTGAATTCACCAAGTATCATAGGCAGACTTTCAACTTACAGTCTTGCTGTCTTGGACTTCTGAATAACAAAGATTATAGGTGTTGGCCATCACACCCAATGTATTAGGTACAGACCGCTGGGGAATTTTTATTTTAATTGTCAAAAAACCAGTATTAGCTTTTAAGAAGTATCTGCCCATCAAACTTAATGTCTGTTTTCTTAGCAAATGAAAGTCCATGGTCAACTTCTTATAGCCATTGGAAATTCTGAAAACCTTAACTTAAAACATCTTTCATTGTAGCTCTCTCTGCAGTCCAGGCTCTGTGAACAGAATATCCACATTATCAAATTTGAGGAAGACTCTGACTGCCTTCAAGCTTGCTGGAACAGTAAGAACGACAAATTGTGTTTAAAATAATAGTAGGATAGACACCAAACAACAAAGTCATCAAACTTATTTTTAACACACACACACACACACCGTTCCCTCTTGAAAAGTAAAATCTCTTCATAATTTTCCTTCCCCACAGAGAGTACATTTTCCTTTCCAGAAATAGGTTCTGCACCAATTCTAAATGTTCCAGTGTGGATTGCTGCCCTCAATGAGGGGTGGGCTCAGTCTCCAAAAGCTTGTCTCTGACTCTAAGCAGTGACCCTACACAATCTGGCCAAGATTTTCTGGTTTGCAGGACATGTGGAGACCTAATGCTGGAATGAACTCCTATCAGTTGCATAGAATTTATTTGTACTGGGTCCCGGAGATGTGTGAATGCAGAGATAAAGGCCTTTCCATTCTGCAGAAAGTTTAATTAAGAATAAAAAATTCAGGTTTGCTGCTATATTTCTTTGGTTTATATTACTTATTATTTCATTGTTTACTACCAGGAAAAAGGGAACTTCAATAATTTGTAAAGCTAGCAGACAAACAATATACCTCATTATGACATTATACATACATGTTAGTGTAGGTTTGTTTGTTTGTTTGTTTGTTTGTTTTTTTGATTGATTCCTCTGTCTCATTGTCTTCCTTCCTCTTGTACCTCTCTTCTGGCTACCTTCAAAAAAATCTTTCTTTTGTGTTTCATTGTTTTTCTTTTATTCTCCCTCTGTTGAGTTTCTCACCTTTCATGGAGTATGTGTGTATATAATATTATGTGATTATATTATATGAAATTCATAGTCATATATATATTCTGCATATGATTGAAAATGAGAGGTATTTGTCTTTCTGACCATGGCCTTTTCATTTCTCCTTATGGTTGAATAAAATATGAAATTCCATTGTGTATATCTACCACATCTTCTTTGTCTACTCATTTGTTAATGTAAATCAAGTGTGGTTTCATTTTCTAGCTGTTGTGAGTGCTGTGGTAGTAAACATGGATATGCAAATATCTCTGTAGTAAATTTACTTGTAGTTGTTGACATATATGCAGGAGTGGCACAGTCTGCTCCTATGATATCTGTAGTTTTCCTAGCCTTCTCCACATTTGAATTCCACGGGGACTACAATAGCTTACATTCCCAACAGTAAATGTAATGGTTTCTCTTTTGCCTTATCTATGCCAACATGTATTGTCTTTTGTGAAAACTGGACTTTGAACTTATAGGAGATTGAACAAGATAATACAGATGGAAAAATCTTGGAGCAGATCTTGGGCTTGAAATCCTCAACCAGTCTCGCAACATCCAGAGGAAGCTCAACTCCCAAGTGTTCTAACACACCCAGGATCACAGGATCACAGGATCTTGGTCAAACCAGGATCTCAGGATCACAGGATCCCAGAATCACTGGATCCCAGAGACAGCTGGTCTCTGAGGAGTTCTGACACAACCAGGATCACAGGAAGGATAGGCTCCAGTCAGATAAAGGGAGGGAAGCTATCACTAGAGATAACAAGATGGCAGGAGGCAAGCTCGAGAACATAAGCAACAGAAACCAAGGTTAACTTTCATTATCAGAACCCAATTCTCCCACCATAGCAAATCCTGGATACACCATTACACCAGAAAAGCAAGATGTGAATCTAAAATCCCTTCTCATGATAATGATAGAGGACTTTAAAAAGGACATAACTCCCTTAAAGAAATACAAGAGAACACAGGTAAACAGCTAGAAGCCCTTAAAGAGGAAACACAAAAATCCCTTAAAGAATTATAGGAAAACACAACCAAACAGGTGAAGGAATTGAACAAAACCATCAAGGATCTAAAAATGGAAACAGAAACAATAAAGAAATCACAATGGGAGACAACCCAGGAGATTGAAAACCTAGGAAAGAGATCAGGATTCATAGATGCAAGTATCACCAACAGAATACAAGAGATAGATAAGAGAATCTCAGGTGCAGAAGATACCATAGAAAACATTGACACAACAGTCAAAGAAAATGCAAAATGCAAAATGCTCCTAACGCAAAACATCCAGGAAATTCAGGACACAATGAGAAGACCAAACCTAAGGATAATAGGTATAGAAGAGAGTGAAAATTCCCAACTTAAATGGCCAGTAAATATCTTCAACAAAATTATAGAAGAAAACATATCTTCAAGGGAGAACATTGGAGTTATTTGAATTTTATGGTCACATTAGGGAGGTAAATCCTATATATTTTAGAAAACTAATATTTATTTGCTCTGAATTTAGAGTTAATCTGTCAGAAATAATTTCTAATTGCATGATGTTTTTACAAAGTGATTTCATTTATTTTAATCATATTTATAATGTGAAATTATAAGATGATGATAAAAAAAATCTCATGGTTTGAGAACCCGGATTTAAAGCAGGAGTTCTTGGGTTAAAGTATTTGCAATAAGAAAACTGATGCTATTGTGGCACCTGAGTGGGGGATATGGTTGATCTGTTCCCAAGTTCATGTCAAGTCATGCCATGCCCAGGCTAGCTCTAATTAAAGGCTGTGTTTGGAGATGGATTACTCTATATAAGACTCTTCTCACAGTATCTTTGCTCTGTGCCTCCTTAATGTGTTAGACTAACCTTTCTGAGAACGCAGATATGTCCTTGTTCTCTCTCCCATCCTTTAGGGAGTGTCAAATCTACAATGCAGTCTGCAAGTCTCTCTTCACTCTCTCTCTCTTTTAACCTTCACAGGCATTTTCCCCATAAATCTCTTGCTTGATTAACCCTGTATTGATGTCTGGCTTTTGGATGGCAGAAACCAACACACTGAGCAAGGTAATGTCACATGAGAATTTTCATGCAGCTGGTCCTTGCCATAGCAGACATCCTGATCCATCTTGCTATATACCCAATATAATTTTTGTTCCATTAAATCTCAGTTTCTGTGAACCCATGCAGAGACTGTCCTAAGTGGAGATGATTACACTGCAGGCAGAGGAGTTGGCAGCAGCTCTTTGCAGAAGGAGATAAAAGCAGATCCTCGGGGAAAGCCTGGACTAGAAAATTGACCCAGGTGTTGAGCTAAGCTAGTGTTCAAGCATTTCACCATCATGTCCCATGTCTTGAATCAGCAGAAGAAGAGTCCACACATCAAGGTATCTGTCACATGGAAGGACAAGGTATAAGAAATCAAGAAAATTAGAATGAAAAATGACAAAAGCAATAACTGGCACCAGGACTCTAGCAGAGGCTGATGACTTATGCCAAGCAAGGTTATTAAGAAGCACAGCATCTTACATACTATTTGCAGGGGCAGGACTGAGGGCACAACTGCCAAAGTCAGCAGAGAGCTAAGTCACACAAAGTTGGCAAAGAGAACACAGGATGCCTCAGACTCAGCTTCGTTAGGACTCATAACCACAGCCCAGGGGGAAGAGGCAGGTCCCCAGAAACCACAACCTTGAACCCTATAAGGCACAAGCTCCAGCATCACAGAGACCTTGCCAAGCCTGTTCCTAGACAAGGATATAGAACTAAAGTCCCTTTTGTTCTCTGAACATCTTAGATTGGTTTGGCTTCTCACAGTCCTGTTCTCTGTGAGTGAAATAAAAGTGGTGGGGCCAGCATTAGTGGCAAAGAACCTAGATTCAAGGTCAGAGTCTCCTGTTTATGAGTGATAGGAAAGAAGATAACTGAAGTGAAGGAATTAAGCACTTAAGGACTGGGGACCTGAAAGGCATTTGTGACAAAACTCATGATGTGACAAAGCTCTGGATTGAGTACGGGCTTTCCTGCAGGAATCCCAGAGGTTCTGGTGGTTGAAGCCCAGGCTGAATGGTTTAAAACAGCTAAGGTAAGAATAGAAAGGGGGCAGGACAAGCATATGTGAGAGCTGGAGCATGTGTTCACGTTACACTGAAAAACAGGTATGATTTGTACTCTGGCCATTGTAATAGTTTCAGGTAATTACAGTCAGGTGTGAAGGAGTCAAACACAAAGCTCTTAGTCACCAGTTACTTGTACAGGTCATTTAGGCTCAAGTGAAAGCAGTTAGGAAAGATGAGTATGGGCACTGGGATACCATTTACAAAGTCATGTGAAAGAAAGATGTTGGCATCACTTTGGATAAAAGGAAGTGATGGGAAGAAATCCTGTATCATCTTAGGTATTGGTGTCCAGATGGGTACAGGACCAGCAAGGCGAATTTCTAGATTTATAATGGGGGCAAGACCTGTTACACTGGATGCTGTGCTGTGCCTTCAATAACACATCAAATGCTGCTCTATAAAGAGTATATTCAGGCATAAGAAGCTAGAAGCTTGCATCCCACATACCATGGGAAGAAGAGAAATTGTAATTTAGCTCACCTAACAGAGCTGGCAGAGAAGGAAGAAGCAGGTGTGCGCCCCTGAGCAGAAGTGATATTTTGGCAAGGGAAGACATTAAACTGGGGCTCCAGATCCATCTTGCTGACCTTGTACAATATGTTCTCCTGAGCAGAGGGGAAGAAATAAGGTCATTGGATAAAGGCCAGAGATGATGTAACAAAAAACTCTTCAGATACCACTTCCACTCTTGCTGACAAGGATCAGAAAACAAATTTGAAGAACAGAGAACTATTTCTATTTTTTCACATTCTGAAGAAGAAACACAGGCTTTGCCAGGAGCCTACATCTTATCTTATGAAGGCCTACTGTGTGGTGTAGTTACTGTTGGTTTAGGGAGCTGAGCATTTCTTGAGAGACAAACATTAATCTAATATTCACAGAAATAATTGGACACTGATTGGTCCTAGAAAGAGAAGCTATATCATACTCTGACCATATCTAAGTAAATTCTTGACTTGATAAATCAGAAATTCAAGCCCTGAAGTTGTCACTGACTTGATGGAAGGTTAGAGAGTACCTTAGGGGAAAATGTTTGAGCAAGAGAGAACAACCTAAGACCACATGAAATGTTTTATTAGGATTTGCTTTTCTAATGTATTTCCCATTGCTGAATGTGATGCTTTCAGTCTAAAGTTGATTCAGTAAGAGTAGAATAGAACCACAGAGAGCAGCAGTAAGTGAATGACAGTATAAGGTCAAGCCTTCTTGTTCTGCCAGATGTCTGTTTCACCAAGTGTGCCTATGCTAGCCTTGAACTTGAAGTCCTCCTGACTCATCCTTCTGAGTCTGGGAGTTTAGGTATGCATTTTGATGCTCTACTGCTTACTATCTTAAAAGGACACAGTGGGACTTATGTAAAGATTAGTAGCAAATACAAGCATTATGTAGCCTTGGATAAGCAATTTTGAGAGGAAAGCCATGGCTGCCTCTGCATCTGTGAATATCAGGCTCCTAGCAGATTTTGGAGCTATAGTTGGCATTTTTTAAAATGTTAGTAAATATTGCTGATGTGATTTGAATGACAAATCTTTTCTGTAGGCTCAAGTATTTGTACAACTGATTACTTACTTGGTGGTGGTATTTGGAGACCTCACTGGGGTGTGGGCCTTGAGATAAAGCCTTATATTACTTCTAGTTCACTCTCTCTGGTTTTTAGTTATAGGTATTGTGAGCTCTCAGCTTCCTGCTCCTGACTTTCCACTTCTTGATGTGCCTTCCTGTGGGGCAGTGATCTGTGACAGGCAATCTGGCACCCAGTTGAGCAAAAACAGAACATCTGATACTCCAGGACACCTTTCTATGATGACAAAAGGCCTATAGACTATACTGGCTGGACAGTGAGCCACTGGGATCCTCCTGTTTCCACCCCACAATGCTAGAATTACAAACCTATGCTGTCGTGCCTGGCTTCTATGTAGCTATTGGGAATCTAAACTCAAATGCTTTGCCCACTGAACCAGCCCCTCAGAAGAGAACTTTTAAAATTACACATAGTTTTAGCTTTGTGTGGCTGTGGCATGGCTGAATTTAGGTTATTATGGCTTAATTAAATAATGGGAATCATTTAGCAGCATTGCTCCAATTCTAGTTACCACAGTATATAAACTGTGGCTGATTGTAGCTTCACGGTAGCTCTTCTGTCCTCATCACAAAAAACAGGTGTGATATATAATCAGAGAAAATTATATCATTTTCTCAAAGTCTATAGGCCTTTTGTCATCATAGAAAGGTGTCCTGGAGTATCAGATGTTCTGTTTTTGTTTCATTTTTTATTGTTGTTTTGTTTCATTTGCAAGACAATAAAGCATGTTGCCAAGGACCACCCTAGGCTTAGAGAGAGGTTCTGAGGAAAGGGTATTTGAGTGTGGCAAAACAAATGACCTAAAGTCAAACCACAGGGTATAAGCTGGTGGCCTATGTTCTGCTCAAGATGGCTTTCCAGATAGCTCTCTGCTTGAGAGAGCTTTCTCTTGCAATTCTAAAAAAAAACTCTGGATAGCACATCTCTTGTTGTAGTACAACCAATTTAAGCTTATCTCTGACTAGTTTACAAATAAATGAGACTCAGACAATGATTATTTTATTTGGCCTTGACAATTACTAGGGGTCACCCCCTAATTTACTCTTCTAACTGCTGGCCTGCCTATCTCCCCAATGGTGTACCCCAGATACTTACTATTTTCCTGACCATGTGCTCATGGTTCCTCTCTCCTCATGGTGGCTTCCTCCTCCCACCTCTCCCACAAACAAATCACCCCAAACCAACCTACCTCTAATCCCTCCAATAATTGGTAGTTGCCAATTTTATTTAACCAATAGTTTTAAATCAAGACAATAAGGTTTACGCAACAAAAGCCTAAAAATGTAAGGATATAGTCTCACTTAGACCTTTGGGTACAGAATCATACTTTGGGTACAGAATTACACTTGCAGACCAAAAGCTCAGTTTTTTATTTACATATCAATTCAGTCACTACCCCAGGTTCACTTTTGATTATCCTATGAATCAACATCCCAAGTCCCCAAACCCTCTTAGAAAAAGACAACATGCACATATTTTTTTTTAAACATTTCAAAAGAATTCAGAGATCTGCCCACCTTTGTTAAGCACAGACAGTAGGCTAGCTGGGTGGGACCCTGCCCTGAAATTACCATTTCTACTGTGCTTGGGCCTAGACTTAAAATTCCTGTCCCAGACTGACCCTGAACTCAGAAATCTTACTGCCTTTGTAAACACAATAAAACTTAGCTGAGTGGAATCTTGCTCTGAGATCACCACTCCCTAAATATCTTTATCTCCGTTCTTAGAATCTTTCTGATAAGCTGGCTCATGGTGCTGTTATCATCATCATCTCTCTCTCTCTCTCTCTCTCTCTCTCTCTCTCTCTAGATCTGTGAAGCTTCTTATACAATTCATATTGCATCCTTATGTTTTGCATAGTTGAGAAATTATATATTTTTGAACTCACATTTTCAGAGTTCTTTCCCAAAGCTTTAAGGACTGCCCTGAAGGTTTCAGGATTTGCCATTTTGTTGAGACATTAGTCACATCCTCACCTCCTGAACTGGTGAAGTCTGTGATTATCATGGATCCATTAACCTTAGCAGAGAGGAGATTACTCAAAGGAGGAACATGAAATATGCACATTATTATACAAACAAGAATTATGCCAATAGCAACCACCAACATTTGTGGAGGCCCACACCCTCCTTGCTCTGTTTGAGGGGTGGGAATCATGTCATGACGTCCCTACCATGGCCAAGCCAGACAGGGCAGCATGTAGTTACATTGCTTCTGTATCTTCAAGGGATAAGCTCATAAAAAAATGAAATTGTTGATTTCATGGGGTGTGACCAACAGAAATGGAAATGCATCAAAACCATAGTACTGGAAATAAAAATACTAAAGCTAAAAGAAAAAATAAATAGAAATGCAGCTACAAAAGAAGTAGCAAACTGTGGAAGCTTTTACTATATGTAAGTGTGCATATTTCAGGGTCCTAAGTGTAGACAAATCATAACAGCTTCCTAAATGAGGAAGAGTATCATATAGGAAAAACCAACAGATGCCCTAAAGAAAGTAAGGCAAACAAAGAAACAAAATGTACTGTGTGCCTGATTTTGGGGGGTGTGGGGGGGTTGATCATTCCAACTGAGATCCTTAAGCTTGTACAGCAAGCACTTTAGCAACTGAGCCATCTTGCTGTTTGTTTTTATACCCATGTAAATCACAAATTAAAAAAATATATACTGACGCTGAATATGCACCTGTAAGACTCTAATGACCCTTAGCTACTGAGGACACCAGAGTGGACCACTTGGAGTTGGAGATCGATGCAAAAGCAAGAGGAGTTTATTGTTCCAGCACATTGGGGTCATCCTACTTACACAGGAAAGGTGGCCACCCCTCGGCAGCTGGCTCGGCCAGTTTTGTACAGAGGATCAGCCATTAGGCACAATGTGATTAGCAGAACAGTGTGACTTGTAAACTGATTGCTCCTTAAGGAATGAGGAAGCAAGGGGTGGCCAATGGTCAGTTCCCCCCAGTGGTCTTCCTGAGGAATGTAATCAGCCTTTCTCTTCTAGGAGGGGAGGAATGCCTACATGCTCTCTGATCTATCTCTTAGGAGGGGAGGGGTGCCTATGTGCTGGGGTTCTGGTGGAATTTTCCAAGGGCTCTGAGCCGACCTCTTCACACCTTGAATTGTGGATGCAAAGCATATGTTTTGTGTAACAGTGTGCATTTCAGAAGGATTCCATCCCCAGTGACAAGTCAGAGTTTGGCTTTTAATACCATAGAATAGTTTTTTAACTCTATGGCAACATGACTGTTCATTAGGGTACTCTACAGTGTCTTCACTCAGCATAATATTCACATAGGTATTAACATTTTCTCTGGCAACAGTTCATTCATTTTCACAACTATAAAGAATTCCATTGTATAAATATGTCTCAAGTTGAAAAATCTATTGTTTTACTGTTGATGAACATGTGTGTTGGTCTCAGTCTGAGGGATAGCACAAATAATGCTTTAATAAATCTTGTAGGGTATGTGTTTGATGTACACATTCACAGTTTGTATTCAGTGTGCACTTGAGAGTAGAATATGCTGGGCATAGGTTATATACATGGTTTAGCTTTTAGTAAATATGTTTCTCTGGTTTTCCAAAGTGATTCATTTCAACTTGCACCCACCTAAAACACAACACCACATTAACATGGACATTTAATGCAGTTAGGGGTAGTTTAAGCTGCCTGTTTTGGTTTTATAAGCCATTCTGTTGCTTTTATTCTGACAAGCCATTGTGGCCTTATTTACATTTCTCAATGAGTAATGAAATTAAACAATTTCTAACATGCCTTGGGCTATTTGAATATATTTCTCTGTGAAGCGAATTCCCTTATAGTTTGTGTTTTACAATGAGATCATCTGAAGGCTAGGGATGTATCTCAGCTGTAGAGGGCTTGCCTAGCATGCTGCAGGCCCTGGGCTCAGTCTTTAACCCAGAGAGTAAAATTGGATTACTTGGATTTCACATATATTTGCTGAATTCTTACATTTTATGGATATAAGTCCTTTATTGCTTATTTTATCTCAATTACTATTTTAAGTTTCAGTGTGTGAAGACTTTTAAAGAACACAGATCCTCTAGCATATTGGTGTGATTAGGTCTATGCACATCTTTATTATTTCTTCCTTTCTTCCTGACATAGTGTCATCTTGCTGTATCCTATGTAAAACTTACTGTATTGCATATCTCTTTTGGGGTTTGCATTTTTAGACAGAATTGGACGAAGTCCAGGCTGATGTCAAACTCAACAATCTGGATAAAACTGACCTTACACTTAGGATCTTCCTATCTCCACCTCTGAAGGGCCAGGACTACAAGCATGCACCATCATATCTAATTTTATGTGGTGTGGAGATTGAACTCAAAGCTTCAAGCATGGCAGGCAAACTGTACTATCTAAGCTACACCCGCAGCCCTTAAGGTGTAGTTGCTATTGCTGAATTTCAGTCCTCTCAAACATAATTACATTCTCTATTTCACTCTGCTTACGACTTTAATTCCATCTGCATCCTATAATTCTAATTTTTGTTTGGTTGTTATCATATAGCCTAAAGTGTTTTCTATTTTCTGCTGTGGCTTTTCATTTTACCATTGCTTAAACTGCTAAACATCTGGAGAGTTCCCTTCTGTATTACTAATGGCTAATTTAATTCTCCCGTCAGAGGGAATATGCTATGTGGTTTTCATCTTTTAAATTGGGTTAATTCTTGATTTTTGGGTTGAGTATATATTTATCTAATACTTTAGAATCTTATTGGGCTTTGTATATGTTTCTTAAATATTATTTTTTTCATGTTTTTATGGGTATGTGCACATAAGTCCTATTGCTCATAGAGGCCAGAGAGGTTGTTGGATTCCCGTGGAGTTGAAGTTACAAATCATTGTAAGGCACCATGTAAGAGTGTTAAAAAACCAAACGCAGATCCTCTGCATGACCGATATGCTGTTTTCACCACTGAGCAATCTCTCAGGCCCCTTGTAGATGTTCTTATCAACACTCTGCATATGACATATGGGTCTTCTTTTATATTTTGTTCTGTCCATTTTTACCTCTTTCATTGAGGTTGTTTTCATTTGTGCCTACAGATTGATAGTTCTTTTTAAAACATGCATTTATTTTTATTTTATGTGTATGAGTGTTTGACTGCATGTATGCATTCCTGTACATGCACGATGCTCCAGAGTCCAGAAGAGAACATCTGGTCCTCTGGAACTGGAGTCACAGACAATTGGAACCTGCTTTGTGGGTTCTGGGAACTGAACCTGAATCCTCTACAAGAACAGCAAATACTCTTCCCTGCTAAACTATCTCTTTGGTCCTGACATCTATACTATTTCTGTTTATCTCCATTCATGCTCCTTCTCTGAAAGTCAGCTTTGTGGTCAATCATCACTGCAACATATCAGTTGGTTTAGCATGTTCTAAATTACATGGCATTTACTTTTTTCATTTTTTGAGCTGTTTTGAATTTGCATATCAGGCATGGTCCTGTAAGTACCAAAGTATTTATTTTGAGAATTCAACTAGACAGTGTTGATACAGAATGTACACATTTGTTCTATTTCCCTTTGATGAAACTGCAGATACACAAGCATAGTCTTTTACAACTTATTATTTTGTTTTACAGTCAATATTATAATACAGTAATTTATTTAGTCTAATGTAAATTAGACATTTTGCCTCTATTTGTGTTTTTTAAGACATTTTACTATGTAGTCCAGGATGGCCTGAATCTCACTGTGTAGGCCAAGTAGGTCTCAAACTCACAATCTCCCAGTTTCACACTCCTTTTAAAATTACAAGAATGTGTCACCAAGACCAGTTAGAAGTTTTGTCATGTTGATTCCAGTATGACTTCTTATGTCTGTGGTCGTAGCACATGAGATGCTGAAATAGGATACTGTACTGGCTGGTTTTGTGTGTCAAATTGACACAAGCTGGAGTTATCACAGAGAAAGGAGCTTCAGTTGAGAAAATGCCTCCATGAGATTCAGCTGTAAGGCATTTTCTCAATTAGTGATCTAGGGGGGAGGGCCCCTTATGGGTGGTACCATCCCTGGGCTGGTAGTCTTGGGTTCTATAAGAGAGCAAGCCAGAGAAAACAAGCCAGTAAGGAACATCCCTCCATGGCCTCTGCATCAGCTCCTGCTTCCTGACCTGCTTGACTTCCATTCCTGACTTCCGTTAGTGATGGACAGCAAGGAGGAAATGTAAACTGAATAAATCCTTTCCTCCCCAACTTGCTTCTTGGTCATGATTTTTGTGTAGGAATAGAATCCCTGACTAAGACAGATACTTAGCATTGAAAGACCCCCCAAGTCGGGGAGACCCTCACTCAAGTCTCGGGACGGCACGACCCCCCAAGAACTCACGAAAGACCATCCTTGCTGCAATCACACGAGGTTTAATTCGGGGGGGGGGGATGAGAAGACCAATGCATTGGGGTCGAACCCGTAACCTATGCAGAGGCAGAGGGGTTCGGCCCCCAGCAGCTGAAGTCGGGGGTATTTAAAAGAAGAAACAGCCCCAAGGCAAAGAAGGAATTACAACTCAGGAAAAGGCTCATAAAACAGAGAATTCACAAAGCAAGGGGTGGGGAACAGAAAGAATTTGCATTATGGG
>CM052700.1:37739093-37765934 GCA_028551405.1 Uromys caudimaculatus
TGAGAAGACCAATGCATTGGGGTCGAACCCGTAACCTATGCAGAGGCAGAGGGGTTCGGCCCCCAGCAGCTGAAGTCGGGGGTATTTAAAAGAAGAAACAGCCCCAAGGCAAAGAAGGAATTACAACTCAGGAAAAGGCTCATAAAACAGAGAATTCACAAAGCAAGGGGTGGGGAACAGAAAGAATTTGCATTATGGGGAAGTGAGGTTTGTTCTAAACTATTCACAGGTTAGGTACACAAATGTTTCTGGTTCCTGAAACGTTTTGCCTCTGGTCCTGAGGCCAGGTCAAAGTCACCCCTAGGAATGTAGCTGGGTGGGATTCTTGCCCGGACATGCAGTTTCTAATCTTGGCTCTGAGCCAGGTCAAAGTCACCCGTTTCTTAGGAGAAAGAATGTCGTTGCCTTCCTTGTAAAAGGGCCAGATTTTACAGCATGAGTGTGAAGTTTCAGGTCAGCTTGGGCCATAGAATGATACCCATATCCTGTTTCATAAACTAGGAAAAAGCCAAAAAAGAGAGAAAGAAAGGAAAGCAATTTCTCCCATCATATTTTTACTTCAATGTGTCAGATAGCCCCCTCCAGACTTTGGTTTATTTTATGAAATTGGAGGATGTACATGGTTGACTTTTTTAAAAGTCCCACTAATTTATCAGCAATAACTTTAATGCAGAACATATCAAGCTGGTGCAAAGTGTGCTGTGAATTATAATGTTATTGAGGGTAAATGTACAAACTACTAGGTAAGTAAGACAGGTAATGAGAAAAACAGAGGATAAGTGAGGTTAAATAAGGAAAAGATGGTGAAGAAAAGGAATAGAGAAGAACATTATGGAGGAAAAGGAAAAGAGGCAAGAGACTGTAATAAACAAAGAGGGGAAAGTGTGGACTTCACAATAATGAGAAAACTTAAAGACAATTAAGATGAATGTAGAAAGGGAAAGAAAAGGTATGAAGAGAAGAGCTATACAAAAAATACAGTAGAGTAAAGTGAGCACTAAAAGTAGAATAAAAAATAAAGGCGTGGTACAGAGGAAAAAAGATGGAATGTTGAATAATGAAAACAGCTCTTTCAAGGATTCCTTTAAAAAGAGAGTTTCTAGTAATATGCATGGGGAGGGTGTCCCCTGAATGTGTGGAGTTATCTTTCCTCTGGCCTGGCCTGTGTTGCTCATGTTTTGGCCAGGCATCTGATGTCTGCTGAGCCATCTTTACTTAATAGCTCTCTTCTTTGCCTATCGGGAGCCTCACTTAACTGTGTTGTTTGTGACCTGGGCAGATGCTTACTTTCTAGAGACTTCCTAACTAGCACACCCAAGGGTGGCAAATGTTCTAGCGAAGGGTTGTGTTTTAGGAATGAGGACAAATGCCCCCCAGCAGATATCTGTACAGGCAAAGGACCAGTCTTCATACATTCTAATCCACCCTGCACATATGCTTAGGGGATGGAGCCATGGTTATCAGCTACAATACTTGAGCAGGTAAGTGACTGGAACAGTAAATCCACCTACTGACCTCAGGCTTAAGGCTCTCAAACACCAGAGTTGCTATCAGTTAATAAACTCTGTTCCAGGTGACTAAGAGTGACGCCACTTTTTGTGTCCTTCAATGTCTCTGCTGAACTTCCTGTCACCTAAGCTGTCTGTTTTATCAGCATCTGTGACCTTCCAGATCTTCACAACTGCCTACACATCTCTCTTACTATGGAGCTGTGGAAGGTTAAATCCAACTCCCTAATATGTGATTAGATTGTTCCCTGTACACAAGTTCCCAGCGTAGGTCAGTTTTAAAATAACAGGTTCCCCATCAAGTTGGCACCTGGCCACTGCCCTCTGAGTCACATAGAGTGACAGATCAGATTTCTCATCACTGTTGATTCACCTGCTGGAGGAATCAAAACAAAAGAATTGGATACTTGTCGGGGCTGCTGGCTTATACTCAGGATATGGCAGTCAGGCTCACACCTGGGATGCAGGTACTGCTTTCCCTCCCTAGGGCTGGAGACATGCATATCTGCAGCTCCACCCACCTTGGCATACTGCTCTGTAGGGTACTGCCATATTGTCTCCATCTTTTTCCATTGTTCTATTACTGCCAATATGAATATCTAGAGCTGTTCATCTCTTTATCTCTTCAGAATATTGCCTACTTGTTTCTTGTTCTTACCTGATTCTTCTCCTTTTCAGGTGCAGCCTCTAGATTTTTTATTTCATCATTATAAAATAGTATGGTTTTCTCTATTTTATTGTACACGGAATATTTCATTAGTGTTATCCACATGTCTCTCTGTTGCTCTCCATTCCCTTCTGCATGGTTTCTGGTTCCATTCGAGGACATATTTCTTAAATACTGCTTGTAACTTCTCATTCTCTGAGAGTGACATCCCATGTTGTCCCCTCATTGTATGGCTCTTCTTACACCATTTATTTTTTGTCAATGTTATATGTAGAGGTAATTGTTCTCTTTTGATTCCCAGCAGTTCTTGAACCTGTAGGTTACTTAGAATGTCTTAATGTTTTCTCTGTCTGAGAACACCACATCCTCCATTTCTATGTTCTTAATATTGTTTCTGCTTCCTTTTCTCTATTAGAACCTTATAAGCAAGAAACAAGTCTTTTAGCTGGTTTGAATATATTTCTCAAGCTGTTTTGTTTTTTCCTTCTCTGGTCTTTATCTCTCTGTCCAATAGCCTAGGCATGCCCCCACATTAATTTCTATCTTGCTAACACTTATGCTCTTGGATCTAATCTTTTAATTCTTGAGTTCTTAACCTTTGTACTTTGTAACTGTTAATCTTCTTCTTCATCTTTAGTTATTTTTCAACATCAATGTTACATTATATCCTTTTTATTAACAAACTAGTCTTCTCCCTAGTGCATAATGATTTGGGGTAAATATGGAATGATCCATGTAAGGAATAGTCCAAGTTATTTGAGGTATTGAGAGATATTTGATTTTTTCTCATAGAGGTAAGACTGATCAAAGAACCCAAACCAAGGAACTTTCAGGAAAATATCTCAGTGAAAAATAAAGAGGAAAGTGTGATGATAAAATAATTTTGAAGAGAAATATTTAAAGTCACGGTAACTTTTAAACTAAATCTCTTTAAAGACATCAAATAAAATTCCCTCTGATACTTTGTTTACTGGTAGGCTTCTTATGGATGCTGTGCTATTCCAGGGTAGTCCCACAAGGAGTCAGAGGTGGAGATATTTTTTTCCTAAGACCTTTATGACTAAGTCTTTTGGTTAATGGAATAGCTCATGAATTCCTACATAGGTAAGCCACAGTGCATTTAGATTATATAATTTTGTTTTGAAAGTATAGCACAGAATGAGTAGAGGCAGACTCCAGAAAGTAGTTCTTATTTGTACACAGTATGCCATTTCCAAAAAAGGAGATGACTGGGGTGGTGCACCAAGAATTATGCAAGTTAGTGAAGGTCACCAGTGAAGTATAAACCTTGCTCAAAGTCTCTGGAAATGCGTGGTTGGATTTTAGTCTTGCTAATGGAGAAGAAAGTGTTTCTATTTCCTGAATTCCTATTTCAAAACAGGATTGCATGCATGATAACCATATTTGCATTCTCTCTCTCTCTCTCTCTCTCTCTCTCTCTCTCTCTCTCTCTGTATGTGTGTGTGTGAGTGTGTGTGTGCATGTGTATATCAAGGTGACAATGACTTATTTCCTTATTTATTTGGTGTTCAAATCAAGAAGATTCTATCTCAAGGAATCATATCCAAGGACTTTCATCTCTGGGAAGCAGAGGAAGTCATGAGTGTTATGAAATCCTGAGTGAATATGTACCATTGACAGAAGGGCAGCCATGTCAATAACCATAGCCTCATGCCTATGGGAAAATGTCTAATTCTTCCTGTCCCAGGGGTGAGGCTCAGAGAGATGTCAAAGCCTTTCTTGGATCATGTGCAAATGTTGTCAGTGTATGGAGAACATGTCCATCATAGCTTTCTTTCCCACAAATGTTTACAGCCTGAAGACTTCCTCTACTGCTCCTAGAGAGATTATCTAATCCTGAATCCCTGTCAAGCTGTACATCATAAATTTCACCTTTGTTTTCTCTATATGTAATAACCTGGCCTCCTTGATTCAGCTGTATGCAGTAACCCCATCTCCATGTTCATCTGTATACAATAAGCAAACTGAGTTTCTAGATGCTATGTTTTCTCTATCAGAAAGCTAGTCCATCAATTCCACTTCTCTCTGTGTCTGTGTTTGTCTTGTCTTTATTCTCTCACTGTCCCACTCAGGTCCATCCTTGGAGCCATGCTAGATATGACAATCATACTCTAGACATAATTTGAATGGCAAAGTCCAGTATCTTGAGTATATGGCATATGACTTAGTTAGGGTTTTACTGCTGTGAACAGAGACCATGAGCAAGGCAACTCTTACAAGGACATTTAATTGGGGCTGGCTTACAGGTACAGAGGTTTATTCCATTACTATCAAGGTAGGAACATGGCAGCATCCAGGCAGGCATGATACAGGAGGAGCTGAGAGTTATACATCTTCATCTGAAGGCTGCTAGTGGAAGACTGACTTCCAGGCAGCTAGGGTGAGGGTCTTAAACCCACACTCACAGTGACACATCTACTCCAACAAGGCCACACCTCCCAACAGTGCCACTCCCTGGGCAAAGCACATACAAACCATCACAGCATAGGAAGAGGATACTTTGGAGGACTAGAGAGAAGTAGTGTTCTGTGACACTATTCCTGGGAACATATGAACAAATGTCTACTTACTCCAAATAGAGAGCTGATGGCAGATCAAAGTATGGATACCACCAAAGATGGACTTGGTTAACAAATGAATTATATGGAGGTTACTCATAGTAATATGTGTGAGGGGTTTCTTACAAGAACAAAAATAACTCAAAGACAGCTGCATCACTAAAGCCAGTTCATGAAAGCTGACGGCCTAGAGCACATCACGTCCCTTGCAGGCAGATTAACAGATGGGGGAGTACCATTTCTATGTAGTTCCGCTGGTCTAAGAGTCTTCTAAGTAGTTTGGGTTGCCTGAGAGTGTCTCTCAGTGGTCCTTCCTGTATATGTATACTTAGGGAGGGGAAGCCTAGTAAATCTGGTCTGCTTTAGGAACTTCCTGAAGCCTTTGAATTGTTTACTTCCTAAACTTAATGAGCTTCCTTGTAGGATGGAGTATGTCACTTCCTCTTAGAACAATTTGTGTCTTAACTAGCTTTCCTCCAAGATGGAAATTTTATTTCCAAGGAAATTAGTATACATCAAGAAGTGATGCGGTTATTGCAAGTAGGAAGTATAGAAATAATTTACAACCAAAAGGAATTTTTTTCTTTAAACAATGTAACAAATATTTTGATAGTCTTCCATCCAATGGTATCTCCTTGTTTGCTTTGATTTCATTCTAGTTTTTAGCTACTTTAACCAACCATAATGATAGAGATGACTCTATGTGATTTCTATGAACAATCCAGAAAAGGTCATGCTGTTTTTACATGATTCTTTTAGGATACTCATGGAGGAAGTTTGATGACTCTAGTAACATCAGGCTGGAGGAGTCCCATAGAGGAGCTTTGGTCTACTTCCCCAGCTGAGTTGTCTGTCAACAGTCTTATCTGTATGGATATGCTGTCTTAGATGTCTAGTCTAGTTGATTGTTTGTGAGGGTGGGTTTCACCCAGTGTTGGATACCAACCACAAGAGACTGACTTCCTGACTTACAGAACAGTAACCAATTTTTAAAAGAATGTTTTTAACTCAATATATGAGATAAATTTGCTGTGTGTCCAAAGAATCTATAAACTGCCTTAAGAAAGAGACCTAAAGATCTGTATTTCAACAGATTTACTTTGCATTAAAAACATGGAGTGTCTTGTTTATTGACTGTTTTCCATTTTCCACTTCTTAACATGCTAGTAAATGTGTCCATGGGTGCAAAAAGATCATAGCAAGTTCTGTCTCTAACAATAAAACATGCACAGCCCACTATCTGGATAAGGAATAATATTGTGGCCAGTAGAGAAGGCAGCTCAAGACTTGTCTCAACCCTTTGCTTCAGTGTTCTGGGAAGAGGTGGTTTTCTTCCATAGACTTCACCTCATGCAGTTAGCTCAGAAGATCTTAAGCATTCAGATTCTACTTCATTCCTTTTTCACTCCTGTGGATTTCTTCACCCAATGAAAAGACAGAAAGTGGGATTTGAAACATTCATTATCTCAAAATACTACTGTGCCTGTCTCTGAGGAATCAACGTACTGAAAGCAATTTAGCAGTGAAGGGCTCTTCCACTTCCACACATCCACAAGGAGTTAGTTTAGCATTTGCATGCAGGAATCCCAGCATTTTTCTGCTGCCTTGTAATGATATGTTGGTTGTTTACAATCATACAGATTGCATGCTACAATCATCCATTAATTCTTTAAAATGAATGTGCACACCTGGCAACTCTCAGCCCCAATCTTCTGCTTTTATTGGCTTTCTGTCAGTCATTAGAGATGGTGCAGATACAGGGGAGAAAGAGTTTGTTTGTCAAAGACAGAGACCTAATGCAGGTGGTGGCAAGATTTGCAGGATTTGAGTTTGCACCTGGACCCATTCATTTTCTTTCTTTCTGATTTTAAAGTATGGGAAGTTTTGAATCAAAGGTCATGCCTCTTTTTTACATCTTTGATTCCTTGGCAAGTGGTGACTTTTTTGAAAAAGAAAAAAGTGTATTAGCTAGTTTTCTCTCTCTATGGCCACCTTGTCTGTTTGACTCACAGCTTCATTGATATTTAATTCCATTCTGATTGGGAATTCATGGGTTGTCAGTGTCTCTGCCTGTGACTGTCAAGTGGTGAGGAGGTGACTTTTCTCATGGCATGGATCAAGAAACAAAGAATTATATCAAGGACACACTATATCTACTTTCTTCTATCCAACAGGTTCCACCCTATGCAAATATATAGCAACCTTCAAAACAATGGTATAAGTTGAGGACTGAGCATGCAAAATGTGAGCCTATGAGTAACACTTCAGACTGAAACCTTACCAGGGAGCTAAGTATGCAGTTGGGAGTGCTGGCTGTATCTTCTGTCTCCCACGAGATGTTCTTTCAGTGCATACTGGGTCGTATTCAGTTTTGCATCTCTCAAAAATGTAAATCTATCTGTGAAGTTACTTAAGCACCCAGCAAACTTAGGTTCCTTTAATAGCATTGTTTATTTAGTTCAAGAAATCAAATTGACTTCTATGTGTTTTTTCTTTATTTTTTGTTTCGTACTTTATTTTCCTAAGATACTTTACACCCCCAAAATACTTTACAACTCCAAGATACTTTACATCCCCAAGATACTTAGGGATCATATTTGCTTCTCTCTCTCTCTCTCTCTCTCTCTCTCTCTCTCTCTCTTCCTATGGTGTGTGTGTGTGTGTGTGTGTGTGTGTGTGTGTGTAGTATTATCCTATGCTATATAGAACACATACAATATAGGATAATGTATAGGATATAGAATAATTCCATATACAGAACATAGAATTAGATACATAAAAGATGGACATTGACAGAATAACTCAGGGCTTAATCAGCTAATTTTTACATATAACTCTTTAGTATCTAGCTCATAAAAAAGTTGAATTAATTAATACACATTTGTGGGTCTGGCTGTTCATTTTCTACTCACTAACTTTAAGAATAATTTAAGATCATGAAAAAAATAACTTTACAATATGTTAAATATTTCCTTTAAATTGATTTTCCATCTATGCAGTCCAAGTTTATTATAGCAGGTCCTAACCAGAAGTTAAGTAACAACAGCAAGAGTAAGGTCTTTACAATCTCTTTTGCTACTGTGTATCTTAAATATTTAAACTATGAAGACATAAGAGGGGACTATTGGAGAAATCTTTCTTTAGTAGAGATATTTTTTCATGATTTTACAGGTTTTAGAGCTATTTATTTAACTTAGTACATTCCAAATAACAGCAGTGTCTGCCCACATGTGTGGAGGCATTGGGGAAAAATGCACAATTTCCCAACTGAGTCTTGTGGTCTGCACCTGCAAATATCTGCTTGAGTCATACACAAAAATAGACAGGGAAAATGAGAGAGTAATTGTGTTTTATATACGCTAATTAAAATATTAGAAAAAAGTCAGGTGTGGGTGGCTCCTGCCTGTTAACCCAGGACCTGCAACACTGGAACACAAGTGTCATTCGTAGGCAGGATCTGGGCCAGGTGTTTCCAGATTCTTAGTCTCTTATTCAAAGAATTGGAATAACTGCAAAGCAGGTAAGTAGAGAGGCAGATATATTCAAGAGCAAACATTTAATTATAGTCTAGATCTAAAAGAAATATGCTATCATGAGTGGTAGTAATCTATGTGAGCGAATGTATTCAAAGGCCCTAGATTATTGCCTGTGACATTTTTCCTAGGGTCTAAAGGAAGGAAGTGTTGACTACTAAACATGTAGGTTAGGTGTTTCTCTGTTTTCATCAACAGTTTTCAAGTTCTCAAAACTTTTACTCACATATCTTTTTTTTTTACTCATCTTTACTATCTGATTTTAATCTTATAAATAACCTATTATTATATAGGTTTAAGATGCAAACAAGAAATTTTCCACATCAATTCATACAGAGGATACAGTTTGCCTTATTGCACGTGCATCCACAACCAGTCTAGGCTGTGTATCCCTCCCCTTGAACCTGGACATGAGTGGAATATGATTGAATAGAATCTAGATGATTACTTAGGAAAGAAGAAACTCATTCCATTATTCAGAGTAGGGTGCGAATACAACTTGATGCAATATTTGTGTGTGTGTGTGTGTGTGTGTGTGTGTGTGTGTGTGTGTGTGTGTGTGTGCGTGTGTGTAGGGGTGTCCTAGATTGCTAATAAAGTGAGGTACGTTGTTCAGTGTTAAGTATTTATGCAAAGTATTTGCAGGTTAAGGTCTCAGACTGCCAAGTGCATTATTACAAGGGGGCTGGCTGTGTGATAAGTCATATGTTGATAAGCTATTTCCTGTGCTTGCAGCTTCAGAAGGATTTTCATGAGTGTCAGACAGGCCTGGGCCATAAGTTAATACTCTGCCTCAAAAATAAATAAATATATAAATATAGAGGCTATTGGAAGAGAGAACTGTAAACCCACAGAAAGAGTATAATATGTGAGAAGTACCCATAAGTATATAATGAAAAAGCAATGGACTGAATGGTAAACAACACTGATTCTCGAGCATTGGCACACTGTAGCACCCTTTAGGGAAAAGGCCTGGACTGAGATTCAGGACACCTGTGTTCCTTGGGCCATAAGAATGACCTTGGACAAAGTTTTTCAGATCCAGAATCAGAGACTAAATTATCCATTTAAAGAGCATAATTCTTCTGTGAATCTTTGTAACATCAATCACAAGAAAATTTGGCTTTCATAGCTATTCTCTAAGTATATTTTATATCTGTATCCAGTTTGTTTGCAGAACATTTTATGAATAAATAATTACAGAAAGCAAGTACCCAGTGCAATTTAGATATTGAGATTGAGGCCAGCTGAACACAGAGCCCAAAGGAAGTGACTAAAGAATGGATTGTAATGGCCAGTCATTATCTATTCAGCTCTTGATTAGCTTTGGATCAATGCTGCCAAAACTGAGACAGAGACACATAGCGAGCAGATTATTGTGGTACTATATAGAGTTATTGGTCTCATTAATTCGTAAAATAAAACTATACCTATCTCAGCCTGATTATTTTGAGAACATTGGAAAGTAGAATAGAAGAGCATTCATCTGATGGCTGACTTCAGATGAAAATAATCTTACTGTAGGAATTAATAGAATTTTACATATTTTCAAACATCTCTTTTCTCAACTAAACAAGACTTTACTCAAGTCGTACAAGTACAATGGAAACAGTACTGAGATAAGCACCATGATCTTTTTTGTGTACTCAGCACCTAGAAAATGATGAACATGAATAAATGTATTATAATGTCCCAAAAATAATTCATTCTTCATGACAGCTCTTTTACCCTTTAGTTGCTGTCTTGCATGCCGTCTGTATATGCAAATACGCCCAAAGACACACCCAAAAGTGTGCTTAACTATTTTACTAGTCAGCTCTTAATCAAGTTGATGTTCAACCATAATTTTCATCATAATTTGCATACAAAAATTTTGTGCAAATATCACTACATTTGCATAACATATGTTCATATGTTTTCATATGTGTATGTAATAGACTAGTATACATGAATGAATTCAAAGTAGCATAATACTATTCAAAAATAACATTAATATATTTGTATGCTGTGTTCATGTCTTAGAGTACTTCCTAAAGAATATATACATCCCATGCTCTGTGATAGCTAAGACACTGAAAATTCATGCATCCCATAATGTTCTTAAATACTTAATGCTTAATTTAGGGATGAGATCCAGTGAGATTTACCCTATTCCTGGTGGTATATCAACTGGTGTCATTGCACAGGTCTTGTTTTAGGTAACTATATTTTTGAGATTTCAGGGGTGCCATATACAGCTTCATTGTGATATGCAGAAGGCACTATCCTGAAGCAGATGTCCTGGTCCTCTGGCTCTTACAATCTTTCTGTTCTGCAGAGTACCTTGACCCTTGTGGAATGTATATGTATCAGTTGAAGTTGGGAAACCTTATTTATAGTCTGTTGTTCCCTGTACTTTGACCAATTGTGTGTTTTTGTAAGTCTCTATCAGCTGCTGCAAAAAAGTTTCTGTGTTCAGATGTGAGAGCTACATTTGCCTATTGGTAGGAGGGTAAGTTTTGAGAATGGAATTAATGGCTGCTGAAGGAGTCTTCTAGTGGATTATTATTCAATCAACCTTAAAAGCCTATACATGTGCGTAACACTGAAAGGACTCAGCAGTGTGTGTGTGTGTGTGTGTGTGTGTGTGTTTGTTTATACATGCAACAATAATAAAAGAAGAACAAATCACTTTTGAATTTCTTATGGAGTGGAGAGAAAGGAGAAAGTTCAAGGGGGATAGGAAGGGTAGAAGTAATGTGAACATAGTACACATATAGAAAATTCTGAATACAATTTGAATAAAAATAAGAATTATATAAACAAAAATAAATATATATTTATTACTCATTAAATTTTTGTATCAAAATATTGGAAACAACATCACTCTAAACATTTCTGCACATTTATAATAAACATGAAATCAAATGCCTAACAGTGAATTATTCAAATAAAATGCACATTCATTTGATGATGTGTTAAATATAGCTATATTGCCATTCAGGAACATCTCATCAGTTCATAGTAATTGAGAGCGCCATATTTTGAGATATATCAAACTTTTGAAATGTTTCTACCATGAAAGAAAAAGTTTCTAATCTTATATTGAAAAGGTAACTCACTGACAGTTCTTGGCTGCCGCATCTTGGTGATGTCCAGGACTTATCCAGCAGCAGGCCTTCTGGCCTTCTGACCTTCTGGCTCTTACAGCCATTCTCCTTCCTCTTCTATATTGTTCCCCGAGCCTTGGATATAGCATTTGCATTGTAGATGTACTGATTAGGTTGGGTACCCTGTGGTCATTATTCTCTGCATTTTGTTCAGTTGTATAGCTCTTTAATAGCCTCTGTCTGCTGCAAAATGAAACTTCTTTGAAGAAGGATGAGAGCTACATTTATTGGCAAAGGCTGCTGAGAGATGAAGAATCAGTTTTCTCCAGGTACAAGCCCCCTGATAGGGTATTTGGTCCCAGCTGGTCAGCATATATACCTATAAGCAACACCAAATGGCTTTATAAAACACACACACACACACACACACACACACACACACACACACACACACACACATAAAAGAAGAGGTTTTGAATTTGGGAAGAACATGGAAGGAACTGGAGGAGAAAAGGGAAGAGGTAGACATCATGTAATTACACAACTTATATGTGAAAGTCTCAAGAAATTAAATTAAAAACATACAAAAATCTATAGAATTATTGTGAGTTCATCCTCATGACTTCTTTCCTTATTTGTGGGTATCCTCCTGGCCTAAAATATAATGCTTCCCTCATCAGAGGCTCTGTGCTTCCTACTACTGGGTGCCTATCAGAACTCATCAACGACTGTGTTTACCTGCAATCTGCTTCAAGTCTAGAGGAACAAATGTGTAAGAAGGGTATTATCACCTATTCATTTGCTTCAACTCAATCTGCACCATGTAGTCTCAAATGTCTTAGGAAATGGTTCCCCACATCATGTGCCTTTCTCAGCCCTCCTGCTTAAGAAACTTTGTTTTGCAATGAGCAAGAGTAGATGCAGGGAACTTAGCCCTGGGCTGGGTCCTCTCTGAGGCAGCTGAGGTGGAAGAGTGTTGGGGGGGGTGCTTGGTCTTGCAAGAGAATAGGGTTGCTTTATATAATAATGTTTACCTGTCTTGATTCTAAGCTACTCTGAAGCCAGAAGCTGCAGGCCTCTGGGTGACACTTGTTGCTTAACAGTGGGAGATTAAGTAAAGGAATAATTGCTAGAACTCTTTTCTTTCTTGTCTAGAAGCTTCACCTCTTCTTGCCAGGCTGGAGGGAGGTTTGGATCAATAAACTTTTATTGAACAAGGAGAAGAGAGTCACACTCTCAGAATAAAGCATTCTTACACAGGTAAATGTGCATAGAAACATAGTTCTTTCATACATTTTTGCTGGACCTGGCTACTAGTCTTACACTTACATATTCACATGCATTTATACTTCCATATGCAATGTGGTGCAAAAGCCCAAGCACCGTGCAGAAAGAACTCACTCATTCTGGATGAAACATGTCAACCTTTATTGCATAGAGAAAAGAAAAGCTTCTACCCTTTAATTGCTGAATGAATTAAATAACCTGTCTCATCATAAGGAAAGCCTGCCTGCTGCTTTCTGCTCTCTCTGCAGTTCTTTCTCTTCTAGTCTCATCTCTTTACTCCCTAGCCCCTGTTATAGTATGCTATATTCTGCTGTCTCTCCTACTTTCTTTTCTCTTCTCTTTTTCTTCTCTTCTCCTGCATCTCCTCTATTCTCTTTCTGCATATACTCCTTTCTCCTGACTGCATAATTCTCCTTCTGTGTCCACCTAATTCTTTTCTCTTATTTCTTCTCATCTGCTCACTTCATCTCTGTAAATGCTTCTATCATATTCTCCTTCTGCCTCATTAATTCTGCCCTCTTCTCCTGCCTTATAATGTTATTGTTCCTAGCTTTTTGTACCTTTTCAGGAGAATAGATCACACGCTATTCAAAACTTGACATGTTCAAAAACAAATTAAAATCGTAAATTAAACAAGAAGTTACAACTGAGATGTTTACATGTATTTCCATTAAGACTAATTGTCTACCTAGACATTTATTATCTATCACTAGCTCCACAGGTTCATTGAGAGTCTAAAATTGTAATTCTTAGGTCTAAGTTAGCATCAAAGTTTTATATAGATAAGACCAGTCAATATTTTATCTTCTGTCCTTGCACCTATAAGAAATTGTTCATTCCCCTTTATAACATTAGTTAATGGTTTTATGGCCTAAAGGAATGTACTCCTAAATTGTAACTCTGTATGTATTCTTTCTATCTCATCACAATTAACTCATGACAAGTGAAGACTGACAGAGTTCTAATCAAAGCCTTTATATTACAGAGAGCTCTAATTGCAGCCCTTATTATAAATGGCTTAATAATTACTAGTATAAATTTAGGAATTGTTATAGAATCATTAGACATAAGAAATAATCTATTTGTATAGCATCACTGAGAAAGTACAACTTCGTTGATCTGCAGAAAATCTGTCCAATAGGGTATGCTAATACCAAGGAGTTGTCATAGTAATTTAATAATAACAGGAAAGGTATTAATCAATAGCAGGAATCAAATCCCTTGGGCCTTGCCAGCAAGGGCTCCTTCATGGCAGACCTCAGACCATGGTGAAACCATATCAGGGAGATCACCTGCTAGCGTTTAGCCACTCCTAGATGACTTTTGACAAGTGGGCCTTCCAGATTCAGCATAAATCTAAGAAATGGAGTACACCACACTGAGCTCTACCCTCTCTGCCTTAAATCCCAAGACTGTCAAACCTAATCTTTCTCTCTCTCTCTCTCTCTCTCTCTCTCTCTCTCTTTTGGTTTTTCAAGACAAGATTTCTCTGTGTAGCCCTGGCTGTCCTGGAACTCACTCTGTAGACCAGGCTGGCCTTGATCTCAGAAATCCACATGCCTCTGCCACCCAAGTGCTGGGATTAAGTGGCAGGTGTGTGCCACGACTGCCTGGCCAAAATCTAATCTCTATAGCTCAGACTTGTCACAAGACACCAGACAAATATGGCTGCATGGCTTCTCTCATCTTTTTGGATTCTTGTCATTGATTAGATTGAAGTCTGATAATTTATTTGTCTATAATGTATAAAATGTTAGATTTCTTTAATAAAAATCTTTAGTTTTTAACCAGCATTTTTTATTGTTAGTAGAAAATTGGTCTAAGTATTTTCCAACATTTTCTTTGTTATTTAAACATCCAATTATTTTTCATTCTTTTGGCACTTTTTGTGCTGCATGATATGTGGTTTATTCTGACCCATCTTCCTGTTTTTATATACCCTCCCTGCTTGCTATTTCACTGATACCTGCTTGTGCCTACACTGCTCTGCACTCTGCTCCCCACAGCACAGTCATGGCTCTCTGCCTCCATGTCTTCTCTCTTTTTATCTTCAGTAATATTTTTATGATGCTTTTCTTTTAAAAGATATAATGATTTATTTTCTTTATGCATATGTGTGTGCATGCATGATTTTATGTGCACCACATTCATGCAGATGTCCCTAAAATCCAGAATCAAATCTCCTGGCACTGCTGTGACAGGTGGTTGTGATGTCTGTGCTGTGGATGCGAGAAACTGAACCTAGATCCTTAGCAAGAGCAGTAAACACTCCTAAACTATGATTCCATCTGTCCATCCTTTTCAATAGTTTTATTAATAAACTTTTCCTCCTTTTGACATTTATATTTTAAAAGATTGATTTAGCTTTATTTTATGTGTATGAGTGTTTTGTCTGCATGGATGTATACTTCTGAGTTTGGAGCCCAAGGAGGCTATAAGAAGGCATCAGATCCCTAGAATTAAATTTACAGATGGCTGTCACCTGCCACATGAGTACTGGGAATCAAATCTTGATCCTATGGAAGACCAACAAGTGATCTTACCTATAGATCCATCTCTCTAGCCTCCCACTTTTGCCATTTTCATTAAACATTTGCAGACTTGAAGAGTACTTATAATTTACACATATGGGATACCTGATAGTTGGAAAAATATATTGCCTTTTCCTTCTGAAGAGAAATCAAACATCACTGAGTTATTTTCCATTTCTGTTATTGCCACTGACTTTGACTACATATTTTGGATTCATTACCCATTTCAATTCTTTCTATAAAATTTCTTTTTCTCAAATGTGATCCATGATCAAGGATGAATCTAGCATAGCCCTGAGCTATACCATCTCTGTTGTTCTAATCACTATTGTAAAGGATGGAGGGTATCATTGGCCTTTTTCAGACATTTTAAACTTCACTTTATTGTGTGTATTTAAGGTGCACAGCATGTTGCTTTGACAAACATATTAAGCAACTGCAGTGCTCACAGAAAGAAGCACCCATCTGTGTAGGAGTGAGTGTACCTCCACATGAGTAAGCATTTGTGACATGAACATGACCTTATCAAGGACTCAAGTACCTTGAAGTCTTGGGAATAAGGCCTTCCATGGTCAGGTTCAGGGGCCTGGCAACTATGTCCCCTGGTCTGAGTTTGGATATTAACAATGTGTATAGAGGGTATCAACCACAGCTTCCATCCTGGGTGACCACAACCTGAGACTGCTCCCCTACAGAGACCCCCCTATAAAATTGTCCAGCCTGCATCTTCCTTCATTTGTCTATAAAAAACTTGCCTCCTCATTCAGTTGTATATAATAAATGCACTGGGTTTCTGAGTTGCTGATGTGGCTCCCTGAGAGTGAATAGGCCATCAAAGTTCAGCATTTCTGTGTGTGTACTATTCCCTATCACCCAGTCAGGTCAATCCCAAAGTGTTGCAAGTTTAAGTGTTCCTCCTGTCACATTATTGCCATTATGCATATAGTAAGAGCACCCAAAACCTACTCTAATAGAAAATTTCAGTATTCAGTCATGTTATTAACTATAGTCTTACTGCTGCACATTAGAGCATTAGATTTATCCATGGGGTATAACCATATACCCCATGGTATAACTTTATATGCTCTTGTACCTGTTACCTTATGCCTATTACCCAATTTGCTGCCCCTAGTGGCCACCATTCCACCTACAGCTTGTATGGATTCCTGTTCTTTGTGGGGAAGGTGAAGACTGAGTTTGCCCCATCTGTCATCTTGTTCACATTTGTTCTTGTTAATCTGCCCAAGTTTTTCCCTTTCGTAATTAAACAATAACAATAGCCAGAAAGTGAAGTCTGGAGATGGAGCTTTTTCGGTAGAGTCTTTGCTTAGCATGCACAAGGCCTGGGTTCATCCCAGCATTTCATACATCAGTGATGGTGACCCATGCCTGGTCAAACTAGATTAATCACCGACTATCAATTAGCATACTGAGGAGATTGATCCTTTATCTTTCAAGGCATTTGTCACTTGTCCTTTGAATCTTTCATATTTTTAAAATATTTATTTATTTAATGTATATAAGTACACTGTAGTTGTCTTCAGACATACCAGAAGAGAGCATCAGATCCCATTACAGATGGTTGTAAGCCACAATATAGTTGCTGGAAATTAAACTCAGGATGTCTAGAAGAGCAGTCAGTGCTCTTAACTTCTGAGCCATCTCTCCAGCCCCAAATCTTTTATATTTTTAACCATAACATTTTCGTTATTTTATAAGTAAAAATCTTAAGATGATCTGCCATTAGAATTAATCTATTCATGCTATACTTCTTTTAAATGGTGACTATGTTTCAGGTAATGTTCTGAGTGCTTAGGATACAGCAGACAACAACAACAAAAAAGACATATATTTCTGCCCCCTGTGGATCTTGTGTTCAAAAAAAAGGAGATGGCAACCATGATATGGATAATATATACTCATACATAATTGCATGGCAAAATAGAAAGCAAACATAAGTAGGGCATGAAAGATGGATTGAGGCTGTGGGAATTAGGATGCAAAAGAAGATCATGGCAGAGGCAGAAGTAAGTAAATAGGCTGAAATAATTGAGAAATGAAACTTTAAAGGCCAAATAACAGGAACAGTAGAGAGAAACTGGTGCATTCTTGTTACATTTCAAGATCTGGCTATAGTATAAGTGTGGTAGGGGCATGCACACCTGCCCATGTGAGTTTATGTGTATGTACCATATGCATACAGATATCCATGGAGGTCAATAGAAGGTATTGTGTCCCCTGGAATTAGAGATATGAGTAGTTGTTAGCTGCCCAATTCGTGTGCTAGGAACTAAGTTTGGGTCCTCTGCAAGAACAATAAGCACTCTTAACTAGTCACTCTCCCAATCCTTTTTAACTGTGGGTTGTGAGAGACAGAAAGAGAAGTCAAGTCATGCATTTTGTTATTAACAGTTCCAATCAGCTAAGATTGGTGAAAGATGTGACACCGTATATTCTCAGGTGAATTCAGAGAGTCAGTTTTGAGCATGTTGAGTTTTAGGTGCCTGAACAGGTCATAGTTTAGAGAAGTATTAAACTCAGGTCAAATTATGATTCTCAAGGTTCATAAAAACAATTTCAACCAAAGAAATAAATACTGAAACACAGTGTGAAAAAGAGCATTTAAACTAGTGGACTGGCTATTGTTACTATGAGTGAATATTGGTAATGACAGGTTGAAAACTGGATATCAGTGCTCCAACTAGGTCACTAAAGACAAGTTGACGGGACAGCAAAGAAGACTGAGAATAGGCTTCTCAGAAGACAGTATGAAAATCAAAAGCATCTATTGTCTTGTACACAAATCACAGGCAGTAAAGTAGGAGTGAACAGCTCTGTCCAGCACTGACCACACACTGAGCATTGCTCATCAGCCCTAACCATGTGAAGTCCATTGATGATCTTTCCAAAAGGGATTTAGGTTGAATGGCAAAGGTAAAAACATTATTGGACTAGATTTGGCAGACCAAGAGAGAAGAAACAGAAATGGAAGGCATAGACACTCCTTTTAAGAGGCTGTACTCAGATAGAGCACAGATGCAAGAAAAGAACTACCCCTGTGAATGAAGCCTAGTCAAGAGGAGTTTGTTAGATTTGAAGGCTGGAAATTTAACAGGATTTTAAGATGTTGATGGGAAACACCCAGCAGGCATGGGGTATAGTCATATAAAAAAGATGGACAGGTTGTCAAGAGATCTCTAAATAGGTCAATGAAGAGGTTAGGTTGAGTGTTGACTAGGAGGTATGCATGATTCATGACAGTATATGTGAAGACAGAGGCTTGAAGGTGCCAAATCTGAAGGATCCCTTCTGATCCTTCCATTTCTCTCATGTAATATCTGAAATTTATGGAGCACATGCTCAGGATTCAGAAAACAGAGAAGATAGGAAATAGTACTCCAGAGAGTGGCATGCCACCAATGAATCAGACACTCAAAAGTGGGAGACAGAAACCATAAAGAGGCTAAGAAAACAATATAGAATCCAAGAATACATCATAAAAATATTTCAAGAAACCTAAAACTAAGCAAACTTCAGTTGAGGTAGCATGTCAGATGCTAATTATTTTTTAATTCTTATTTTTTATTATGTGTATGTTTTTCTACATTTGGGAATGTGCATGCGGGAGGGCAACTACACACAGAGGCTGTAATGTAGCATCAGACTCCTGAAGTTACAGGCAGTGCCTAACTACTAGACACTGGTGCTGTAAACTGAATTCAAGTCCTCTGCAAGGGCATTAACTACTAAGCCATTCTTCAATGAGCCAGGTGCCAGGATTTTTTGACAAATGGCAGCATTAACATGAGGTTTACTGTTGGCTTAAATCTTACAGATGTTAGCTGAAGATGAACCCATCTGAGGGGATCACAGCTTGGTTTCCTGCTGACCTAAAGATTTTCAAAGTAAGCTCTCCTTTTCTTCCTAAGGAAAATTGCTCAAGGCCTCAGTAGTTCCATATAACACTCATATCATGCTCATAGGATTTCTTCAATCAACTGAAATGCAAAAGATTGAGGAGTTACAGGTAGGATGATAAGTCTATGTTAAGATGCTGGAGAGGATGTGGAGGAACACTCTTCTGTTGCTGGTGGGATTGCAAGCTGATACAACCACTCTGGAAATCAGTCTGGTGGTTCCGCAGAAAATTGGACATAGTACAACCTGAAGGCCCAGTTATACCACTCCTGGGCATATACCCAAAAGATGTTCCGACTGTAACAAGGACTCATGTTCCACTATGTTCATAGCAGCCTTATTTATAATAGCCAGAAGCTGGAAACAACCCAGATGTCCCTCAACAGTGGAATGGATATAGAAAATGTGTTACAATGGACTACTACTCAGCTATTAAAAATAATGACTTCATGAAAATTTCAGGCAAATGGATGACCTTGAAAATATCATCTTGAGTGAAGTAACCCAGCCACAAAAGAACACACATGGTATATACTCACTGGTAAATGGATATTAGCCAAAAACAAACTCAAAATAGCAACAATACAACTCAAAGACCATATGAAACCCAAGAAGAAGACCACATCAAAGTGTAGATGCTCCAGTCCTACTCATAAGGGGGAAGAAAATAATCTCAGGAAGTAGAGGGAGAGGGGGATCTGGGAATGAGAGGAGAGGGGGAGGGGAAAGGGTGGGCCAGTTCAGATACAGGAGGAGATGGTAGAGAAGTACAGAGGGTCAGGAATTTGAGAGGAGGAGAGTAGCTGTGGGGGAGGGGGAACTGGGAGTAGCTACTAGAAAGTCTCAGATGCCAGGGACCCAAGAGTTTCACAGGACCCAACACAGAGGACATTAGCCAAAATATCCAACAAAGAAGAGAGGGAATTTGTAGAGACCATATCCAGTGGATAGGCATGGCTCCCAGTTGAGGAATGGGGCATCCACACACCTGAAAAATATTAATCCAGAACTCTTTCTGTCAAAAGGAAGTGCAGGGACAAAGAGTGGAGCAGAGACTGAAGGAAAGGTCATCCAGAGATGCCCCCACCTAGGGATCCATCCCATCTGCAGGCACCAAACTCAGACACTATTCCTAATGCCAAGAAGTGATTGCTGACTGTAGCCTGGTATAGCTGTCCCCTGAGGGACTCTGCCAGAGCCTGACCAATACAGATGTGGATGCAAGCAGTCAACCATTGGACTGAGCATGAGGACCCCAATGGAGAACTTAGGGCAAAGACTGAAGGAGCTGAAGGGGTTTGCAACCCCATAGGAAGAACATCAATATCAACCAACCAGACTCCCAGAGCTCCCAGGGACTAAACCACCAGCCAAAGACCAGCCGCATATGATGGCCTTGTCAGGCATCGATGGAAGGGGAGCCCCTTGGTCCTGTGGATGCTTGATGACCCAGGGTAGGGGGATGCTAGAGTGCTGAGGCAGGAGTAGGTTGGTGGTTGGGGAACACCCTCAGAGGCAGGGGAGGGGGAGGGGATAGAGGGTTTGTGGAGGGGAAACTGGGAAGGGGCATAACATTTGAAATGTCAATAAATAAAATAACCAATAAAAATGAAAAAAAATAAAGAGAAATATATGTTAATTGTGGGAAATAGAAAACTACATATAGAAACAAGAAAGTCTATGCAAGTTCTGAGAACAATGTGTTTGTTTTAAGCACTTACTTGCATGCATGCATCTGGAGGCCTAATGAAATTACAAGCTAGCCTTGGAGTTCCAGTAAAATATTTAGCTGAGCCACCCTATGGTTTGGGCTTCTGATATAAGTAGAAAATTTTATAAGATTATTTTGTACATTGAGAGTATTACAGGGCTTCCTACACTTAAAAACTGAACTCACTGTTTACAAGGCTCATTTTAAAATATGAAGATTTTATATGTTAAGATGTTCAAGGGTTTAAATATAAAGCAAAAGTTTGAGCTTGTTAGCAAGACTTGAAAACATGCTTAATTAATCAATAGACTAACAACATTATTTTAAGATAAACTGAAAAACTTCTGGAAGAAATCAGTGTTGGAATTTATACATAAAGCCAGTAAAATGAAATTTTAAAATTAAACCATTTTGATCCCTCCCTATTAACTTCTGGACCATCTCAAAACTGATATTTACATTTTATTTATGGCTTCTGAGTTTTTCTTTAATATGTTGGTTCTATGACTTTAAGTCTGTTCTCAACATTAAGTCTGATAGGGTCACAATGTACATTATTCACCTGTCAGTAAGTGAACTTTTGATTGTGATTGTGTAATAAATTCACCTATGGGCTTATCAGTTTATTGTTTATCTGCTTTTACTGCTCATGGCATACAACTATTTTCATTATTCTCATTCTTACTTTATTTTCTTAAAGGATTAAGCACACTATTTTCTCTGTTTTATTACTTTTCTGGATGTTCTGACTTATCGTCTAGAAAATCTTTAATATCATTTAGAGAAGATAAAATATGTAACTATTACTTAATTTGAAGAACATTGACTTTTCAGTTCTTTCTATGTGCATAGGCACATTTTGAGCAGAGCTTGCTTCTTTTATGTTTATTAAGATGGCCATGTTTTTCTTCCTTTGATGAATACATATCAATGATCACATTTATTAATTTCCTTAGTTGGAGTTAGTTTTGTGTCCCAGACATCAGATTCTACTTGATCAAGGATCATTTTTCTTTATACATAGTACTGAACCTTATTTGTTAATATTTTGAGATTTTTAAATCTTTGGTACTTTTCCACATTGTGTTTCTCATAGATCTGTTAAACTTATCTCACTTGGGCCAATTTCATACACTGGCTTTCACAATAAGATAATTTATCTTATGTAGATTGTTTTTACTTAGAGGTTTCGAAAACACCATATACTTCTCTTTATACTGTGTTTATCCTTTCTTCCATTATGATTACTGATGTTCTCTCCTATTTTACTATTTTTAATTTTGTTATGTTTTTATTTATTGATAGTACATGTGCATATAGTGTGGTGGAACAAGTAAACAGCATGCACATTCCATTTGGAGGTCAGAGAACAATTTGCAGGAGTCAAATCTGCTCTCCCCACCATGGGGTCTCTGGAGTCAATCTCAGGTCTTCAGGCTTAGCAGTAGGTACCTCTACCAACTTCCTGGTCTCTTTTCTCTGACTTCAACTTTGAGGAGTTCAGCAGTTCAGCACTTAGCTCATCATGATTCCTTAGCTCATTACTGATTTTTGATTTGGTTTAAAATTATTCTTAGATCTTTTATTAAAGCATTTTGATTGCATTTCTCTTTAGTTTCTTCTTTGTAGTAGATTAATTTATAACCCCGTTGCTGTTCCTTTCATTATGTTTAGAATGTGAGATTTTTCCTGTTTTTAATTGTCCAAAAATGTAATTTATTTCTTTTGTTATTTTGTATGATACTATATTTGTCCATGGTTTTTATTATTTTGAGCGGAGTTTCATTTACTCTTGTGGATTTTATTTTTGCTTTTATCAATTTTTAAATAGCCTTTCATTGCATTTAAGTTTTCACATAGAACCAAAGTAAAGTAGGAAATCTTCCCATTTTCCCATGGGTTTCCTCATAGTACTTTATTCGAAATAAAAAAAATCCATAAGTAAATCTTGACTTATGTATGTTTTAAATTTCAATTCATGAATGCATAATATTATCACATGTGAAAATTGGCAGCATATACTTTTTATGTACGCATAATACTCTCTTGAATATAAAGAAAAAGTTTGGAAATAAAAATATGCTTTAATCTAAACAATATATCCCCTGTTAAAACTCATGCATGTAAATTAAATAATCCCTTTGAAAATTTCAGTGTGGTATATGTGTATGTGTATGTGTATACATATGCATATGTGTGCAGAGGTGTGTATGTGTTGTCAAAGTGTGAAGCCCAGTGGACAACCTCAGGTTTCCTTCTTCAGATGTCAATCTTAGGTACTGTTAGATCTTTAATTGTCTTGGAATAGCCACGTAGACAAGACTAAATGGCCAGTGACCTCAGAGATCTACTAGTCCTCTTTATCCAGCACTGGAATTACAAGTGTGTGCCAGTCACACTTTTAATTTGGTTGTTTTGTTTGCATGTTTTTCCATGAGTTCTGGAGATAGAACTGAATTCCTTGTGTTTTCAAAGAAAGCATTTTAGCTACTAGCTAAATAAAGTCCCAGCCCCTGAGTATTTAAAAAATAAAAATACAATAGGTACTTCTAATATCCTTGAAAAAACATATTATTTATTAGCAATATGTCTAGAAATTATTCCTATCAGAATCTTGAGCCACTATTTTAGAGAGACCATATTGACTTCAAACTGTATGTTCTCAACCCTTTACAAGAATGGGTAATTAGTCTGATAGCCTGAATCCTATTAATAGTATTAATAGTTTCTAGGCTCATTTCTAAGACTTCCTACTTGCTCAATATCTTTCTATGTCCTAGATTCATAAGTTAAGCAATAGAAAGTTAGAAGAAAGAAAGATAAATTCCCATTTTCAAGTACTCTCAGGTAAATTTTAAGAATTCAAAGACCTGATCCTTTTATTGTATGCATATTAATCTCAGCAAAAAGCAATAAGCTAAAACAAAATACTATTTTTACATTTCAAATACAGTTATCATCATTCTGGATTTTCATGGTCACTAACTTCATCAATTAGAAAAGTAAATGACTTTAAGTGTTTTCATTCCCTTGAGACTTTCAGAACAGTGTACACCATGCCTTTCTATTCTACAGGTTAATGGAAGGAAAAAAATCTTTGCTTTATGATTGACAGCTCTATGCCTCATATTTTCTTCCCAGGGGTTTAGAAAGACAACATTCACCTGCTGAGAGGGAAGCCACAGAACCCGAGGGTTGGGAAAACATGCAAAGGCTGAAATATTTTCACTGAGATTCTTGAAATAATGATCATTTTGACATTTTTATCTAAGCTTCAGTATCTCTCCTGACATGACTGAAACATGACAAAATTAGAAGCCTATTTTAGTAGCTAAGGCTGTAGAATAATGTCCTTCCTCAGCCAAAGAGATACAGACCTTCTATAGTGACCAAGTCTTCCAAAACCACCATGTATCTTCTAACAAAGCAGAGTTTACTCACCAAATATTTACTTTCTATACCAAGGGGAATTCTAACAAGATACTTTATTCTGTATCCAAACTACCATTCTCTGCTTGCTATAGCCATAAATTTTAATCATCTCAGTCTGACAGAACTTAAATTTAAAAACAATCTCCACTTGGCCATGTCTGTATCTGATCAATGAATCAAAGAAATAACAAAGCTGTTCACAAAGAAAGGAGCATTTTGTAATATTGGCTGGTGTTTAGTAAAGTCTTATCCTCAATCAGAAATGGACACACAATATCTTCTGGAAGCCAGAAAAATTAAAAAAGATAAAACCCTTTTGTACCTAAATCTATCATTTGAAAAATGGAACAGACCTAGGAGAGGAAGGGATAACAATGGTGTACTTGGTGATGAAGGCGGTCACTCATATTGACCACATGCTTACTATGGGCATGCCTGATCTAAGGTCATCTTAGTATCTCTTTAATTGTGAAACACTGTTTGACACTCCAGGAGCTAAAACAGATACTGGCTAAGTCAGGATCACCTGGTAAAAATAGATGATATATTAACTAAAACAATAAATCACTACTTTCAGATATATAACCTAGAACAAATGTACTATGGTTACTCGAGTTCAGATACAGCCACTAATCTAGCCAGTTATACTGTTCACTACATATGTCAAGTGGTGCGATTTCATGGCTACCATTAGAACCAAGTACAGACATGAGCTTCAACTAGGTACTTACTAAAAACAAGATGGCAGTGAAATCTGCTCACAATTTATTTGTTCATTTACTGGTTCACTCAACAAGCATTTATTGTGTGAGAATCTATTCCCATTTCATAAGGGACTCAAATGTAAATCAAAACATAAGTACATATCAAATTATACCTTGACTCACTCAAGGAGAAATTTTACATTTGGTATTAGAAAGACCAAATTTTCTCCTTCCATCCACCTATGGGATGGTATATGGAATGTACCTGTGGTAATCGTCCACTCATTGAAATTGAAGCTAATTTTAAAACCAGTCCACTGAATGCCTACACACACACACATATATATATGGACATAGGTAGATACACACACATATATGTATATATATGTATATACATACACACACACACATACATACACACACACATACATACACACACACACACACACATACACACACACACACACACACACACATATATATAATCTTTTCTCTTTGAGCAAATGCAACACCAAACATTCTATTTCCCATGTTTTAGATTTGAAAATGAGAAACTAATTTTTTCATCTATTTTCTACAACTCAGAGCATAATACACCTCTTGATCTTAATGACATCTCTGTATATTCTTCTGTGTGTAATGTATATGTTCTTGTAGGTGTGTGTACATGTGTGAGAGTGTGTGTAGAGACCAGAGGTCTTTTTTGCTTTCTTTTTCAGATGTTTCCCACCTTATTTTTTGAGACATGCTCTCATACTAAATTAAAGGTCATTGGTTCAACTAGTTTCACTGGCCAATGACATCAAGAGATGCTTCTGTCTCTTCCTTGCTCGTGCTGGGATTGCACATACACAACACCATATTTGACTTCTTGTGTGGGTTTTGGGGGAACTGTGCTCAGATTCTGATGTATATAGAACAACTAAGACATTTTTCTGTCTTCCATACTATGAATATGTTTCATGGTTAACAAAATATTTTCAAATTTAATGTTCTTCATCAACTCTCAGTGTTGGAAATGTAATGGAATTTATATTACATAAGTCTTACATTGTTGGTACAATGTGAATAATGACTGAAAACCACAGTTTGAATGGAAAATAGTGAATATTATTTTCCAAAGCTGTCATTACAAAATCTTGATGTAGTGCTTTGAAAAAAAAAGTCCTCTGTAGCCCGGCAGTAGTGGCGCATACCTTTAATCCCAGCACTTGGGAGGCAGAGGCAGGTGGATTTCTGAGTTCGAGGCCAGCCTGCTCTACAGAGTGAGTTCCAGGACAGCCAGGGCTACACAGAAAAACCCCATTTTGAAAAACAAAACAAAACAAAAAAAAAAAAAAAGTTCTCTGTAACCTCTGACATTTTCTTTTTAATTTTTATTTTTTGATACTTTATTTACATTTCCATTGTTTCCCCCTTTCTAGGTCTCCTCTTTGGAAAATCCCTATACCCTCCCCCTCCTCTGCCTCTATGAGGGTATTCCCCCTCTCACCCACCTGCCCATCCACTCCTGTATTCCCACCTTGACATTCCCCTTTACTGGGGCCTCTAACACCCTCAGGCCCAAGGGCCTCTCCTCCCCCTGATGGCCAACACGGCCCTCCTCTGCCACATATGTGGTCCGAACCATAGGTCCCTCCATGTGTATTCTTTGGTTGGTGGTTCAGCCTCCAGGAAGACCAGGGGTGTCAGGCCAGTTGACACTGTTGCTCCCTCCATGGGGCTGCAAACTCCCTCAGCTCCTTCAGTCCCTTCTCCCACTTCTCCATCTGGGACCTCACTCTCAGTCCAGCAGTTACTATAAAGTGAAACTTGGGTATTCGGAACTTTTGGGCTAATATCCACTTATCAGTGAGTATATACCATGTTCTTTCTTTTGTGA
>CM052700.1:37766434-37833720 GCA_028551405.1 Uromys caudimaculatus
TGAAAGTCGATTTTATCCTATATTAGAATGGCTACTCCAGCCTGTTTCTTGGGACCATTTGCCTGGAAAATTGTTTTCCAGCCCTTTACTCTGAGGTAGTGTTTGTCTTTATCATGGAGGTGTGTTTCCTGAATGCAGAAAAATGCTGGGTCCTCTTTATGGATCCAGTCTGTCAGTCTATGTCTTTTTATTGGGGAATTGAGTCCATTGATGTTAAGAGATATTAAGGAATAGTGATTGTTGGTTCCTGCTATTTTTGGTGTTACTTTTAGATTTGTGTGGCTATCTTCTTTTGAGTTTGTTGAAAGAGTACTTTCTTGCTTTTTCTAGGGTGTGGTTTCCCTCCTTGAGTTGACGTTTACCATCTATTATCATTTTTAGGGCTGGGTTTGTGGAAACATATTGTGTAAATTTGGTTTTGTCATAGAATATATTGGTTTCACCATCTATGTTAAGTGACAGTTTTGCTGGGTATAGCAGCCTGGGCTGGCAATTGTGTTCTCTTAGGTTCTGTATGAGTTCTGCCCAGGACCTTCTAGTTTTCACAGTCTCTGGTGAGAAGTCTGGTGTAATTCTGATAGGTCTGCCTTTATATGTTACTTGACCTTTTTCCCTTACTGCTTTTAATATTCTTTCCTTGTTTTGTGTATTTTGTGTTTTCACTATAATGTGATGGGACGAGTTTCTTTTCTGGTCTAATCTATTTGGATTTCTGTAAGCATCTTGTATATTTATGTTCATCTCTTTCTTTAAGTTAGGGAAGTTTTCTTCTATGATTTTGTTCAAGATATTTACGGTTCCTTTAAGTTGGGAATCTTCACTCTCTTCTATACCTATTATCCTTAGGTTCTGTCTTCTCATTGTGTCCTGGATTTTATGGATTTTTGGGTTAGGAGCTTTTTGCATTTTGTATATTCTTTTACTGTTGTGTCAATGTTGTCTATGGTATCTTCTGCTCCTGAGATTCTCTCTTCTATCTCTTGTACTCTGTTGGTTTTGCTTGCATTTATGACTCCTGATCTCTTTCCTGGGTTTTTCTAACTCCAGGGTTGTCTCTTTTTGTGATTTCTTTATTGTTTTTATTTCTATTTTTAGCTCCTGGATAGTTTTGTTCATTTCCTTTGTCTGTTTGATTGTGTTTTCCTGTAATTCTTTAATGGATTTCTGTGTTTCCTCTTTAAGGGCTTCTAGTTCTTTACCTCTGTTCTCTTGTATTTCTTTAAGGGTGTTAATTTCTGTCTTAAAGTCTTCCATCATCATCATGAAAACTGATTTTAAATCTGAGTCTTGCTTTTCTGGTGTTTTGGGGTATCCAGGGCTTGCTGTGGTGGGAGAGCTGGGTTCTGATGTTGCCAAGTAGTCTTGGTTTCTGTTCCTTAGGTTTTTGCCCGTCCTTTTGCCATTTTGTTAACTCTGATTTTAGCTGATCTTACTCTGTCTGGCTGTGGCTTGTCTCTCCTGCAGGCCTCTGTATCAGTACTCCTTAAAGACCAGCTCTCTCTGAGAGGTGTTTGCGTTTGGAGAGCTGTGGCACAGGGTCAGCTCTGGGGTGCAGACAGAAAACAGAAGGATCTTGCCCCCTGTTGTCCTTTGGTTCCTGTGTCCTGATGGCTCTGGAAGGGTCCCTCTTGATTCAGTGAGTTTGAACAGAAGTGGTGGTTTTGCCTATGCTCGAAGGTGTGTCAGCACTCTTGGGATCTCAGCTCTCTCCTGGAGCCCTGTGGCCCAGGCTGAGGTCTCCAGGTCCCAGTGAGTAGTGGTGCTTGTTTTATCCCCACTCATGGCTTTTCCATGCTCCTCGGAGGATAACTTTCTTCAGGAGCTACTTGGCTATGGAACCCTGGTGGTCTGGGCAGCCGTCTCCTGCCACAGGGAAACTGGAAGGTTCCTATGCCAGACTATTTCAGTCCCTGTGTCCTGCTGTTCCAGGCAGGTCCTGATCAGCAGTGGTGCTCGTCTTAACCCGACTCAAGGCTTTTCCATGCTCCTGGGAGGGTAGCTTTCTCCCTGCGCTAATTGGCTATGGAGCCCTGTGACCAAAGCTGAGATCACCAGCCACAAATAGAAACCAGACCTCTGACATTTAAACACTTGTTTTCCAGTTAGTGACACTATTTGGGGAGATCTAAGAAATATGCAATAGCTGAGTAACCTATGTCACTAGAGCCTGGCTTTGGGATTTCAAAACCTTGCCCCATTCCCATTTCACTCTCTAGTTTATGCTTGTGGTTCAAAATTGAAGCCTTCAGCTACCTACTCCTACTAATATACCTTCATTCTGCCATCAAGTATTCTAACCTTCTAGAACTATAAATCCAAGTAACCTCTTCAGCTATAAACTTCTTTGGTCATGTTGTTTTATAACAGTAATAGAGAAGTAACTAATACACTTGGTTTTCCAAAACTTGGATTTGCTTTGAAATGCCCTTTAGTGGACTCAAATCTTGCATACTATCCTGGTGGCTAAATGAACTGTGAATCACTGTCCCTTGCACTGTGATAAATCATGTCTGTCTGCAGGTTGCATAATGAAGACTGCTTGAACCATCTCTGAATTCAAACAAAGTATACAGACATTTTCTGAGGATACAGGAACTGAAGCTAAGTTGAATCTTGATTTAATGATTCTTATCGAAATAAAATAAGCATTTGGTCTTTAGATTTGATTGGCCTCTATCTGCAGCTGCATCGCAACTGACAATTGCTTCCTCCCTGGGCTCCTTGCCCAGGCAAATGTGGTTCATTCTTGTTTCATGTCTCACTGAGTTCTCTGATAATAGAGGAGGTAACTGAACTATGCCTCTCTCTCTGAATCTCAGAGCTCTGGAAATTAGTGGAAGGGATTTTCCTCCTATCATGTTTTGCTACCACAATAAAATCCTTTCCTATAATGCACTCTGAAGGCTGCTTAATTTTCTAACTATAAAACCTCAGGGGCAACCTTATAGTCAGTGTTCAAGCATAGGATACATTCCAATGTCACAGTTTTATGTAACAAGAGAAAAGCAAGAACACAATCTGTTTATTCATAGTCACTGATTTAGTTATATAGACTTACTATACATGGTTGAGATAAACTCCTTGTCCTTCCTGCCATGTATATCTTGTGTAAATTAGAAACCAATTATTTTTCCTCTTTTTATTCTTCCCTTGGTTTTTCTTGTGTGTTAACTGCTCTGTAATTAAAGGTACAGTTTCTGTTTTCCAAAGTACCACTGTACCCTTCTGTAGAGGTTCAGAGTAATTGCAAATTAGGCTCAAGACTTTTTTTTTCATGAGTACTTGGGGGTTTCTGATTTCAAATGAATTGCATTAACCAGTTTTATCTTCACAGATGAAAAAGTCAATAAGATCCATGCAGGATCCATCTTCTCTCTCCATATTTGCAAAAACCTCTCTTTATTCTGAATGGCATAATTTTCCTGCCTCCCTCATTAAAAAGATGTCATAATTAAAATGGTAACTACTCAATAATAACAGGTAAATTTTGTTGCCACGTTCAATCTTATATGCAGTTATCTGGTCAAATGGCTCTGTTTACCAACTCTTATTAGTTTCCTGGTACAATAACTCTCTCTGACTTCACTGTGTTTATGTATTTAGTAGATTAAAGCCAGCAATCTTTAATCCAAGAAAATTAAACCTGCCCCTGGTTGTCATTTTAGTGCACCATCTGTTGCTCCAGGTGCTTGCCTGGTTTGTAAGGGCTGTGAAGTGAGCTCTTTCACAACAAGCCTGCATAAATGGATATCCTCCCAGGTGCTGTGTTTCAAGCTCCACCTCAATGCATTTGCTAGGCTTACAAGGGAAACTAGGAGCCATGTGGTTAGAGCCATGTAAGGACTTCAGGTGTTTTGAACACGTGTAAGGTGCGATATAGATGTCACCAACCTGAATGAAATGACATTTTTAATATCCAAAGTGGTAAAGGAAGTTATCCAAGGGAATGTCTTGTAGATCAAGAAAATTGAAGGTCTGATCAATAAATATTAGAAGATCACTAATAGGTTTAGTCTTATAAAAGGCTAGCTGGAAGATATTTCACTGAAGCGTTACGTTTAAGAAAAACTTTTGGTAGTGTTTTGTTTGGCAGATCTGGGGGTATAAGTTTAGAATTAAATAATCAAGTACACCATTGTCTTAATGTAGCATGTATTGAGATGGGTGAATATTGAAATATATGAAGCTACACTTACATGCATCTCAGTTAACACTTACAAACTGAGCATATATACACAATTTGGGTCTTCTACTACCAACCTATGCATTTCTAGTCTCCCCTGCCTACCACAGTACTAACTCTTATTTAAGATTTTAATAATTGTTTTATTGGGGAAGATATGAAATATTCAACATGTTTATTGATTTATAACATGTATATATAAAAGTAAGCAAAGTATAATTGTGACTCTTTACAAACCTCTGACTTCATACTAAGTAAAAGACTGCTGCCTTCCTCCCCACCTTCACCTTTGGCCAATGCAGTTCAAGATACAAATGAACTGCTCTAACGCAACCACCACCAGCATCAAAGCTGCTCCCCCAAAGCCTTTAGTTTACTATTCTTGTGCCCCCCCCAATGATAATCAGTTTCTTGAATTATCAATACCTATCTCAAGGGTTTGCCTCTATTCAACATGACAGATTAGACACACCTGTTTGTGAACTTTATATAAATGGAGTCCTGTGACATAGAGTATTTTGCCTGGATTCTTTTGATCATTTTTCTAAAATTATGTTCCTGTTGCTGTCATTGAAACTTTTGTTCATTTGCAATGCTATATGTTGACTTTCTAAATACATCCCTACTTATTCATCTGTCATATTACAATTGCTATTTTGATTGCTTCTAGTTGAGGGTATTATAAAAACATATAAGGCTGGGTATATGTCTGTTTCTATCACTTGGGAAACATATGAATGGATTTATGCTAACTACATGCTTAGAAGTGGAATAACTGAGTCTATGGATATACAAAGTTCAGCTTTGGTCTTTATCATCTATTTCCACATGCTAATGGCAACATGTATCTTCTACCTTTAGTGTGGGTTTTTCTGTTAATACATCTCCATTGGTATTACCTTCTTTTTTTTTTAATTTATTTTTGATACTTTATTTACATTTCCAATGTTTCCCCTTTTCTGGGTCTCCTCTTTGGAAGCCCCCTATCCCCTCCCCATCCCTACCTCTATGGGGGAATTCCACCTCCCACCCACCCACCCACCCATCCCCCTATTCCCACCTTGACATTCCCCTTTACTAGGGCCTCTAACACCCTCAGGCCCAAGGGCCTCTCCTCTCTCCCTGATGGCCATCGAGGTCGTCCTCTGCCTCATATGTCTTTAGTTTTTCTTGTGTTTGTGTATCTGTGTGTACAATTGTGAGTGTAGGAGGCTGAGGAGGTCAGAAGAGGGCATTGGATTCTCTGGAGCTAGAGTTAAAAGAGATAGTAAGTCATCATCGTAAGTACTAGGAACTTAACTCAGGTTCTATGCAAAAGCAGTAGCTCTTAATTGGTGAGCTATCTCTTCAGCCTGGCTGGTATTCTTTAAATGAATTTTAACTACTCTGGTAAACTGTAACAGTAACTCAATGTGATTTTAATTGATAGTACCTGCATTACTCTGAAACATGAGGGTCATTTCTTATGTTCAGAGTCATGTAAATATCCTCTTTACCAGTTTCCTGCTGAGGTATCTTGTACATTATTTTTATTGATTTATCTTATCATTAGTGTTTTTTTATTTTTAAGAATTTTTATATTGTGTGTCTGTGTGTGCCTGTATGTCTGTTTATCTGTGCGTGAGCATGTGCATTTGTGTAGAAGTGCCCAGAGAGGCCATAAGCAGGTGTCAGATTCCTTGGGCCTGGAGTCACTTGCAGTTATGAGCAGTCCAATGTGTACGCTGTGACCCAAACTCCAGTCCTCTGTAGAAGCAGTGCATGCCCTCAACAGCTGAGCTATCTCTCCAGCCCTTTGTTGCTTTTACTCTATGGATGAGTTGTTTTGCTACTGCCTGTTTTACAGATGTCTTCCAATACTCTGTGGATCTAAAGCTGTTCTTACCTTTTTGAAATATACAGTTTTCATGGTTTAATGAAGTAGAATTTATCTTATCAGTATTGCCTGCCCCCCTTTTGGTCAGGGTTTTATGCTCTTGTCTTAAAATGGTCTGCTTTGTGAAATCATGAAGATATTTACTTAAATTGTCGTCTAAAACCACGGTTGTTTTTCCTTTTATATTTATATAAGAATTCTAGCATGTTGTGTTATGTATGAGGCAGAGGTTAAGTTTTGTTTTATCTTCCACATTCTTGCAGGTACAGCACTACAAATTGGAAGGAATCTTTCCTTGCTATTTAGGAGTGCTGAGTTTACAATAACCCAGGCTCTTTTAAATGCACCAGTGTATTTATGAGCTCTCTCTCATGTCCTGCTAGTTTGTGTGTCTATCCTCATACCGATGTTGTTTAAATCATTATAGGCTCATAAGCATCATTGGAATTTCTCAGGATTGTACTGATTTATGTTACCTCGTGCATTTATGCACTGATCTTTTAAAATAAACTTATGTTCCACAATAAAAGATTTGCAACTTTAATTAAGGTTACAGAAAAGTGTAGAGATCAATTTGAGGGTAACATTTTTACAAAATTGGATTTTTGTGGTCTACGGGGATTGTGTCTCTCTCCACGAATTTCTGAGGAAAAGGAGGAAGATTTCCTTCCTTTTCTGTCAGTGGTGTTTTGTGGTTTTCTACTTTGACCTCCTAAGTTATGCATTTTGAAGTACTTTCACATCTTTATTCCTCACAATTAATATGCTTTCTTCAGTGGTTTACTTTTATTTATCATCTATTTTAACTCACATAAGGCTGTATTTAAGTAGCCAATATTCATTTGGATTTGTATGTTTTTCAATAACTTTCTTTTTAAAATTTATATTATTATTATTAACAGTGTATTAGTTTTGGTTCTCTAGAATAACAGAATTTATATAATGAATCTGCCTCTCTATATAAAAGATTTATTAGAATGACTTACCTGCTGTTGTCCAGCTAATCCGACCATGGCTGGCTATGAACGGAAAGTCCAGGAATATCGTAGTTGTTCAGTCCTTAAGTCTGGGTGTCATAGCGGATGTCTAGTAGAACTGGAATCCTGAAGAAGTAGGTTCTAATGCTAGTGCAGCAAGAGCAAACAGACAGAGTAAAAGCTTCCTTCTTACAAGTTCTTATGTAGGCTTCCAGCAGAAGGCCTGACCAGGTTAGAGATGGGTTTTCCCAGCTCAAAAGATCCAGAGTAAAGATATGTCTTCCTACCTCAAAGATCCAGATTAGAAGTAGCTTTTCCCACATCAAATTAAGCAAAATATCCCTGGGATATTAAATGTTGTGAAGTTGACAAGCAAGGATAGTCATTGTAGTCAGTGTGTGTGTGTGTGTGTGTGTGTGTGTGTGTGTGTGTGTGTGTTGTGGAGGTCAGAGAACATCTTTGGGAAATCATTTCTCCTCTTCCTCTTCAGTGTGTCAATGGTTTTATACACTGAGCCATCTCAACAGGCTTCAGCCTATCTCTCTCATGTGGTACTATTCTGTGTGAAAAAGAGTCTTGTGCACGTACCTTGCTAAATATGTACCAACCACAAATTATCTCAGTTTTTAATTAATCTAAAATGTCTTTCATTCATTTTTTTTACCTTGGCATTTTGTTAATATCATTTGTAATTCAGGTTCCTTATTTTATTTAGTCTGTATTGAACAGTTTATTTATATTTGGAGAATTTTATGAAAATATACAATGTGTTATTATACCTAACCCCTGTCTTACCTCTTAAACTCCCTGACACCCTTTAACTACACATCCTCCTCTCAAATCCATTTCCTCTTTCCTTTTGAAAGATATACCATTGCATCTAGTTAGCCTTGCCTACGTGTAATGAGTGTGCGGTTAGCCACTGGAAAATGGTCAGCCATACCCCAGTAAGGAATGGCTGTCCTTCCATGTTCCACTATAACTTCCAGCATCTCTTTTGCTCAGCTCTTCAGGGTCTTACTCCTCCAGAATGATAAGCCCCAAATACTGAATCCTTTAAATTCTACATTCTTGGACTTAGCCCCGTAATTCTTCCCGTTCTGTCATCATTCAGTGCCTTTATTTTACTGACTCAGGCTGAAAGGGTTGTGTTTATTCAATGTTGCAATATATATTATTCCTAACAATAACTGTGACAAGTACAAGCCTTATTCTTGATTTTTCAAAGCATAGAATACAATTAATATGGAATTATCTAGTAAGATAAATGGCTACTTCATTCTGGCTATGACTCTAAAACTCATTGATTCCAGAGAGATGGGAATAGAATGGAAGTGGATACAGAGGTGGAGGCAAAGGCAGAAACAGAAAGACACAGAATAAATCTTCAAGGAGTATATTGAAGCATCAGTTCAATCCTTGTATCAATTTAGTATTTGGTATTCATAAATTTCAGTGCAACAATGGACTATTATACTAGAAATCTAATTCAAATTGTATTTAATTATTTTTGAAACTTTTATTAGTTTACTTAATCTGTGATGATATTGGCATTTAGTGTGGCTTCTAAGGGGGCCCTCAATATGCTAACAGGACCAATTTCAGTCTCCTGCTAACTCAGTTTTTAATGTTTTGTCTCTGTCCTCAAATTATATGTGCTGGCTCCCAAGGGTCCTAAATTTATAACCTTACCATTATGAGCTCAATCCACAAATATCAAGAATCTTAGAAATTCTAATAATATCCTGTTGAGTCATTGAGCTCTTGTGGATCAGCCTTCATGGTGTAAAGAATGAGATTCTGGGTTGTGCCTTACCATCATTACTGGTCTGTCATTGCAGATGGGGATGGAGCCCAACCAGAAGCACAAGCTCTAGAAGTTTCCCTGGACTTATTTGCTTCAAAACAACAGTGATAACAAAACCCCCCAGAAGCTCTTCTGGGTGGAAGGCAAGTGGATTTGCTATGAAAGAAAACAAATGTCCACTACAGCAGCCAAACAGAAATGGACGCAGTGGCTTTCCTCTGAGACGTGCCTGTCTTGCTGTAGCTCTAACAGCGTGCTTTGTTTTGTTTTCTTAATTTATCATGTTACCACTCATGCACAAAAGTCTCTCTTCACATGTCCATGTGCCCGATGCCAATCTGTTTTGCCTGTTAGCAGTGAAAGGTTCTTAAGACTATTGTGCACTCAGGCAGTGGAAAAGAGCAGTGGTCTGCCACAAGTTGATTTCTAGGAAAGTGGCTTAATCTAAACACAATATGCCATCGTGATGAGGCTCCTGTGGGCTTGAAAAGGCTGGAATGGAAAGCAAGGAAAGGTGGTTAGTTTAGGATCAAGTTTCTAAAAAAGGCCCAGTGTTATCCATCCTGAAACTCAATGAAAATGAATTGATGAGCAAACAATAGCCAGTGTGCACAGCTGATTGATCTGTGCAGCGGGGACATCCCCAAGCTGTTTGGCAGCAAGCCGTCTTTCTTCTGTTAGTTCCTTATTAATGCAGGCGATGATAAATGGCCGTGCTGACAGCCCACTACAATGAAAATAAAATCCTTGTCAGGGAGTCTTCCATCTTCTTAGGAGCAAAGAAAAACTTGCCCTGTAACCCTCCTGCAGGATTTTCTCACACACTCTTGGCAGCGACATGTGTGTGGCTCTGTGTGTGTGTGTGTGTGTGTGTTTGTGTGTGTTCAACTGAACACTGTGAGGTCACTTCAAAGAAAAGGAACTAAATAGTGTTAAGAAATAAACCTTGTGAACAGAAAACACCAGGCTACTTTATGTGAGTCATAAGGAAGCCTGAGGAAATGTAACTCTCAGAAACACCTTCAGTTTAGATAACTCGGGGAGGAGAAGGAGATGCATATATTTTCCAAATATTACTTTATAAAAGAAAGCAAGTACTGGGAAGTAGGGAAGAAAGGGATTTAATTGATTATGATTTAATGAAATTATATTGTGACTTATCAATCCATCATGACTCAAAACTCTTTCCCCACCTAAATAGTATTGTGCTTCTTCCCCCAGTGCAGTCAGAAAGCAGGTATGTACCTGATGATGCCCGTCATCAACAAAGGCACGCATGTTCTAATGTTGCTGAAAACATGATGCCTGTGAGGAAAGCTAAGCTGAGAAAGCTCAAAGGGTCCATGGGAGTTGTTAGGTCTGGGGAGTAAGGGAAACCCTTACTCTGCTGTTTGCCAACAATCACCACCCAGACATAGTAACCCATGTTTCCAAGAACAAGCATGTTTCCATTGAATAGACTCCAGGTAGCAAAAACCTAGAAGCAAGTGGCTAGCAGTGGGCAGAGTAAATAAGATATCTCTATTCAGTGAAATGACTGTTAGAGCAAGGAACATCAAAATGTATCAAAAGTAACTATTTCAGGGACTGGAGAGATGGCTCAGTGCTTAAGAACAGTAACCGCTCTTGCAGAGGACCTGAATTTAGTTCCGAGTACTCATCTCTAACTCTAGTCTTAGGACATCCAATACCTTCTTCATACATCTGCAGGCACACATGTGCACAGTTATACATGCAGGCAAGAGCTCAAACACATAAAATAAAAATAAATCAAGGTTGTTTAATCAACAGTTTCCAAGAGAAAGAGACTGAAGAATGTTTTAGGTTAGGGTTTCTATAGCTGTGAGAATACACTACAGGAAGCCACGGCAGGAACTCAGGGTAGATACCTGAAGGCAGGAATGAAAGCAGATGCTGTGAAGGAATGCAATTCACTGTGACTTGTTCAGTCTACTTTCTTATCCAACCCAGGACCACCAATTCAAGGACGACACAGCCTACATAATTCATTACCCAAGAAACTGCCTCACAGGCTTGCCCATAGAACAATATTTCATCAGCTGAAGTTTTCCATTCTCAAATGACTCTAGCATATTTAAAGTTGACAAAATTAGTCAAGACAAAGAGTATATATGATCTATTTATAGTTTTAAAAAACAAAAAGTAAGGGCAAGAATATATGTATATCATATAGACACAGATGTAGGCATATGTTAAAGCTTTTATATTCAAAGATTATTTGGGGCAGGTGTCGTAATGCCCAAAATTAACCTGTACACAGTCCCATCCCCAACCCCTACCACCATTCCCACTCCCACTCCTGCCCAGGAACCAAATTACTTCCTGGAATGCTGGGAATTGTAGTTCTGGAAAATGACAATGCCTCATGGGAAAGTATTGTAGCCTATAGGTTTTTCCTTATAAGCCCCTGCAACATGTGCTTTGAGGCCATTCCAGCTGGGAAATTCTGGAGAATGGTCATGACCAAAGTCCATCTCTTAATTGGTATTTAATATTTAATAAAGCTTGCTGTAAATTTTGTCCAAAATGGAGTTAGTTTTCCTGGTGAATCTCGGATTAACTGTGGTAAGGAGGGTAAAACATTGATGGCTCTAAGGAAACTCAGTGTTACCCTTCTGATCATTGAAAAGTTGCTTACAGGTATTTTGTATAGATTAATTGTTTTGCTACTGTATATATTACATTTTCATAAGAATCCAATAAAAATTTTAAAACATATTCTTGTTGCCAGTACAGTATTTCAGGTGCCCATCTTTTTGGTGGCTATTAGTCAAACCCATTGGAAGAGTTATTCCAGGTTATACCATCTGAAAGTTTTCAAGCAAACAATGGGGTAGAAGGTGTCTTACAACCTCTCTTGATGTTGCTCTGATGTATGACATAGTATATGCCAATAACTCCCAAGCAGCATCACCTAACAATACAGATTTATGATTGAGCCCTACCCCGGTACCTACCAGTTCAGATTCAACTGGAAATCCATGGGTCTGTGTACTTTGATAAAATTTCAGGCTAGGCTAGGCTGCCTGTTTACAAACTACATGTTCAGGCTGAACAGGTATATTGCCTACATGTAATCCAAATGTTTTTCAAAAGTGTTCTTCCCTTAGAAGACATTTGCTAAGGATTTGCACTAGGGTGTGGAATACCATTGGGTGGATGAGAAACCCACAGATGATGCTGATGAGATTGTATGTAAATTTTTTTGACGATAGTAGTATAGACATTTCATAACCATGGTAAATGTAGACAGAAAATAAAGATTCTTGGCTGCACACAGTGGAATTCTGTCACATAGAGGTCTTAGGCAGGATGGGCCAAGAGCAGTAAGGCATGGGTGTGCACTGATAGCCAAGAGGGGAGCCATGTGGAAGTGAACTGTGTGAACTCAGTTGCTGCTCTGAGATGACAAATAGGAACTTGGACATTAGAGTTGAAATATGCAGGCCCTGGTGTCTTTGGGAGGTGACATTTCTTTAGGAAAGGTTAATTAGCTGGAAATAGTGATAATACATTCCATCATCTTAATTTTAACTAAAGACTTCCTGTATAGTGAAAAAATGCATGAGATTTGAGGTAAGACGAAAAATAGAAAAGAAAAAAAATAGGAGAAATAAGAAAGAAATGGAAAAAATAAAGGAAAAGAAAGGAAGGAGGAAGAGAGGAAGGGAGAGAGAGAGAGAGAGAGAGAGAGAGAGAGAGAGAGAGAGAGAGAGAGAGAGAGAAACCATGGATTGTATAGTATAGGACAGTAATGGTGCAGTGCTAGAGAAAGCCAGAGTGGGTGCTCCCAAGTCTTTGCAGAGAGTGGAATTTTGGAAAGAGCCATACTCCATTTCACATGAGAGTCCTGTGTTGGCAGAATGTGATTTGGGAAGGGGAGGGATGTCACCCCTGGCATGTGGGGTGATGTTCCAGTGCAGTGTAATTCAGAACCTGGGTGCTTTTTCACATAAAGAAAACACAGGGAGAGATGTGGGGCAGGGTATGAGGTTGGGGACTGTAAAGAAGAACAAATGTTGGGATGGAAAGGCTGTGGGTATCTGGTTATCATAGTGACAAGTAGTTTGGAAGTTGTCAACAGAAATGCCTCTTCCACTTGGTGGAGAAAGCTGGGTAGATCTGCTATGTTTTATTGCTTCCTCTCTAACTTTTATTTTTTCATGTACCTGAAGAATACTCACCTTATCTGTAAGAGTTGCATGAAACACCAATTTTGAATTATACACATTTTCTTTAGATTACATAAGACAGAATCTCCTCCTAAGAGTTTCTCCCTCCATAGTGCTGAGAATACAGGCATGCACTACCATATCAGACTAATTTTTTTAAACCATGTATTTTTATATGAAAAAAAAGAAAAAGAAAAAAGAAAAAATGAAGGTAGTATGTGTACCTATTCCAGATGGTTGTACTAATGATAGAAAACATAACTTGATATTGAAAACCTCCTTCTTTGTTCATAATCAGCTTCCCCATGCTTAGCTATTCATTTTATTTATTTGTTAAATTTGTTTTGAATATTAACTCCATTGTGTGTGAAATGAGGACTGCTATAGTTTATATATGCTTGACACAGGGAGTGGCGCTATTAGGAGGTGTGGCCTTGTTGAAATAGATATGTCACTGTGGGTGTGGGCTTTAATACTTTTGTCCTAGCTTCCTGGAAGCCAGTCTTCTCCTAGATGCCTTAGGAGCAAGAGGTGGAACTCTCAGCTCCTCTAGCCTGGACACTGCCATGCTCCCTCCTCCATGATAATGGACTGAACCCCTGATCCTGTAAGCCAGCCCCAATTAAATGTTTTTCTTATAAGAGTTGCCTTGGTCATGGTGTCTGTTCACAGCAGTAAAACCTAAGACACTTGGGCTGGCAAGATTGTTTATACGGTGGAGATGTTTGCCTATCAATCTGGTGAGTCAAGTTCAACAGTTGGTATGTACATAAAGATAGAAGAAGGATAGAACTGGCTCCACAATGTTGCTCTCTGGCCTCCATGTGCATGCTCTGGTTTACACTTGCATACACATATACATCATGCACATAATGATAATAATAACCTTACAAGCACACTCCCATGTTAAGTTACTCACAAAGGTCAGATAGCATAGTGACTCAAAACCTAAGTATTGAGATCAAAGACAATTACATCTCAACCCAGATGCTGCTGAACCCTGGTTGTATGACCCTCTCAAAGCCTCAGGTCCATCCCTCTAATATGAGGACGGCACAGAGTAATCTCAGTAGGTTGCTGTGAGGATCAAAGTTGAACATATTTCAAATATGTAGCATTTTATCTAAAATAGAGTAATTGCAAACAAAAACAAAACAAGAAAGGAACAAACAAACAAAAACTAGAGACAAAATGAGAGCTGAAGGGCAGATACACGGGATTCTGAGAGGGCTTCCAGATATTGAGTAATAGACCCACTGGGATTCAGACAGGGCTGGTTGTAGTTAATGTGGCCCATCTGCTGGGCTGCAGGAAGCCTCTGAGTTGTTTCCCATGAGTGTTCATTTGAGCTGATTAAAGCTTTTTTTAATGTGCCACTAGCATCTGGTGCATCCTGTACTATTTATATTGGTTTGCTATTATGCTGTTTACCTTAAACAGCTTTGTTCTTTTCTAAAGAAAACATGTAGCTCTCCCATGGAGGTCTAGGACTCATTTGAATGATTGCTGCTCTGTGTTCTCAGCCACAGTGTGACAAGACAAATGTAGACAGGCGAGGAAAGAACACTGAACGAGGAGTGTGTGCCTTAATATGTGTATTTTTGATACCTCAAGAGCCTCTATGACAATTGTGTTCCTTTTAAAGTAATTCTGTGTGTGTGTTGTGTATCTGTATGAATGTATGTGTGCCTGTGTGCATGTGTGTGTGTGTGTGAGAGAGATAGAGACAGACAGACAGAGATAGACAGAGACAGAGACCAAGAGACAGATAGACAGAGACAGAGAGAGACAGAGACCAAGAGACAGAGACAGAGAGAGAGACAGACAGACAGAGACAGAGACCCAGAGACAGAGACAGAGAGACAGAGAGACTGAACTTGCAACTTGCAGACATGTGCCTGTGTGCCCAAAAAAGCCAGAAGAGGGAATGCCTGGCTTATTATGTGAGTGTTGAGATTCCTAACTCTGGTTCTCCTGATTGTATAACAAGTGTTCTTAACTGCTAAGCCATCTCTCCTGCCCCATTTCCTTATTAAGTTTTTAAAAGGGCAAGGTCTAGATAGGACCATTGTTTTGCTCCTGTGTACCACTAAAATGCTAAAATATGTTTGGCACACACAGCATGTTGACTGAAAGAGTATGAATGAACATACATAGTGGGTATACCATTCCCATACACTTTTAGACTATATTGACAGCTATTCTGAATAATGGCATATAGTCCTTGTCTTAGTTAGGTTTGCATGCTCTGAACAGACACCATGACCAAGGCAACATTTAATTGAGGCTGGCTTACAAGATCAGAGGTTCAGTCCATTATCATCAAGGTGGGAGAAGTTTCTGTCTTAGGGTTTTACTGCTGTGAACAGACACCATGACCAAGGCAACTCTCATATGGACAACATTTAATTGGGGCTGGCTTCCAGGTTCAGAGGTTCAGTCCATTATCATCAAGGTGGGAGCAGGTCAGCATTCAGGCAGTCATGGTGCAGGAGGAGCTGAGAATTCTACATCTTCATCTGCAGACCTCTAGGAGTTTCCAGGCAGCTACAATGAGTGTATTAAATAAAGCCCACAGAGACACACATACTCCAACAAGGCTACACTTCCTAATAGTGCCACTCTGTGGGCCAAGCATATACAAACCATCACACCAAGGATTATTAAAATCATAGATTCTAATCTGATAAATCTAGACACAGAAATACAATTAATTTACTTTTAAAGAACTATAGTTGTGCTTTTCAAACCAGTGTTCTAAAAGAACACAACACATACCCAACATTCATGGGCAACAACAACGACAACAACAAAATGACCCACAGATAAAAATTAAGAGCTGATTTTCAGTGCAAAATTTCCCAACTGACCAGTTGTGTAAATTTGGGCCACTTCCTATTGAAGGCATATAGGATTTATTAAGCATGTGCTATGTGCTAAGTATAGTATTAAGTCTTCATATACAGTGTCTCCTGTAGTTGTTAGGTTCAAGCCTGGGACTACTCGGGCCATGCCCCTTACACAGCTCTTTTTCTTCCAGCTGCTGCAGAGGAAATGGCATGCTCTCTAACTAAAGCCTATCTATGAATATCTAACCTCCTAACACACTCCCTAGGTACCCAGATTCCAGGAGTGAGCTGGACCAGCAGGTCATTCTTCAGTGACAGGATCCTAAGTGGGACAGTTAGAAGATGAGAAGATAAAGAAGAGAGGAAGGTGGTGTCAGGAGGTCTTATACAAACTAGGCAGTATGCCAAGCAAATTTATGAGGAAGTACAGCATCTTAGATACGGGTTTTCCTGAAAGAGCATGAAGTTAGTGGGAAGATAATCTAACCATGGTGCACAAGGGGAACACAGTGTTTCTTAAGAAGATCACAGTCTAAGTACACAGGAGCCTTGGGATGGATAATCATAGCCCTATATAATGGGAAGAGTTGGGTTCTCAGAATCTGAAGCCAGTGCTGCTCCATGGGACTGACCCTAGGCCATTAATGGCTCTGTCATATATCAGGGCCTCTGAGAAGGTTTTGGATCATCTCAGTCCTCAACACAAAAGAATGGCAGATGCCTGTCTCACTTCTCCGAGATTTCCAGACCTCAGACTTCTAAACTATAGGACATTAGAGGGTTACAGAGACATGGCCACACAGCTCTGCACATATACTGAGCATACTTTAATTAAAAAAGAAGCTCATCTTTTACATCCTCATAGTGGCACCTTCCTTCTCTGTAATTCCTTTACCTCATTGCTACCCAGGAATACAACAGAAACCCTCTCAATTCTCTAAGAATTTTAAGCAGAGCCCCTACTCTGCCTGGTGGTCATGAACTATCTTCAGAACTGCTGTCTGTCTCTATCTGACAATGACATAACATCTCTTCTAACGAACCTCTTACCCATAGAGGACAGTGTGTCTCAGTGTGTCCTTTGAACTCTGAACCCATAAAATTTTAATATTCGTCATAGCAAATCTTGCAGCAATCCCATCTCAAAGATGAGAAAATGGAAGCTCAGCACATTGTATTTTCATACATCAAACTTTATAGATAATAATAACTCTGTCTGAATTCAAACCTGTGCCTATTGATTTTGTAACTTTTGGCTTGATGAGTTACTACCTGCTTTCCCTGAGTCTATCAAATATAAATACTAGCCCTTTCCAGAGAATCACTTTTAATGTACAGTTAGACCAATAGACCCTTCAGATCCATTGTAACTAGGCCACATCAATGATCTGCTTTTCATTTTCATTTTTAAAGTAATAATCCTCAGAATTTGGAATTTGTTTCTAGAGAAGAAAATTGATTTTTCTTTTGTATTCTTGAAAGTTAACTGCAAGATTTAAGATTTTGCTCCATTGCCTCAGAAGTTGAAAGACAATAAAAGTCAAAACAAAACAAAACAAAACAGGCATAAAAGCAGGCATTTTAGGGTTTGAGTTTAGGATTATCTCAGAAGGCCCACAGAATCACACTAACAAGTGTGCAAAACGCAGCTGTTCCCACTTGCTGTAACAGGAGGATGTTGAGCATGCAGAAACTGCTTAGGATAACAAGTTCCTTCTGATAAGTGCCCAGTCTTGCAGCTCAGCTGTTAGCATGGTTTTATTCTCCCCTCTGTAGGGCAGGCTAGGAACTGAAGGTCTTGGGATGGCTTACTTCCTATACCCAATTGCATGCTCATCACACATCTTTGTTTGTGTATATTTAGCAGTGAAATCCGGGTGTCCTAATTCACACCTCCACACTTGAAAGGCAAGGAATTGCTAGGTGAGGATGGAGAAAGTGCTTTAGCTTGCAGGAAATAAATGGTTGCCTGCTCTTGAGTGGTTTGGTCTCATTTACAAAGAAAGGTGAGAAATTCCATGTTTTTGGACAGCGTTTGCAGTTTGGGAGTGGAAAGTGAAGTATTCAGCTTGCAGCGACATAAGCAGAATTTGGCCCTTCCACTTTTCATGTAGGACACATTGCCTCTTTCAATGAGATTACATTTTTATATGCCATCTCAGTCAGTTAATTTGTTCCTACTAATGCTAATATTCCTAGCCCTGCAGAATGGGTGCTGAAGGTACTTGTTGTCTAGCTAGCAAAGAGAAACAGAGACTTGTAACCAAGGAAAAGGCACACTATAAAAATGCTTCAGAGAAGCTAATCTTCCAAACCATTGAGCTTATTCATGCATGGGAATCTGCACATCGTTCACTGTTGTTTTACCTGTTTGGGTTACAGAATCAACTTCTGGTTACTGCGACATCAGGGACATAGGGACTGATGTGTGAGAAGTGGCCTTGTGGAAGTGAAGCTGTGGCTTGTGTCTTAATAATGGTCCTTACAAAAATGAAGATATTCTAAAGAGATGCTTGGGTCTCTCAGTCTGTCAGACTAAGGAAACAAAGAACTCTAGAGATAAGGGTATTTTGTAAGGAAGTTCATGCTGGGGGAAGAAAAATGCCTAACTAGCAGGGAACCTTGTTTCACTGAAGGAGATTTCACACAATTTTAACAACTTATCAGATCACCTTACAATATGAAACTAAATCCCAAATGATGATAGATCTATTGTAGGGAAGACCACACCTAGACTGGAACAGCTAAAATGTGCAGTGCACATTCTTGGCCCTCTATTTAAATTGTAATCTCACTTCAGAACTCAAAAACAGACTTGGAATATTCAGTGGATCTCTTTGGCCCTCTTCCTAACATGGCCTTTTTGAATACATCTCTTTCCTGCTTTCCATTTTTAATGTGGCTTCTTTAATTGAATTATTGAGAATAGATGACTGGGCCTGGCTTGGGTAAAGTTGGCATCCTCAAATTCCATAACAGTAACAGAGGCCAAGTCTCTATTAGCTCATACATGTAACTCTTCCAAGACAGCAAGGCAGTCCCAAAGCTGTGGCTGATGATGTCAGCTATCTGTTTCTTCTAGAATTTGTGACACTTGTCTTCCTTCACTTCTTGCTTTTCTTTGCTCTGTCCAGAGATTACATGAATTCTCTTTTGAGCCTTCAAAACACAAAGCCTCCAACCTACATCTTTTTCTGGTAGAGAACACCAGCCCTTCTCTATTTGAAATTCAGAACATATCTGCTTGTGTAAGTAGCTTTTGACTTTCTAAGAGGTGTTGTCATTGACTCTAGAACGAGATTGATATTAGTGTTCTCCATGGTTCCCATTCCTTCCTAATAATGTGACAAGGGGGAAAAAAAAGCCAAAGAGTATCCTCTGGAAGCCTGGTTCTAGGCTGGCTGCTGGAAATAGATGAGAAAAAGGAAGGGAAGTGAAAGGGCTAGTCTCAGTCATGGTCCACATCTCATTGTCTGGGAAACTAACACAAGGTAAACCATTCTCCTGAGTCTCAGTTTCCTGATCTAAGAAACAAGATGAAAATAGCAATCCCTATCTGCTAAAGCAATAGTACAGGAGTGGAATGCAATTAATTATCGTGCATGTTCCCCAACACCACTTTTTATTTTAAGACTTTGAGTACAGGTGGGAGAGAGAAAGTTAGAGATGGGGGAAGGGAGATTATTTCTTAAATTCAGATAAGGAAGGCATTGATGTATGGGCAGAATTAAGGATCTCTGTTGCTGTGGATGAGCAGAATGCTCAAGCATCCCTAGATATCTGTCTGTACTCCTAAACTGAGGCCACTTGCTTTTCCAGGTGAGTATTAAGTCTCCCACAAGGAAGCACTGTCTGCTGGTAGCAACAGCTTCTACGGTGCTAAAGCATTTCATGCACTGACAGGAGCACTGATAATGTTGGCACTGGTGACACTAACAGTAAAGGCTTCCATAATAAAAAAAAAAAGCAAGAAGTTCTCACTACCAGCCACTCTCTAACTGAGCCCTGACAGTGCATGTGTGGCAGACACTATGCATGGCAGACACTAGAATCTGTGTACAATGTGTACAATTCGTGTATGTGTGTGTGTGTGTGTGTGTGTGTGTGTGTGTGTGTGTTTAGTGATCAGAGGTCAGCCTCAAGTGTTATTTCTTAGCTGCTTTTCACCTATCTCTGCCTCTTCTTCCACCACCACTGATATTAAAAGTGTGCACCTTCACACTTAGCATTTTTATGTGGGTTATAAGTATCTGACCTCAGGTCCTCATGCATTCAAGACAAATGCTTTATTACTGAGGTATATCTGAAAAGGCTAGGTTGACTCCATGACAGGCTTCAAATTGGCAGTTCAGGACTGGGGAGGTCCAGGCAAGTCCTCCCCTCAGAAGCTGCCCCAATATCTAGCCCGAGACAAGGACAATGGGTCAGCAGCTGTTTCTAGACTTCTTCAGCTACTTCCTTATCAACAATTCCCAGACCTTCCCAGCAACAGTTTCAAGCCCCTACAACCAGGTAATGGAATGTCTCTAGAGATGGAGAAAGATAAAGGTCACCTATCCAGAGTCCCCTAATGTGCTTTCAATCAGGCCTGTGAACTCACTTGGGTGTCTCTCTATCATGGTAATGAGAGACCCCAGCATGCTGGACTTCTACAGAATAAAACATTCTTTGCATTTACATACTATTTCAGTCTGGGGTATCATTCTTCCATGAATCATGGACACTTACATATCAACAACCCCTGTGTGCAATATTCTACTTACTTGGAACCACTACAAGATAAATATTACCACAGCATATTCCTTAAGGCACATTCCAGTAATTCTTTCTCCTCCTCCTCCTCCTCCTCCTCCTCCTCCTCCTCCTCCTCCTCCTCCTCCTCCTCTTCTTTCTCCCCTCCTCCTCCTCCATGTTCCAGTATTACCACAGCACTCCCTCAGGCCTATTCTAGTAATCACATTCATGCCCATTGATGGTCATCCTTTATGATACATAAGAGTTGCCATCTGTGGTCCCTAGAAAATGAGAGAAGTGATGCTGTATGATGTTGAAGATTATAAAAGACTGCCATGGTCGGAAGAGATGCAACAGATCCCTTGAGAAGTTCAGATGCTGAGGGATTGAGACAATGGGAGACAGCCACCATGAGAAAAATATCCTCCAAAGTCACCCAAACCATGGCTGCTAACCCAGTCTGCAGAGCCAGGATCTGGAAATACCTAGCTGAGCTGACACAAGCTCCTTGCTCTCTGCTTCTGTGTGGGATAATAGATGGTGCTTATTTAAGCTAAGTTGTGGATCATTTGTTATTTAGCAACAAATTCCCATTGTAGAATATTTTATAGCAATAGAAACACAACAGAGAATTGAAGTGCATTGCTTAAAACTATTGTTTCTGGGACTGACACTCAAAACACAAACTTGGGAATCTGACTCCAGAGCCCAGTCACTGTGACCAGTGGCTTCATCTGTTTTATGTAGCAACAACAGCATATCATATTCTGGGTAAATTAGAAATAACAAATGCTGGTTTAGGTCTGGGTTTTGGAAGCTGGGATGTCCAAGATCAAGGGGCTGCATCTGATGAAGGATTTGGGCTTTTTGTTACATCCTAACATGACTGAAGAAACAACCCAGAAGAGGAAAATGACAGGAAAAGGAAGAGGGAAAGAGGAAGGAACAGTAGCAAGGTTACTATTTTAGTTACTATTATCAACCCAACAGGATCCAGGATACAATTGCTAGATACTCCTGTAAGGAAGTATTGAGATTAATCTATGGACATTCCCATGAGAGATTATCTTTATTAGGTTAATTGAGATAGGAAGACCTATCCTAAAAGGAGTGACCCCAATTTCTAGGTGTGACTCCCAGAATTCATAAAGAGATGGAGCTAGCTGATTACCAGCATCATTTCCCCATGCATCCTGACCATCCATGCAATGTGGCCAGCTGCCTCAAGCTGTGAGCCACTAGATGGGTGCCTTAATCCACAACAGTGGCACATTACAACTTGAGTTGTGGAGAGTGTATTTACAACACAGAACCATTTAATTCCTAGAGTATCCTTGACCAATTTCACCATATTGAGTGACTGGACCAGGAAAATACAATTAACTCTAGTAAAAATGTAACATCTTTAAATGCCCCATGTATGTGATGCAGTATTTGCCTAACTGGATGACACATCTTCTAAATAATAAAACTTATAGGAAGGGTGACTGGCCAAGTGCCTCGTTATAGCTCCATCTATTCACTAAGCTAAGTCTCTTGAATTCTTAGTGCCATCCTACCTCTTTTGGGTTACTTCTGCCTCCTTCCCAGTCTGTCTTTTTTTTTTTTTCATAATATTTTCATTGATTACTTGGAAATTTTACATTATGAACTTGAGCATACTCTCCTCCCAGTATTCCCATGTCCACTTGCCCCCTGTGACTCCAAAGAAGAGGAGGAGGAGGAGGAGGAGGAGGAGGAGGAGGAGGAGGAGGAGGAGGAGGAGGAAGAGGGCAGCAGAAGAAGCAGAAGCAAAAGCAGAAGCAGAAGAAGGGATAATTTATGTTGCCCATATATTTGCTGGAACATGGTCAAACCCCCAGGGCCCAGCCCCTTAAAGAAAATTGATTCCTTCCCCACCAGCACTCCTGCTAGAAGCTATCAACTGTGGAGAGCTACACTTCAGCATCCTTTACATTCTTTACGAGTTCTGTTCAGTGGGCTTTCTGTTAGGCTGTTATTTTTCTTGGTGGAGGTGGGGGTGAAGGGTAAGATAGAGTCAGGGTAGGGGTTGTCACAGCAGCCTTCTTTTTCTGTCTTTGTCAACCCTGAGTCTATAGTCATCAATAAGATGGCAATAGTGACTTCCCTGTCCATTACAGTCAGTCAGAGCACAAATCATGGACATACACATAACAGTATGGAGACTGTATGGCCCATGGGCATGCACATGGTTTCTGGTGTCAGCACGTACGCTGAACTTCAGCATGGTCTCAAGGGATAGTACAGATCATGGACACTAACAAGGTGTTCTGCTTCAGTAGGAACACAGACTCAGACATGGCCCCTGGCTACAGCATGCCCCAGACATCACCAGGCTCTCAGATGGTGGTGCAGGTCACACACATTAATATAGACCCCAGCAGCAGCATGCTCCACTGACATCAATGTAGTTTCAGGCTGTCACACAGACCACAGACATCTGTGCAGCCTTCAGTGGTAACATGTAGGGGGAGGAGCTGATAACTAACGTCTGGCTCCCTAATTGTTTCTTGATTATGTCAATAAAGACAGCAGAAGCTAATCACTGGGTGAAGGTAAAGAGGTGGGATTTCCAGGTCCCAGGAGGAAGAGGAGGGAAAGAGATAGAGAAAGGAGTTTTCGGCCAAGCTTTGGGAAGAGGAGCATGTATACCATGTAAGGTCTAGGGGCTACTTAACCGTTGGTGGCCTCTGCCACCGGCAAAATTCTAATATAGGATAGCTGAGTTTAGAGTAATAGAGTCTGCATCTAGCAGTTATGTTATGTGGCTGGTTTTAAAGTGTTAGAACTATTTGGTGTTTTCCATCTGCAGTGACTCAGGTGAGCAGGAGAAAAGGCACAGCTAGCTGAGGGGTGGTTGGCTGTGGAGACCTGAGCAGCTTGGTGAAGCTAGCCATGGGGGCTGGGTGAGATGGCCAATTTTGGCACTGGGCAAAGAGCAAGCATGCACTTAAAATTACACACAACAATAACATGGGTAAGGGACATCAACAGAGACCCCAGCTGCAGTAGGATCATTAACACAGACATGACTCTTGGTGTCAACACAGGCCAGACATCCCCATGGTCTTAGGTGACAGTGCAGACCACTCATATCAGTGTGATCCTTAGCAGCAGCATACACCAGGACATCAGCATGGCCTCAGGTGGCAGCTAGACCAAGAATATCAATATGGCTTTCTGTGGTACCTTGGGCCAGGGTCATAAATACAGCTCCCAGCTACAACCACCTGAACCACATGAACCTTATGCAAATATTCATTGCAATGAGCCATTGACTGGTTCAAGTTTTATGATTTCTGAAGCACCATAAATACTGAACCATCTCTGAGACTCATTTCAGAAAACCTGCTGTTGCCAGAGTCATGGTCATCCTGCAGCGCTGGCTTTGCAGGACTGTATCCTTCACATGCTTCAGCAACTTATAAATGGGGTAGATATTGAGATGGACAGATACAATGTGTTGTATCTTAGCCCAGATAGTAGCTGAGTTACTTAGTCAGCATCAGAGCTCCTGCCAAGCTTCCACAATGTGACCCCCCAAACTGCCTCCTTGTGCCCGATCTCAGTTTTATTTATTTATTATTATTTTTTGATACTTTATTTACATTTCAAATGTTTTCCCCTTTCTAGGTCTCCCCTTTGGAAACCCCCTATCCCATCCCTCCTCCCCCTGCTTCTATGAGGGTGCTTCCCCCACCCACCCACCCACTCCTGTCTTCTCTCCCTGGCATTCCCCTATACTGGAGCATCTAACACACTCAGACCCACAGGCCTCACCTCCCACAGATGGACAACAAGGCCCTCCTCTGCCACATATGTGGCCAGCACTATGGGTTCCTCCATATGTATTCTTTGGTTAGTGGGCCAGTCTCTGGGAGCACCGGGGGCCTGACCAGTTGACACTGTTGATCCCTCCATGGGGCTGCAAACTCCCACAACTCCTTCAGTCCCTTCTCCAACTCCTCCATCTGGGACCCCACACTCAGTCTAACAATTGCTATGAATTGAATCATGGGTATGTTCAACTTTTGGGCTAATATCCACTTATCAGTGAGTACATACCATGTTCATTCTTTTGTGACTGAATTACCTCACTCGGGATGATATTTTCAAGTTCCATCCATTTGCCTGCAAATTTCATCAAGTCATTGTTTTTAATAGCTGAGTGTAAATTGAGTCCATTGTGTAAATGTACAACATTTTCTGTATCCATTACTCTGATGAGGAACATCTGGGTTGTTTCCAGTTTCTGGCTATTATAAATATGGCTGCTATGAAAATAGTGGAACATGTGTCCTTATTACATGTTGGAGAATCTTCTGGGTATATGACCAGGAGTGGTATAGCTGGGTCCTCACGAAGTATTATGTCCAATTTTCTGAGGGTCTGCCAAACTGATTTCCAGAGTGGTTGTACCAGCTTGCAATCCCAGCAGCAGTGAAAGAGTGTTCCTCTTTCTCTGCATCCTCACCAGCATCTGCGGTCACCTGAGTTTTTGATCTTAGCCATTCTGACTGGTGTGAGGGGGAATCTCAAGGTTGTCTTGATTTGCATTTCCCTGATGACTAAGGAGGTTAAACATTTCTTTAGGTGCTTCTCAGCCCTTTGAGTTTCCTCAGTTGAGAATTCTCTGTTTAGCTCTGTTCCCCATTTTTTGATAGGGTTATTTGGTTTTCTGGAGTCTAACTTCTTGAGTTCTTTGTATATAATGGATATTAGCCCTCTATTGGACTTAGGATTGGTAAAGATCTTTTCCCAATCTGTTGGGTGCCATTTTGTCCTATTGACAGTGTCCTTTGCCTTACAGAAACTTTGCAATTTCATGAGGTCCCATTTGTCGATTCTTGATCTTAGAACATGTGCCATTGGTGTTCAGTTCAGGAACTTTTCCCCTGAGCCCATGTCTTTGAGACTTTTCCCCACTTTGTCTTCTATTAGATTCAGTGTATTTGGTTTTATGTGGAGGTTCTTGATCCACCTGGACTTGAGCTTTGTACAGGGAGATAGGAATGGATCAATTCTCATTCTTCTACATATAGGCTGCCAGTTGAACCAGCACCATTTGTTGAAAATGCTGTCTTTTTTCCACAGGGTGGTTTTAGCTCCTTTGTCGAAAATCAAGTGACCATAAGTGTGTGGATTCATTTCTGGGTCTTCAATTCTATTCCATTGATCTACCTGCCTGTCACTGTACCAATATCATGCAGTTTTTATCACTACTGCTCTGTAGTACAGCTTGAGGTCAGGGATGCTGATTCCCCCCGAAGTTCTTTTGTTGTTGAGAATAGCTTTTGCTATCCTGGGTTTTTTGTTGTTCCAAATGAATTTGAGAATTGCTCTTTCTAAGTCTATGAAGAATTGAGTTGGAATTCTGATGGGGATTGCTTTGAATCTGTAGATTGCTTTTGGCAGGATGGCCATTTTTACTATATTAATCCTCCCAATCCATGAGCATGGCAGATCTTTCCACCTTCTGAGGTCTTCTTCGATTTCTTTCTTCAGAGATTTGAAGTTCTTGTCATACAGAACTTTCATGTGCTTGGTTAGAGTCACACCAAGATACTTTATATTGTTTGTGACTATTGTGAAGAGTGTCATTTCCCTAATTTCTTTCTCAGTCTGTTTATCCTTCGACTATAGGAAGGCTACTGATTTGTTTGAGTTAGTTTTATATCCGGCCACTTTGCTGAAGTTGTTTATCAGCTGTAGCAGTTCTCTGGTGGAGCTTTTTGGGTCACTTAAGTATATGATCATATCATGTGCAAATAGTGATATTTTGATTCCTTCCTTTCCAATTGTATCCCTTTGATCTCCTTTGTTGTCTAATTGCTCTAGCTAGAAGTTCAAGTACTATATTCAATAGATAGGGAGAGAGTGGACAGCCTTGTCTAATCCCTGTTTTTAATGGGATTGCTTCAAGTTTCTCTCCATTTAGTTTGATGTTGGCTACTAGATTGCTGTATATTGCTTTAACTATGTTTTGGTATGGGCCTTAAATTCCTGATCTTTCCAAGACTTTTGTCATGAAGAGATGTTGAATTTTGTCAAATGCTTTTTCAGCATCTAATGAAATGACCATGTGGGTTTTTTTTCCTTGAGTTTGTTTATGTAGTGGATTACATTGATAGATTTCTGTGTACTGAACCATCCCTGCATCCCTGGGATGAAGCCTACTTCATCATGATGAATGATCGTTTTGAAATGTTCTTGGATTCGGTTTGTGAGGATTTTATTGACTATTTTTGCATCGATATTGATAAGGGAAATTGGTCTGAAGTTTTCTTTCTTTGTTAAGTCTTTGTGAGGTTTGTGGCCTCATAGAATGAATTGAGTAGTGTTCCTTCTGTTTCTATTTTGTGGAATAGTTTGAAGAGTATTGGTATTAGATCTTCTTTGAAGGTCTGATGGAATTCTGCACTACACCCATCTGGTCCTGGGCTTTATTTGGTTGGGAGACTTTTAATGACTGCTTCTATTTCTTTAGGGGTTATGGGACTGTTTAGATGGTTTATCTGATCCTGACTTAACTTTGGTATTTGGTATCTGTCTAGAAAATTGTCCATTTCATCCAGAGTTTTCCAATTTTTTTGAGTATACGCTTTTGTAGTAGGATCTGATTTTTTTTTGAATTTCCTCAGAATCTGTTGTTATATCTCCCTTTTCATTTCTAATTTTGCTAATTTCGATACTGTCTCTGTGCCCTCTGGTTAGTCTGGCTAACTTGTTGATTTTCTCAAAGAACCAGCTACTGGTTTTGTTGATTCTTGGTTGATTTCAGCCCTGAGTTAAATTATTTCTTGCCTTCTACTCCTGTTGGGTGTATTAGCTTCTATTTGTTCTAGAGTTTTCAGGTATGTTGTTAAGCTGCTAGTGTATGTTCTCTCCAGTTTCTTTTAGGAAGCACTCAGAGCTATGAGTTTTCCTCTTAACACTGCTTTCATTGTTTCCCATAAGTTCGGGTATGTTGTACTTTCATTTTCATTAAATTCTAGGAAGTCTTTGATTTCTTTCTTTATTTCTTCTGTGACCAAGTTATCATTGAATAGAGCATTGTTCAGCTTCCATGTGTATGTAGGTTTTCTGTTGTTTTTGTTGCCAGAAGACCAACCTTAATCCGTAGTGATCTGATAAGGAAGCATGGGATTATTTCAATTTTCTTATATCTGTGGAGATTTGTTTTGTGACCAATTACATGGTCAATTTTGGAGAAAGTACCATGAGGTGCTGAGAAGAAGGTATATTCTTTTGATTTAGGATGAAATGTTCTATAGAGATCTGTTAAATCCATTTGGTTCATAACTTCTGTTAGTTTTACTGTGTCTCTGTTTAGTTTGTGTTTCTAAGATCTGTCCATTGATGAGAGTAGGGTGTTGAAGTCTCCCACTATTATTGTGTGAGGTGCAAGGTATGCTTTGATCTTTAGTAAAGTTTCTTTTATGAATGTGGGTGCCCTTGCATTTGGAGCATAGATGTTCAGAATTGAGAGTTCCTCTTGGTAGATATTACCTTTGATGAGGATGAAGTGTCCTTCCTCATCTTTTTTGATGACTTTTGATTGAAAGTTGATTTTATCTGATATCAGAATGGCTACTCCTGCCTGTTTCTTGGGACCATTTGCCTGGAAAATTGTTTTCCAGTCATTTACTCTAAAGTAGTCTTTGTCCTTAACACTGAGGTGCATTGTATGCAGCAAAATGTTGGGTCCTGTTTATGGATCCAGTCTGTTAGCCTATGTCTTTTTATTGGGGAGTTGAGTCTATTGATGTTAAGAGATATTAAGGAATAGTGATTGTTGCTTCCTGTTATTTTCTATGTTATTTTTATGTTTGTGTGACTATCTTCTTTTGGGTTTGTTGAAGGATTACTTTCTTGCTTTTTCTAGAGTGTAGTTTCCCTTCTTGTATTGGCGTTTTCCATCTATTATCCTTTGTGGGGCTGGATTTGTGGAAAGATATTGTGTAAATTTGGTTTTGTCATGGAATATCTTGGTTTCACTATCTATGGTAATTGAGAGTTTTGCTGGGTATACCAGCCTGGACTGGCACTTGTGTACTCTTAGGGTCTGTATGAGATCTGTCCAGGATCTTCTAGCTTTCATAGTCTCTGGTGAGAAATCTTGTGTAATTCTGATAGGTCTGCCTTTATATGTTACTTGAAGTTTTTCCCTTACTGTTTTCAATATTCTTTCCTTGTTTTGTGCATTTGGTGTTTTGACTATAATGTGACAGGAGGAGTTTCTTTTCTGGTCCAATTTATTTGGAATTCTATGGGCTCCTTGAATGTTTCTGTTCATCTCTTTAGGTTAGGGAAGTTTTCTTCCATAATTTTGTTGAAGATATTTACTGGCCCTTTAAGTTGGGAATCTTCACTCTCTTCTATACCTATTATCCTTAGGTTTGGTCTTCTCATTGTGTCCTGGATTTCCTGAATGTTTTGGGTTAGGAGCCTTTTGCATTTTGCATTTTCTTTGACTGTTGTGTCAATGTTTTCTATTATATCTTCTGTACCTGAGATTCTCTCTTTTATCTCTTGTATTCTGTTGGTAATGCTTGCATCTATGACTCCTGATCTCTTTCCTAGGGTTTCTATCTCCAGGGTTGTCTCCCTATGTGATTTCTTTATTGTTTCTATTTCCATTTTTAGATCTTGGATGGTTTTGTTCAATTCCTTTGCCTGTTTGAGTGTGTTTTCCTGTATTTCCTCTTTAAGGGCTTCTAGCTGTTAGCTGTGTTCTCTTGTATTTCTTTAAGGGAGTTATTTATTTCCTTCTTAAAGTCTTCTATCGAGTTTAAATCTGAATCTTGCTCTTCTGGTGTTATAGGGTATCCAGGGCTTGCTGTGGTGGGAGAACTGGGTTCTGATAATGCCAAGTTGCCTTGGTTTCTGTTCCTTATGTTCTTGCCCTTGCCTTTAGCCATCTGGTTATCTCTGGTGTTAGCTGATCTTGCTTTCTCTGACTGTGGCTTGTTCCTCCTGCAAGCCTTTGCATCAGTACTCCTTGGAGACCAGCTCTCTCTGAGAGGAATTTGGGTTTGGAGAGCTGTGGTACAGTTTCAGCTCTGGGGTACAGACAGAAACCACAAGGATCCTGTCCCCAGCTGTTCCTTGGTTCCTGTGTCCATCAGGCTCTGTGAGGGTCCCTCTTGATCGAGGAATTTAAACAGAACTGGTGGTCTTCCTGTGTTCGAAGGTGTGTCGGCACTCCTGGGAGCCCAACTCTCTCCTGGCACTGAGTATTGAGCCCTGTGTCACAGGATCAGCTCCCTGCCACTGAAGGAAACAGGAAGGCCACTCCTCAGTCCCTATGTCCTAAGGGTTCTGGGCAGGTCCCTCTGAGCAGAGGCGCTGGTCTTACCCCTGATTCCAGGCTTGTCCACACTCTTGGGTGGCTAGCTCTTTCCCTGCGCTATTTGGATATGGAGCCGTGTGGCACAGACTGAGGTCCCTGGCCAGAGATGGAAACAGGAAGGTTTCTGTCCCAGGCTGCTCCTTAGTCCCTGTGCCCTGAGGGTTGCTGGTGGGTCCCCTGAGCAGTGGAGTTTGTCTTACCTCCACTCACGGGCTTGTCCAGACTCCTGGGATGCTAGCTTCTCCCAGCACTATTTGGCTATGGAGCCCTGTGGCACAGACTGAGGTTTCCGACCACTGATGGAAACCCCCTATCTCAGTTTTAAAGTGTTGTGTCGATGGATAAATTTGATTGAAAAAATATAGGGCCATTAAAAGACAAAGGCAGTTTCTTGAGCACAGTGGAAATCCCATTGCTCAACAACCACATGAGAATCAGGGATCTAGGTCAAGAAAGAAGTGACTTGGAGAATACACATAACACATATCAGGCTGTCTGGGAGAAGACAGCATACTTTGCATATTCTTTTTTTGAGTTTTTTTTTTTCAAGTGGATATAATTTTCCTTTATATGAAGGAGGGATGAGGGATTCAGTAAACTTACATTATTTGTTTTTGCTCAAGTTGGTAGTTATTAAAGGGTAAAGCTAGGATTTGAACTGGGGTCTCTGAGTCTATAACTCATGTTTCAGCTACCATACCCTTGGAGTGAGAGGAAAGCCAGTGAGGACACTAGCTTCTCAATCTTGCCACCTATGGCACTGAGGTAGAAATATTCACCTGATTATTACAAATACTTACTTATTATTATTTTATATGTATGAGTGTTTTGTTCAACTTACATCTGCACACCTGAGTGCCTGATGCCCACAGAGGACATCAGATCCCTTGGAACTACAGTTACAGACATTTGTAAGTCATTATGTGGGTGCTGGGAGCTAAACCCCATTCCTTTACAAGAGTAGTTAGTTCTTTTGAACACTTAGCCCTCTCTCCAACCCAGACTTTACCTCTTCTTGGAATCACAATGTCAAAGCAAGTTTTCCCTCTGACATTCTGACCATCCTTTCAGAAAGTCTAGTTTGAAAGGTGAGGAAGAAAGAAAAATGGCCACATTTTGTCCCGTCAAAACAGTGCTCAAACAGGATCACTCCAGTTCTTTCACAGGAAAACTGTGTGTTTTGTCAGCAATGTTTGACTTTTTCCCATCAAGAGTCCTTCACTCTGCTTAGAGGAAGAACTTTTTTTTTCCCTATTTTTAATTATAGGAACCAAGTCTTGATCACAAATCTTTTCAGACCTTTAGTTCATGCTTCCAGAACCAGACACAAATCCTCAAATTCTGAAAACATTGAAGAGATTTCCACTGACCCTATAGAATAGAGTAGCTGCAAAGTTGTGTTTTTTTTTTTTAATTAAATCAAACTAGTATAATTAGACACAGAATAGGGCTTCTTGCTGAGCAACTGAGTCTACTTGAGCAACAGTGACTCTTCTCGTCTCTTAAGTTTACTGCTTGTCTCCTGGTGTAGAACCTAGCATTCATCAGGACCTGCCTAGGACTCCACAGTGACTGCTAATATAATGTATATGGTCTTGTATCAATTTCACATGTCTTAACTGCAGCATAAATTTGTCTCTCTTCTGTGCTATTATGGAAGTGAGAATATTTAACCAACTTAATACTATGCAATTAAAAAGGTTTGGACGTTTTTTAATGATTTCATTAATATTATCAATTTTAAGCCCCACATGTGGTAGATAAATTGGGTGATGCATGACAAGAGCCAGGGGAGTTTTATTGAGCTCAGACATTCTTTGTAGCATTTTTAAAAACTTGTGTCTTGTTATCCAGAACTATAGGCTGTATCTCACAGGTGAGTTTGTATTTGAGATATATATCCAAACTCCCCCTTCCAGTAGAATATGAAGAAGGCAACTCTGCCATAGGCAGTTGTCAAGACCCCTAAGTTATCCGACAGCTCTGTGGGAGGCAACTTACTGGAGGCTTATTAGAACTTATACTTTTTAACTCTAGCATCTACTGTTATAAATGGTTACATATGTGTATTATATATGTATGTATAAACATGTATGTGTATGTACTATGTGTGTATGGATGTGTGTGTTTCTGTGTATATCTGCATTGTATATGTAGTATGTATAATAATTGCATATATATGTATGTGTGTGTGTGTTTCCCTGTGAGTTTATGTATATATGTACGTGTAAAGATGTGAGTATGCCTCTCTCTATATGTGTATAGATGTGTGTTTGTGTGTGTATATTTGTATATGTGTTTGTGATTATATGTATTAATGCTAAATGAACAGTGGTTTCCAGAAAATGACACATGTGGTTTTAGCACAGTTAGAATAAAAATGATCATGTTTGTGGGATTTTTTTCAAGTTAGTTGATAGTGGCAAACTCATGTTGAAAGTTTGGTGGCTCTGTCAAGTGTAGTCTGAGGAGAATGGCTGCCAGTTATAGTTATTGCTACTATTACTAATTTAAAAATAACAGCAGCCATAATGGATGTTATCATTGATTGGAAACTTAATGTATTCTAAATAATGTGGTTTCACATCCATTATTTTACATTATAAAGAAACAAAATTTATGTCTAATAGATTAGGTGGTTGCCTGAAATTATATATATATAAAAGACAGTGAGGAAGCAAAGAATGGTCTCAATGTCTATATCTTTGTCTTGAGCTTTGGAATAGAGAATCTTTTCATTGAAGACATCTGAAACTATAATTCAAGCTGCTTTGTGCAAAACTGAGGACTTACTGATCTCTGTAGTTGAAAAGCACAGGTAATTAGACCTTTAGATATGGCTGCACCAGGTCAGCTGATCTCCTACTACCTTCTGGGTCCTACTCTCTTGTCCCTACTTGCTCTGTCTCTCTACAACAGGGAGGTCATCCCAAGAATCACCAAACTCCTAGCAGAGGCAAAGAGATGAATGTCAGAAGACAAAAGTCAAAGCCTACAGAGACAATAAAATTAACAGCTTCATCCCTTTGGGATGCGGGTGGCCCTAAGGCTGAGAGTCAGCTAAACAGACAGTGCCTTGGAGATTTTGTAAGGTCCGCCCCTTTTTCCCCATTGGTCTGGTTTTTATTCCTGCCTCATGCCTTCCCACACTTCTTCAGTGTTTTCTGGGAACAGAAGCCACCATCACAGGTAGCATGCTTTCTCTTTTCTTATCTACCTATGTCCCACTAACTTCCTTCATCTCTAGCTTTCCTTCTTGTGGCCCTACTTACTTCTCTGTCATTTTTAGTACTCAACAGTAGAGATAATCACCAGCAACTCTCTGTGTATATGTTAGTGGTACAAAACAGTGCAAACAGAACTGCATATATTCACCTGCCTTATGTCACATGTTCATTATTTGTACAATCAAACTGGAGCTGGAATGTTCTGATTGTCTAGGTTGGGACATTCAGTAGTGGACCAAGAATAGAAAAAGAAACAGTGTTGGCTTTATAAAACTGGGATGGGTATTGACAAAGAATTGGTATCTGTTCTACAAGTTTAACATTTAAAACTATTTCTCCTAGACTATAGGGATTAGGAATCAGCCCATTTATGAAGTTTTGTGGCTCAGTCACAGTGGCCTGGAGCTATCCTAGTCAGTGATCTGGTTTACTCTTTGCAAAGGGTAGTGGACAGCTTCTTAAAAACACATCTGTGGGAGCTGTCCAGGCACAGATGGCTGTGCTTGCTGGCAGTCGTTCTTCTAGCTTTGGAACAAGGCTGTTAGTGCCTCTGAGCCATTTGAGCTCAGAGCAAGGGCACTGCTGCCATTAAGCTGGACCATTATCTCATCAGAAGGTTTCACTGCTGTGAAAAATACACTTTAATAAATAGACCCGAACCATCTGGAGTCAGATCCCTTGCAACTCATGACATCTAACGGAGACAACGAATTCCTAAGAGAAACAAATGCATAGATAAGACCTAAGCAACCAAAGCATTGTGACACTAAGATACCCCCTAACTGCTACAAAGGATCTGCACCCATAAAAGTAAGCCCTCAGATTTTCTCCACACAGTTTCTTTCTTCTGTTTGGTTCACTGTGGCTGAACCACAGTGAGTCTAATAAATTCTCTACTTCTGATTTTCTCTGTTTTGGTGATCCCCATGTCATTGGCTTCTTGTGCTACCTTGGTATGGCAGAAACAGCCAGAAAGCACGTTAACTTAATAAACCGACTCCTTTCAGCAACTCTCAAAATCTCCAGCATCAGGAAAAGCCAGGAGAGAGGACTGAAGACAAAGTTGTTTCTGAGGGTCAATAAATCGGATTAGCATTCCAAAGTATCTTTATCCAGTCCTGAATCTGGAAGGTGAAGATTCAAGTCACATTCTAGTTTAAACCAGTTTAAGAGAGAGATTTATTTAAAGAGTTACATTAGCCATGGTGGTGATAAAATAACGAGAAAACGTTAAACAAAGGCTAATCTACTTTAACTCCATCTGAGTTTTTGGTATATTTATTCCCTCTACCCCCAAACTGGATCTCCCCTGAAGCAGCTGCTTCTGGAATTTGTAACAATGCATGCTTAAGAAGGGATTATAGCTACAGTTAGCAAGTGACAGAATAATGATTAAGCAGAGAAACAGCAGAGTGCTGTAATTTACAGATGATGTGACCACATCAAACCTAGGGAAATGAGCTTGCGCGCTCTCTCTCTCTCTCTTTATAATCTCTAGTCAGCCATCTCTAGAGTCCATGCTCCTGACTTTGCAAGCCTGCTTTGTTGTCCACCTACAAAAAAAAGGGGGGGGGGGAAGGCTCCTGCACTTTTTCATAAATGGTACTGGGTACTCTCAAGCTTCTCCACTGGAAATCAAACTGGATGTTAATATGTCTACAGGAAGAATGGCTTTTCTGCCAACACTGTATAGCCAGAAAAATTATGAATGATTAATTGTCAGTTATCTAATTGCTGGAGGAATAAACATTAATAACCAAAAGACTGGTGCCCTTTGGAAAACAGAGACATGGGATATACCTTGTATATGTGCAGGTGTTGTGGGTGTCAACCTGGAAGATGTACTTCGCTTCTCTCCATCCCTTGCATAGATGGTCTGGCCACAGCATAGAGTTTGTATTTAGTGGTGGGGAATGCTTTGTTAGTTAGTGCTTTGTTAAAGCTAGCACACTTCCCCAAATTATACTTCCACTCATTCTCATTTCAGGACTGAGTACTTTCTCTTTGTCCTTGACATTAAGGTACTAGTCAAGGGTAATCATGACAGTTCCTTGACATGTCAATAGGAGACTAGCAAGCCTAGGAGATGTTCTTTGGTGAGGCATGTACGTTGAGGGAGGTGTAGTTTGTGTTTGTCTTAAACATTGCAGGTTTTTTTTACAGGTTTGGAAACATCATGATAAAACCACAAATTTGTAATTCTGATTAAATTATCCCATCACAGCCTCCCCTTGTTCCATCTCATATTTCTTGGGGTTCTTGGTGTCCTTCTTACTTGGCATTTTGTGTGTGTGTGTGTGTGTGTGTGTGTGTGTGTGTGTGTGTGTTGTGTGTGTTTGTGTGAGACAAAGTCTCTGTAGCCTTATCTGCTTGGGAATTTGCCATGTATACCAGTGTCTTAGTTAGGGCTTTGAACTGTGAACAGACACCATGACCAAGGCAACTCTTATAAGGACAACATTTAATTGGGCCTGGCCTACAGGTTCAGAGGTTCAGTCCATTATCATCAAGGCAGGAACATGGAAGCATCAAGGCAGGCATGGTGCAGGAGGAGCTCTGAATTCTACATCTTCATCTGAAGACTTCTAGCAGAATACTGACTTCAAGGCAGCTAGGAAGATGGTCTTAAAGTCCATGTCCACAGTGACACACCTACTTCAAGGCCACACCTCCAAATTGTGCCACTCCCTGGGCCAAACATTTTCAAACCACTACAACCAGGCTAGCCTCAAAATTGCAGTGATCTCTCTGCATTGGCCTCCTGCGTGTTAGAATTACTGACTAGAACCACCTTGCTCAACTCATATGTTTTGTTCAAATGACTGTGGGACAGGGAGTAAGGTTTCTGGGGTTGTTGTTGACAAATGACTGAGGGTCGGTAGCTATAGTAGAGCTGGTTCACATTTTGTTCCACTGGTGACAAAGCCTAGATCCCTTCCTCTCTGCCCCTATTTTACCCATAAATGCCCTGAATACTCTCAAATTATTTCCATCTGTTCCTAAGTCAAGCTTGTTCCCCCACTGTGGCCTACATCAGGATAGCAAGTACTACTCCATAGTCCTTCAGTGGACACATTCCTTTCTAGATATTTTCATATTCCAGTACAGCAAATGTCTTTGCCAAGGGATCCCAGCATAGCAGCATGAGTTACTGGAGAGAGATCCCTGGGCTTCTTTTTGTGGAAGAGGTATGTTGAATCTTCATGAGTCTCCTGACTCAGAAAGCTAGAAGCAGCTCAACTTTTAAAAGTCCAAAATTGATTCTGACCTCTAGCCAGGGTGGAGAATCAATCACTAAAAAGTGACTAGCTTTCAGCAGTAGCATTCAAAGAACAAAAAGTTTATTCCTTACAGTTCTGAAGGTCAGACAGAGATGAAGACTCAGCATCTGGTAAGGATCATGTCTCTCAGTTCATCAGCAGTGCCTTCTTGTTACATTTCACATGGTAGAAAAGGCAAACATCTTTCCTAAGCCTCCTTTTGGGTTTTTTGGGGGAACCCATTGAGTTCCATTAGGGTTGCTCAAAGGATCAAGTGTCTCCCTCTCCCCACATCAGGTATCTCTGTGTGTCCTTCCCCCTTCGATGGCAAGGCGTTAATGGTCCTGTCTTTTAGAGATCTTGCGTAGGTAATGGAAGCAGCTGCAAGTTCAAGAGTGCAATGGCCGTGTCATGCCCAGAATCTAGCTTTCCGTGCTACTTCTGGCACTTCCACCAGCTCCTGAATTCTCTGTCTCTTCTTCCTCCATGCTTTGTGAGCCTCAGAGGAAGGGATAGAGTCACCTCATTTGGGGCTAGTCATTCTCTATAGTCTCTGCTGACCACTGCAAACAGAGGCTTTTCTGACCAAAGCTGCAGTGGCACCAGTTTATGGGCATCAAAGTAGTCATTTATTTATAAGGCAATCTGACAGAAACACCACGCCCATTTAGAAATACAACATCAGGAGCTTAACCACTGGGGCCTGTGGTCTCCTCAGCTAACGGCTTTCGACCAGGTTGCCTAAACCAGGCATGAATTCTCTCCTATGGAGAAGATATTTTTAGATCTACCCAGAAAGCAATTGGCTATCCATTGGTCTTCCTTCGGGAAGACTCTAAGTCTATTATAGAGGCACTAAGTTTTCCTTTTTTTTTTTTTTTAAGTCACAAAGGGGAAAATCATCTAAGTTTATTCAATAGATGAGTTATCAGTAAGAAAATGCTTTTGTTTGTTTACAGAGATGGGAGCAAAACCAGACTTTGGCACATGCTCAGCAAGCACTCCCGCCACTGAGATATACCCCACCTATTAGAAGATAATTTAAAGCGCCCAGCTCACACTGGTAGTGTGAACACTAATACAGGCTCCATCTGGGTAATCCAGGTTGACCATAAATTTGAGTTTAGTTGCTTTATAACCGTAATCTCTTAAATTTCTTTTTGTCTTAGAAGGTCAGATCTATATAGTTTTCAAGGATTGGAATAGAGTTATTCTGGGGAAGGCTAGTCTTCTTACTCCCACATCAACATACAAACAGACATAGAATCAAATCTCATGGGATGCGACTGTGTAGATGGAAGAAAAGCATAAGGTGAGAGCTGGGTGGGAGAGAGGGAACAGAGCTGACTGGGGAAGAACAAAAGCAGGAGAAACTGGAAACACAGGAGAGAGTGGATTTAGCAGCATGCTTATCATAGGCTACCCTGCCCAGGGCCACGTGGGTGGAGAATTTAATTCACATGGGTCTATTTGTCCGGCTCTGCTCACTTGTTAAGCTTCTTAAGTGCTCAGATGCAGTAAAATTGTCCCTTCCTTATGACTAGGACTGTCTGCCTTTAAAACTGCTCTTTTCTTCATTCTGGTTTTTCCGTTTATTACCCAGGGTGGCCTTCAGAGAAGCATAACTGCCTTATCTTTCTATTCTCTCTTGCAGTCTTTTCTATCAAGCCATTACTTTTAGATTTAATTTTTAGTTGTGTGTGTGTATATATATATGTGTGAGTGTGTGTGTGTCTAGGGGTTTGTGCTTGTGTGTGTACTCTCCAGAAGAGGGTATCAGATCCTCTGCAGCTGGGGTTATAGGTATTTGAGCTGCCAAGTTTGGTTGCTGGAAACTGAACTGAGGTCCCTGTAAAAGAAGAGCAAGTACACTTGACTGCCATAGCATCTGTCCAGCCCCTCTGAAACAAATGTGGAAAAGTTCAGGACTGTAAAATGTTCCTGGATGTTGTTGTAAAACACTCTACTGCAAATAAGAGAGTGGTTGTGTCCAAAGTGGAAAAGTCAAGTTGTAAGGCAAAGAAAGTACTGACTGTTAGATGTGTCAGAGTGCAAACTTTATCCTGATATAAAGGCTGAGAAGACAGTAAAAATGAATCAGGCAGTGTTGGGATTTCTTAATGGTTTCCCTGCCTTATAGCCTGGGTGGCTTTTGTCTTGTTGTTAAAGTTGAGAAGAGGGAAGGAAGCAGATATTCTGAGGGCAGAGGTATTCATGAGATATAAGCAGGGCTTCTGTGTGACTCGGGATTTTCTTACTGGAATAACTTAAGTTATGGACTGCTAAGACAAGCAGACGTGGAGGAAGGGGAGGGAGAAAGCCAAGAACAGAAATCCTGGACCATGATAAACTCCAGAGAGTGCGCTGTAGTGTGCCTCATGGTTTGCTTGGATGAATTTATTGATATTCAAAAATAGATTTGAAGTGCTCAGAGGGAAACAACGTGGCAAAGCTCTCCAGTGGCATTGCTTCCTCAAATGATATTTAAATTAGATGCTTGAGCTCATACAAAGACATTTTCCATGAGAAAGATTGAGTTATTTAACTTTTAACCCCTGTATTTCTCAGCTTTGGTTACTATAGTCAATACCTGGAATGAGAACCTGATACAACTGAAAGGTTGCTGGCTGTGGTAGTGCATACCTTTAATCCTAGCACATGGGAGCAGAGGCAGGCAGATCTCTGAGTTTGAGGCCAGCCCTGGTCTAGAAAGCAAGTTCCAGGATAGCCAAGGCCACACACACACACACACACACACACACACACACACACACACAGAGAGAGAGAGAGAGAGAGAGAGAGAGAGAGAGAGAGAGAGAAAACCTGTCTCAAAAAACCAAAATTAATAATTAATGAATAAATAAACAAATAAAACTGAAATGTTTATTTTAGCTTACTGTTTTGAAAGCTCTGATCAATAATTAATTGGTCCTGTTGCTGTGGGCCTCTGGCAGTACGTCAGGGTGGATAGACATATGGGAGGAAATTGTTTATCTATCCCATGGTCAAAGGGAAAGGGAAGGAAAGGGTACCCTTCAATACCACCCCCAGACCCAAGATGTCCAAGCTTCCAACACTTCACAATAGGACCATCCCAAAGAATAAGAGTTTTGCATGTTAGCCATTAAGGACACATATGTTCTAAACCATAGCAACCCCTATTTAGACACAAGGAGGCAAAGGCCTCAAATATTGTCATTGTTCAGTCCTAAAGAGGTGTACAAATGCTGCCTTTCACCTTGAAACTAAAAGTGAGAAGAGAAATGATGGTGGTTCCATTTTCTCTGTCATCTTTTGAAAGAAGATAATCAAAAAGAAATGAAGGCCTGCATGGTGGCACATGCCTTGAATCCCAGCACTCACCTCATGAAGCTGAAGCTAGAGGAGGATCAGGCCAGCTGGATCTCATGGAGGCATTTCCTCAAGGGAGGGCTCCCTTCTCTGTGATAACTCCAGCTTGTGTCCAGTTGACACACAAAACCAGCCAGTACAATTGGCCATGCCGATGGCTCTGGTTATGCTTAGTGGATCATAGACAAAACAAAAGAAAGGCAAGTAGGAAATGGCCTTGTAGAGATGAGGGTGAGTTGGCAGGGGTGAGAGGGAGAGAAAGGGAGGATTGCGGTGGGCAAGTGAAGTCAGAATGCCTTATATACATGTATGCAGTTGTTAAAAAACACATTTAACTCTGATGAAAAGTCCTTCAGGTAGAGGAGGAAGGCAGCCACAGAACTGAACTGCAGAGAGTGCTCTGGCCCTGGGAAAACTGTCCATCAGGTAACACACTGCCCGCCACTATCCCTGGACTACTGGCATCTGAATGATTCTCAACTTTGAAGACCTTGACCTTGATCTCAACTATAATTTTTAAAGTAAGTCATTTTGGATTGCTGACCTCAATACAAACTGTGAAGTTATAGTTTCTAGTACAAAATAGAAGAAAAGTCTTTTTAACTTTGAGTGGCAGATTTGGGGGAAGTTTTGGCTATTGTTAGGTTTTTTTGTTTTATCTGTTGCGATAATGCTAAAAACACAAAACTGAAATAAAAATACATAACACATGCTGGGAGAATATTTTTGTAACACACACATGCACACACACACAGCGATGAACTTCAATCTAGGCTATCTGATGGACTGGTAATCTAAATAAGAAAGAAAACTAAAAAGTATTGGAAATTTGAATCATTGTTGCTCAAAGTAAATAGATGTAGGGATTCTAGATGAAATGATGACAAGGAGCTGATCCACTCATCCTCAGTCAGAGCCACACAGATAAGACACCACATGAACTATGACGTGAATGACAGGTGGGTGAGAAAGACACTTTCCCTACACATATACATTACATAAAATATACATATACATTAAAGTACACAGCTTCAGGAAAACAACTTGGCTATTTCTGATGAAGAACAACATATACTTCACATAAAGAGTACGTCTACACCTAGGCATGAACACACATACACATCGCATGTGATGAGTACGTCCACACCTAGGCCTTTACAGACTTGTAAAGAAAATATATGTTAAAGAGATGACCTATATAAATGCATTTAGAAGCTAGTTAACATTTCTGAAAAAAATATACCTTAACTTTGGGTTACAGCTACACAAGGGGAATATGGCCCAACCAAGAAAAAGAAGAAGTTGCTAATGTGAGAAACGATAATTTGCAAGTCAAAAATTTAGCAACAAAATAAAAATTATTAGCACAGCCAAAAACTGAGGGCACAGTAGAGGTGGAGTTAAATAACTATAAGGAGACCAGGAAGTATATGGAAGTGAAAAGGATAACCCATATTTTAATCCTAGTGGAGTTATATAACTATATGCTAAAAGTCACCTAGCTATATGAATTAAATTACACTGAATTTTGTTCCACACAAATTATATTTTAATATACTTGATGCACACCAGAAGGAAGACTAATTTAAAGTAAAGAAACATTAGGCCTAGGAGACAAAAATAGAGTTCTAATTAAGAGAAATTAAAAGGAGCAAGTCATTTATTAAGGCAATTCCCAAATGTCCTTTCATGCATCATAAGAATTTGTCTTTTTTTTTAAAGCTCAGAACAATATTGTCTCAGAAAATATATGAGTGAATATTTTTTAATTATTTGAAAACATCCAGGAAACAGGATGCCTGTCACACAGTGACGCCAGCATTTGCTTTGTAGAGAAGTGTTGGGATGAACTTGGCCCCTTGGAATAGCTTTCCAGGGTGGAACAGCATGGATAACTTGGATATCTCTGGGCCTGATCTTTCCCTGTCTTTTTGCCAAAAGGCTTCTCTCTGTTGTTCTCTTTGGTTTGCTACCCTATCGAGAATATAATAGTTTCAGCAGTTATGGTTAAAATACTGAGCTGTTTTACCTCCAGGAACCTTGAATATACATCTTAATTTATGTATTTGTGTGTGTGTGTGTGTGTGTGTGTGTGTGTATCACATTGTGCGTGAGGCATGTGTGTCTGCATGTGGTGTATGTTTGTTGGGGGCATGTGCATGCCCACTTTAAAGCTGGAAGTTGACATCAGTTCATCCTCTATTGTTCTCGCCTTCTTTTTGAGACAAGATCTCTCAGTAAACTTCAGGCTAGACTGGAGGGTCAATGAGATCCAGAGATTCTCCTATCTCAGTCCATTTAGTAGTAGAGTTACAGTGCAGGCCACACCCTGCCAGACTTCTGTGTACTGTTCTCATGTTTACACAGCAAGCACTTTCCTACTGGGCTCTTTCCCCAGCTCTTCTTTTAAGTTTCTGGAGTTTACTTCATTTAGACACTTCTCAGTGGTGTTTAGGTAGTCCTTATTTGAAATGTATTTTCAATGGTATTTTGGGGCCAATGCAGACCACTCAATATCAATGCTTGTATTTTAAGAACTACATTTTCAAGTATCACTTATCACTGACCAAAGTAATTCTTGCTCTAGTAGGAAGTGAGGTCTAATCCATACATCCACTTACCACACCAATTCTAGGCACAGTGGTCATAGATTGAGATCTCAGAGTTTGGGCACAACATTTAATGAAACACTCTAACTGTAAATGCAGAGGTAAAGGGCTCTAGCTGCAGATCACTGGCAATCCCTGGGATGGCAATCCCTCATCACCATAAATAATAACAGCAACAACCACTCAAAGACTTGATTTAATGCTACAGCAGTGTGCGCCGATGTTTCTTGCATTTACCACTATCACCTCACAGCCTCAGTGTTTGCATAAGGACTGAGGTAGATGGCAGTAGTGATAGCAAGCCCAGACTGGTGAACCTGAGCTGCCTATAGAGTTGCCAGTCATGGGTGCAGTTTCTCTTGAAGAGAAGTAAGGAACAGACAACCTCTTCTCTGATCTTGTGTCTTCTTCATAGTATCTCCCTGAAGGCCTAAAATGTCAGCTCGGCACCTGTATTTCTCTCTGAGTCCAAGCTGGATCTTATACCCCATAGCTCTATATCTAGGAGTGAGAGTGAAGCGTCCATACATAGAATGAACAAATGTCTGGGGGAATATATATCCATAGCCTTTATTGTATCTGATTCTGAGTCCAGAGTTTAATGTTCAGACTTATTTTATGGGATACAAGAGATGCTTGCAGTTTGTAAACTCAACCTCGTGTCTCTCAGCTTGCGCGGAATCATGAGATTCCGCACAGGGGAGGTTTCCTATCAGGAAATGCCTTCCAACGATGCAAATTATGCTCTCTACTTTAAACCCCCAGCTCATCCCTCAGAACCTACATACACTCCTGGCGAGTACCACTAAGTAGTGTTATTTTCAATAACTGAGTTATTTTCAATAGACAGACTCAGATGCTCATAATTCAGACTATCTGTTTTTTATTATCTCTCTGACACAGCACCGAGTCTCCAGGCTTCACACAAAGATAAATGCTTATTTGAGGCTTGCAATTATTTCTCCATCTACCAGCCCTTTATTTATACTTGTATACAGAGAGCAGTATAATTTAAATCTGTCAAATGTTGCCAGGAGTCACTGTAAACCCATGAGGTAGATACAAACAGGAGGATTCTGAGATTTGTTGCTGAACCTCCATCTGGCTCACAGAAGTCACTGGCCTTCTGAGTGAGTGGCTACAGAGCCACCAACGCTAAGAGTGATGACTCATTTACAAAGGTCAAATGACAAAGCTGTCCCTGTGGAATCTGTTTGAGCAGTTTAATAAACGACTCAAAATGAGAGTTCAAGGGACTTCCTTCCAGAGGGAGAAAGGCTTAGGGATTGAAATGTCATTTAAAAGACAGAAAATCCCAGCAAATTAGTACCATGTCCCTAGCAAACCTGTGCTTTGTGAGGGTTTGTTTCTGCTTTCTTTGCAGACACACCTTGAATTCTTCGGGTAAAGAATTCAGACTAAGATGGCCATTCCTTACAGCCTGTGATAAGAGATGGGCCATAGCAGTGCTCCCCAACAGCCAGACTGTGAACTTAATAGCCAGGAGACTATAGGTTTCTTTTAAGCTCTACATCAGCTAATTCTTCCTCTTCTTTTTTTCTGTCACCTTGTTTGGCCTCTATACTTTGACAGAGGACTTTGATTCCTTTGAGATACCTCACTCATTTTCTATAATCTACAAGTTTCTACAGAGCTATTATGGTTATTTTGATCGTATTAATTATGTAGACTCACAGGGGCGATTGAGGTTGTTTCTGGTATTTCTGGGGAGGTTTAACTGGGAATGGAAGAGCTATCCAGAGTGTGGGTGGCATCATCCCATGGGCTGGGTCACATTCTAAATAGGAAAATATAATGAAAAAGCATAGGTGTCCAAATTAGGTTTTTCTACACTGGCCGAAAACAATTTGAAGTAGAAGGAGTTTATTAGCTTTCAACTCCCAGATTACAGTCCATCACAGAGAGAATTCAGGGTTGGAGCATCAGGCAGGAGCAGGAGATAGAAACTAATACAGAAGCCATGGAGACACACTGCTTATTTTTACTTACTGATTTGATCCCCATGGTTTGCTCATCCTGCTTCTTGAGAGCTCCTAGGACTATCTTCCCAAAGGTGGCACCACCAACATCAATCATCAACCAAGAGAATTCCCCCAGATATGTCTACAAGCTGATATAATGGAGATGATTTCCCACAATAGGCTTGCTTCTCCAGATGACTCCAACTGGTGTTTACAAAACAAACAAAAACAAAATTGAAGAAACAAAACAAAACAAACTAAGCAAACAAATAAACAACAACAACAACAACAACAACAACAAAAACCCCAACACATTCACTGAGCACTGGCCTTCCCCTTTCTCTGCTTCCTGTTGTATATGAAGGACCATGAGGTGTTGCTGGGATCACCCCTGGGTTGGTAGTCCTAGGAGCTATCAGAAAGCAGGATTAGCAAGCAAACCATGGGGATCAAGCCAGTAAGTAAAAGCAAGCCTTCCCAGTGCCTTGTGTTTACACCAAGCCTTCTCTGCCTTGATAGGCAGTATCTCCCTGAACTGTGAGCCAAAGTACATATCTGTACTTTGCCAGGTTGTCTTTTGCCCAGGATTTGGTCACAGTGGTAGGAAAAGTAAGTAAGACACAATCTTTCTTAGTTCCTTGAGTCTGCCTTGCAGCTTCTATTCTGAACCCCAATAGCATCTTATTCCCTTACTTTTTAATCAAGCTATATCACAATCGTTAGTTTATTTAGTTAGCTGTCTCTACTGCAATACTACAGCCTCCTCAAAACAGGGATCACTGGCTGTGCTGGATAGTTTATGCCAACTTGACCCAAGTTAAAGTCATCTGAGAGGAGGGAACCTCAATTACAAAAATGCCTTCATAAATTCAGGCTGTAGACAAGCCAGTTGTGGCATTTTCTTAATTAGGGATTGGTAGGGAAGGACCTAGCCCATTGTAGGTGGAGCCATCTCTGGACCAGTTGTCTTGGGCTTTTTAAGAAGTAGAATGAGCAAGCCATGAGTAGCAAGTCAGTAAGCAGCATTCCTCCATGGCCTCTGCATCATCTCCTGCTTCCTGGTTCCTGCCCTGTTTGGATACCTGTCCTGACTTCCTTCAATTATGAACCACAATACGGAAGCATAAGCCAAATAAACCCTTTCCTCCCTAAGTTGCTTTGCTCATGGTGCAGCAATAGAAACCCTGGCTAAGATACAGGTCATTTGACCTTGTAACTAGACCATGGTACAACACACTGAGAAGAAGGTCTGGAGAACACAAAAACAAAGCACAGGCTACAGAACACAGACTGTAGGGTTACTGTTTCAATCCTACACTCAAAGATTTATCAAATGATAATAAATGGTCCCTTTTCTTTTAGCAACATAATTATGCCTCAGCCACTTCTACATTGAAAACTTGATGTTACACTGACATAAGAACAACTTGCCTAGCTTCATGTTCCCATTGGCAAAATTTAAATTCAAACACAAATGGGAACATCTCACATGAGCTAGGTAGCTGCACAGTGTATGTCTTGATGTTTGGAAAACATGGCATGTAACTGCTCTGAAACTGTCATTTTCCACTAAGCTGGAAACATAATTATATTCCCGAATAGCAGATCAATAGTGCTGGGATAAAAGCAAAGATGAAACTGTTTTTTCTGTCTTTATGCTTTCAGCATCCAGTCTAACAAGCCAAAGTACTACTAAGAAACACAAAGAGAAGAGCAGACTCCGGAGCCTTTTAAGCTCATTGCCAGCCAATTATCGAGGAGGAGGGATATGGGCGAAAGGGTCTCCTGATAGCCTTGTTCTTAGTCTGCTCCTAAGATGAAAGAGCCATGCACAATGGCCTGGAACATTATTAAAAGTTAAACATGACTATAAACTAGTATGCTCGTAAATGAATCATATACAAGGTTTGACTGTTCCACCAGCAATCAGGTGACCAATAATGAGAGATTGGTAGGTAAGATCTCATACAGTGATCGTGTCAGCTACATGAATGATGATAGGATGAGGGACCTGAATTAACAAGTGGAGCGCCTTCTCAGCTCTAAAGTGAAGTCAGAGTGCCTTACATAAGTTTTATTTAGTTGCAAATCTATGTAATATTGTTCTAAATCTTCTATTCTGCTCAGTAGGAAGTGATAGTCATCATGGCTTTTTGTTTTGTTTATTGTCCTGTTTTTAAATAAAGTTTTTTTGTTTTGTTTTGTTTTCAAGATAAGGTTTCTCTGTGTAACAGAGCCATGACTGTCCTGGAACTTACTTTGTAAACCAGGATCTCTCAGAAAATCCTCTTGCCTCTGTGTCCAGAGGGCTGGGATTAAAGATATATACCACCGCGACTGGTGACAGTCATCATGTTTAACTTATAAGGTTAGGGTAGATGTTCATATTGTCGCTGAAAGGAATTTGGGTTTAGTTCTGGAATAACATTTAATGCAACCTTGTCATTCATTCATTCATTCATTCCAGAATGGCTCATTGGTTTCTGTATCATTCAGTCACATATTTACTCATTCCAAGTCATTCCAAGAACAATTCAATGGTTTCTGTATCAGTCACTCATACTTTTATTTAATACACAAGTAGTTTGATGTTTTCTATTATGCACTATCCAATGGTACTAAGTGAACATGGAATAGTCCCTGTTAATGAAGAATCCAGTCTAACAGCAGGGGCAGATATGAAATAGGATCTATATAAGAAGATCCGTATTCTGATAATCAGCTTCATACATATTTATGTTAGTCACTGTGGCAAAATACCTGGGAAGATAAGCTTTCTCCTAAGCAACCTCTCTTTGCAGTACATTAAAAACAGATGTGGCATAGGAATGATTCCTCCATGCATGGACTCTACAGAGATGGACTCTCATAATCCCTTATCACTTAATGTGATGGCCATGGACATTTTGTTTTTCCTTTAGTTTTAAAATGCATGCTCTAGGGGCATTAAATACATTCCTACTGGTCTGCAACCATCACCACCATCTATCCCAGAAATCTCCATCTTGTAAAACTGAAGCTAACTCTCTACTTCCCCCTACTCTGCACCTGGGAACCATTTTACTCTTTGCCTTTGTGAATTTGACTAAGAACCTCATAGATGTTGGAGTGTACCTTCATAACTGCATTGGGCTCATGTTTCATCCATGTTGTAGAATATGTCAGAATTTCCTTCCTCTATAATGCTGAGGAATATTCCATATAGTTTGATACCACACTTTGCTTATCAGTTCATTGTTCTGTGTTCAATATTGCTTCTATAATTAATGTCATTCCATTTTTAACTGACTTAACTACACATTGCCATCCATCTGCCAATAGATACTTTCAAAACAGCCAGTATGTGAAAGACTATGATACAAATGAACTATCAACTGCTGTTAAAATTAGTGACTTTTAATATTGTGTTATACTATTCTATAGCAAGTCAAAACCCCCAAGTTGGGCATGTCTGAGCTGGTTTTATTTTGCATTTTATTTGAGTTGTTCAGAAACACTACAATGTTTGTGGAATTGAATTAGATAACACTACTTATCAAGCAATTTCTCAGCATGAAAGTCAAACTCTGCTTCCCTTGGTGTGCTTTTACAAAATGGCTGAGGCAATGCAAATATAATTTTAAAAACATACACATGTATAGTGCATATCACATTTGCATGACTCACTTATGTTTTTACTTCCTTTTTATGGAAAGAGGAGGTGGAAAGAATGTGTTTAATAAGCAAATTTTCTCCCACTGAAATAATTCCATTACCCAACAAATAAAATTTACTGCAAAATTATACATGAGAAATTGTCAGGGAAGTATTCACAATGGAAGCTTCACTGCAGGCATCTATCAGGAAGAAACGCTAGCTGCAAGCCCAATTTGCTTATACAATAACCACAAAAGCAGCATGCATTTCTAATAAGCAATGTCACAGGGCTGCCACAAGCCATATTTTGGTTCACGAATGCAAATGCAGCCTATGTTTTCAAATGCAACAGCTACTCCTAGACAGAAAGAACACTGTTTTAAACAATTTAGTGCATGAGGAGAGATTTTATTTCTGAGAGGAGAATGTGAGCCTTGGAAAAAGCAGCCATGAAAAGATAGTAAATCATTGTGGCGACTCTGGAGAATTTTATTTACTATGCAATTTTTTTTTCTTGAAAATTCCTATTCAAGGTATCTTTTGCTGAGACACTATTTCATACTCAAAAATCCATACTTGTTCCTTCTTGAGTGAGCAATTTCTGATGATATTTCTTTAAAAATGACTTTGAGTCAGAAGGACGTTACTCACACTTTTCTGCTTGGTCACAAGTCATGGGCTAGTTAATCCCAAACACAGAATCTAGGCTATGGAAATGAACTATGGCTTTATTCCTGGGTGACATCATCTTGGTGGTTTCCTCATACAGTTATAAATCCATTGTCTTTTCCCTAGAAAATCTTTAGGATGCTCTGATGGAAATGTGATAATACTGGGCTCTTCTCTCTTTGGATTTTCATCATACTTTCAAATCAAGACACTGGCAAGACAAATCAGCTGTATCGAATTGGTCGTTGGTTTTTTTTTTTCCTTTCAAAGGGTCAGTGGAATAGAATCTCCTTGGCTGGCACTCACATTAAAAGTATTCTCAATATAGCAGCCAAGGTGAAAGGCAGATCTTAAATAATGAGTCACATTGTTGATGGCAACATGCATTCAAATGAGAAAATTATTATTTGTATAATGCTGTAAGGGTCATCATTATATACTTTGGTTTAATTATGGAAATCAGAAGAATCTTGAAAGGTCCCCAAGGTAGGGCCAAGAGAAGGAATTGATTGTGTTACGCTCATGGTTCACTTTTGGTCTATCACAGACTGTGGTTATCCTCACCTCTGCAGATTTCTAGAGGTGTTAGTCAACTACCTCATTGCTTGAGAGGATGAGCCCTAAGGATTGGTAATGAGAGACAATTAATTGGAATTTTAAAAGATGACATGTACCACAATTTTATGGGCATAGTGTGGTGTCAGTGTACATAAGCACAATAAAAGGCAAAGTATAACATACAAGTGTAATGCTCTTAGTTCCTAGTTTTACTTCTGTCTGTATTTACTTAATTTAAAAAATAAAAATAAAACGTCTTGGGAGTCACAAGTTAGGACTGTATCTTCCTGGGCAGGTGTAATTCCACTGAAGCCATGAGGATGTTTTCTTCACCTTGGCATCTATCTTCCACTGACTTTTCCCAATGCACTCAACAATTCGTCCAGTGCTTTCTCCACCTCTGATCCTTTTATTAAATCCTCCATCAACACACAAAGCTTTACATATCTAGAGCTTAAGGAGATTTTACTAAATGGAGCAACAAATGCCCACCCTGTATACAATGGAAGAGTGGGGTTTCTATGGTTACTTCCAATGGCAGTCTCCTGCTTATGTAAATTGTCTTCTTTGCAAACTTGAAAAATAAACTAGCCCTAAAGACCAGCATTCCCCAAAGACTTCATTCAGAGCCAAATTTGCAGCTGAATAAAACCTTTCCTCCTTTCTCCTCTTCTCCAGTTATCTCTATGTCACTTTGTTTATATTTGAACATTCTCTTCTTCCTCTCTTAGTCTCCCTGGTGAACTGGCAGAATGGGTGTGACTGAATAATGACTACTGGAAGTCTGTTTTAATTTGATTGATTGTGGCCAGAGTTCACTGACAGTTGCTCTTTGCTGAGAAGTTGTAATAGGCAGGTGCTATGTATAGAATCAGCACCCAGGGGGCTGAGCACGTAATCAATTAATGAAGAATGATATGGTCATCCAATAGGTGAATTAAGAGTATTAATTTCATCACTTGAGTGTCAGAGTCCTACCCTTCAACTTGTTCATTCGCACTGAATAAATTATTTCGATGCGTTTTTAAGAAGTGTAGAAGAGAGGTGTACTGGCTAGTTTTGTGTGTCAACTTGACACAAACTGAACTTACCACAGAGAAAGGAGTTTCAGTTGAGAAAATGCCACCATGAGATCCAGCTGTAGAGCATTTTCTCAATTAGTGATCAAGGGGGGAGGGCCCCTTGTGGGTAGTGCCATCCCTGGGCTGGTAGTCTTGGGTTCTATAAGAAAGCCAGCTGAGCAAGCCAGGAGGAGCAAGCAAGCCAGTAAGTTACATCCCTCCATGGCCTCTGCATCAGCTCCTGCTCCTTGACCTGCTTGAGTTCTAGTCCTGACTTCCTTTCATGATGAGCAGCAGCATGGAGTGTAAGCTCAATAAACCCTTTCCTCCCCAACTTGCCTCTTGGTCATGATGTTTGTGCAGGAATAGAAACCCTGACTAAGACAAGAGGTTATCCTAAGGTTAGTGGGAGAAACTTTGTAAAAAATATGTGGAAATGTGAAAGAAGACATCATGAGAATAGGCAAGCTAGATAAATAAGTAGACTGACAAACTGACAGTGAATCCGGAATACATAAAGAGTTCCTACAACTCAGTAAGTAAGTAGGACAAGTAGATTTAAACCAAGCACATTAAAGAGAGATGGTCAAAGCTTATGTGGTAAGGAGCTAATCTCATTAGTCATTGGGGAAATACAAAATAAAATCACAATTAGATACTGCTGTATATATGCCAGTATGCTTTAAAGAAGAAGAAGAAAAAGGAGGAGGAGAAAAAGGAGGAGGAGGAGGAGGAGGAGGAGGAGGGGAGGAGGAGGGGGGAGGAGGAGGGGGGGAGGAGGAGGGGAAAGAGGAGGAAGATGTTCTGTAACCCAGGAAACCCATGCGTAAGTATATACCGTACATAATGGTTTGCAATGGCCACCAATGCACATGCACAAGAGTAATCAAAAAGTGTTATTTCTCACAGTCCTGAACTAGGACTTGACCAACAGTCTGTCAAATATTGAATGGAGAAATAAATGAATATATACTGTATTAGTTAGGGTTCTCTAGAGTCACAGAACTTATAGTCTGTATATAGTAAGGGAATCTGTTAATGACTTACAGTCTGTAGTCAAACTCCCCAACAATGGTCAGAGTAGCTGTGATGAAAACCCGAGGATCTAGTAGTCACTTAGTCCCACAGAGCTCGCAGGCAAAGAAGACTGAATCTTCCTCCTTCCAATGTCCTTATATAGATCTCCAGCAGCAGGTGTGGCCCAGATTAGAGGTGTGCGCACCACCACACCTGAAATTTGTGTCTTCCAGACTCAAGATCTAGATCACAGGTGAGCCTTTTAATTCTGGATTGCAATTCACTCCAGATATAGTCAAGGTGACAATCAGAAATAGCCACCACATATACCTATACAATGCTCTACTATAGAGAAGGAAAAATAAATACATTATTGATGCATCAAAGATGTTCACTTTGTGTGTGTGTGTGTGTGTGTGTGTGTGTGTGTGTGTGTGTGTGTGTGTGTGTGTATACATTGTATGAAGTCAGTTCTCTCGTACCCTGTGGATCCTAAGGATCAAATTTGGGTCATCAAACTTGGCAGCAAACATCATTACTCACTGAGAAATTTTGCCAGCTCACTGATGACACTTTTATAAACATTTCTTACCTGAATAATACTGCATGGAAACCACCAAACACAACTGAAGATTAGAATTTATAAAAACTTCTATCACTAGCAAATGAATCTGTACCATTAGAAGTCAAGACAGACAAATACTGCATATATTAACAGCCCCTGGGGAGGAATACAAGGGAGCTTCTTTCCATTAAGTAGTAACTTTTTTAAAAGATCAGAAATAGTTCTGCTTTTCTATGTAATCTTATTATTACAAAACAATTTTGGAGTCAGTTTTAGCTGATATACATACACATTCAATTCTGATATATTTGTAATTATTAGATATATAGTAGTTTATGTTCTGACACTCTTCCAAAGAAAAAAGACGAAATTGTCTGAGAGTTCTAATGCTTTGTCTGCGAGTTCTAATGCTTCTTCTGGGTACTGGTGAGTTCCATATTAAATACTTACCTTTAAATAGTCACATTCTCATTGCACTAAAGAAAGAGCCGACCAGAGGACTTATCATCTTCCAGTCTTCCTGGAAGATTATATTGGAGAATCTTATCAGAGACCACCCTGTGAGTTAAAAGACCGGCCTGTGACATAAAACAGGTGCCCAGAACACCCAGAGACACTTGACAGAAGTAAAGGTGTTCTCTTGCCCCAGTCTCTTGGCCTTGAATATGCATATTGCAGTATACCCTTCTGTTGCTTTTCAGTCCTTAAATTCAGCTTTAAGAATTGTCAGATTTCCTGATGATGCCACAGATAGGAGCTGACTTTTCTCCCTCCTCAGCTTGCTTCAAGGTCTCTGTCAGAAACAACTCCATTTGCCTACAGTACAGCAGATTTGAAATTCAACAGTTCTCAACTACCTTTGCCAGCTTGTCTGTCCTGGGAGTAATGACTTCGCTAAGTGAATTTGGAAATAAAAATAATCTGATTGATGTGGGCTACTTTTCAACTTGTCTAGGATGCCAAAATAGATTTGCTTTAGTAGTAAAACAGGGTCCATCAGTTTGGAAACAGACTGGCTGAGTCTATTAAAAGCAGGAGTCCGAAGTGGCACTAACTAGGAGATCAAACGAGAGGATGGCGAAAGGAGATATCCTTAAACAGAGATATTCCACCGCTAAGTGAGCGCTACTATGTAAGACTGGCAGAAAATAGCTTTATTTTAGACAGGTCCTCTAAGTAACTGATTCTCAAGGGGAGGTTCCTGGCCCAAAGATCTGTATGTCTTGTTCTAAAATGCCACAGATAAGGATTTTAATAAATGATGGCTATGCATTCCTTACAGCTCAAGAGTCTAAATAACCAACACTGGGGGTCAGCTGGTTGAACTCTAGCTTTGTGGCCCATAGTCAGCATCTCTTATTGTGTCTACTTGGAGCAGAATGGACTGACATCTCTGGGACCGCTTTTAAAAAGGCAGTAATACCATTCACAAGGACTCTTATAATTTGTTCAGTTGTCCTAGGTCCTACCTCCTAATATCATCACATTTGGACTTGGATTTCAGTCTTAAGAGAATCCATCCTTTGATTTTAATTCTAACATCATACACCCAGGGTTATAACGTTACCGTTCAGACCACAGTACCCCTCATGTGTCCTGATGTAGTTACTTCTGTTTGGAATTGTTCCCCAGTCTACCTGTGTTCAGCCTCCTAATCAGCACCCTATCTAACCATCATTCTTTTAGTATGTGGTTTGACCCTTTTAAATCAGCTTTTTTTTTAAAAATGCTTGTTGATTACCATCACTGTTACCAGCATAAGATATAAAAATGAAGAATAGCAAGTGCGTCCTATAAAGCTCATGTAGTTCTCTTTTCATCTGCTTCCCCAGACATCTTGTATCTTTCCCTGTGAACAGATAAATAATTAGGACTCTGGGGTCAAAACATTATGATCTCAAATGACAGTCACAAAGTACATGAACGAGATCTTCTTGGATAAGCAATTCAGCTGCTAGGTGCCTCTTGATTCCCTCAAGCAAAAAGGAGACTATACTGCCATCTGATACTTAGTAACTGGGGAATTTAGATGGGGATACAGAGGAGGTGCTGAGTGGCGCCCAAATCTTGCTGGGCTCTCTCTATGGAGCTTTCTTTAATTACCTTTTTGTTGCTATGGGTAAATACCAGACAAGAAGTAATCTACTGAAGAAGGACTTATTTTGTCTTACACTTTGAGGGGATATAGACTACCATGGAGTGTAAGCAGGGCAGGTCCCACCCCCCATGGTGATAGGAATATGCAGCAGAGAGTCCTTACTTCCTCATATCAAGACAAAACAGCAAGCAAACAGAAGTGGACCTGGGCCCTAAAACATTAAGGCTTTATCCTCATAAAGACTTGAAGTGCCAGGCTGGGAGGATACCCAGGGGGCTGCCCCCCAATTGCTCAGAGGAGAAGGGGAGGAGAGATGACATGACGGAAGGATTGTAGGAGGGGGTGATCAGAGGGGGGGGAACAGTGAGCAGGATGTAAAGTAAATAAGTAAAATTAATTAATTAAAATAAAAAATACCTTAAGACCTATCCCCAGTCATCCATTTCTTCCAGTGAGACTCCACTCCTTTATGTTTCCACATCGTAAAATAAAAAAACAAAAACAAAACAAAACAAAAAACCAGCATTATCAGCCAGGAACTGTCATCAAATACATGTGTGTCATCCCACCGGAAGATCCAGATCAAGATTTCACAAGATCAAAAGCCTGTGTCCTCCAGCCTCAAGATTCAGACCAAAGGCATGTTGTCTTCCTGCACCAAGGCATGGATTACAGATGTGCCCTACATTTCCGAACTCTTGTTCATTCCAGATATAGTCAACTTGACAATGGAGAATAGCCATCACACAGAGGATAGCTTGTCTCCTTATTTCTGAACATGACAGTTGGAGCATGTAGCAGAGGCTGTTGATTGCATGGTAGTCAGGAAATGAGAATGAGGAGGGGGCTGAGAACCAAAAGGTATGTGTTTTAGCCTCTTGTTACCAGATCAAAATCCCCGCAAAAAGAAATTTAAGGAAGAAAGGGCTTATTTTGGCCTACACTTCATCCAGATACATTCTGTCCTGGCAAGGAAGGTATAGAGGCAGAAACAGAAGACTCTCGGCCATGTTTTGTTCATAATCAGGAAGCAAAGAGTAACAAATGCTTGTCTTCAGTTTGCATTGTCTATTTTATGCAGTCCTAAACCTCAAGCCATGCAATGGTACCACTCATATTTAATATGTGTCTTCCTCCTTCAATTAACCTAAGCTAGACAACCCTTTACAGACATTCCCAGAGACTTGTTTTATGTTGTCCTTATTAGTTTTGTTATTGTTATTAACTTGACACAAGCTAGTGTCACCTGGGAAGTGGGAACCTCAAGAGAGAAAAATGCCCCTACCAGATTGGCCTCTAGGCATGCCTGTGAGATATTTTTTTTGATTAATGATTGATATGGAAGGGCACAATCCACACTGTGTATGGTGCCACTTCTGGGCTGCTGTTTGTCAGTAGTCTAAGACTTAAGGCTTGAGTAAGCTATGAAAAGCAAACCAGTAAATGGTGCTCTTCCATGGTCTCTGCTTCAGTTCTGGCCTCCAGGTTCCTGCTCTGACTTTCCTTGATGATGGATTGTGATGTGGATGTATGAGCCAAATCAACCCTTCCACCCTCTCCCCCACTCCAAATTATATTTGGTTGTGATGTTTATCACAGTAATAGAAAACAACATAAGACACATGGCAACTCTCAATCAAGTTGGCAATCAAAGAAAAATCATCACAGCATGTCTCTGGTGACTTGCTTCAGTTAGTCTTCACCTTCTAAAATTTCCAGACTTTCTAAAAATAGTGCTACCAACTGGAGACCAAGTCATCATCACAGTGAGCCTGCAGGAGGCATTTTGGATTAAAAACATAGCACCAGTTTCTTTCTGAGTCCTCTCACCCCACTTTCCCCCAAGAATCCTCCTGCTTTTCATCACACACATTGCTCTCAGTAGCTGAAGCCAGGAGGGTTGACCCTGAACAATATGTGTCCTTCCTTCAGCCCAAGACAAACTTGACTCAGTGTTTGATATCAATCTCCTTTCCCTCTCTTACCGAAAACGAAATCTTCCTAACTGTTCAGAAAACACAGCACTATCCTTCAAAAGTGGTTAAACTCTAACAAACCCTTTAAAACCTCACCCTCCTTAATGTTTTCTAATCTGAAAACCAATAGCAGTCATTCTTCTGCCTCTAGTGATTGGAAACTGAAATATCCTTTAAGCCCAACTGTGAAACAACCAATTTAATTAAACTTTGAGATAAGTACTCATGAAGCAAAACTGAGAAAAAAAAAAGAACAGGAGAAGCTTGCTTTAGGAAATACTAAGGGATTCTTAGTGGTAGTGGGACCATACATATTGTGATTCTATGGACTCCCAACGTGCCTGCTATTCATGAGTCCACTGTCTTATGCCAGCCTATTTTTTTTTTGTATCTATGTTACATATCTAAAGGGTAGTCCACATGTTTGATGCCTGAAGAAGTACTGAGGGGAGAATTAAAAGGATTATTCTAAATGCATCCATTTTAAATATTTGAATGTCGTTTAAAGTCTTGTGCGATTCAAACAGAAGCCAACATTTTTCTTGCTTCCCAAAGCTCACTAGAAATATTATTATGAAACATGTCACATTGCTGAACTAGTAATTAGCTATGTGTGTGTTTTTCACACCCTTACTAGGCCTCCTAGATAAGTTAGTTACATTTTCCACATAGGAAGGAGTTTTGAAGGTCATGCAGACCAGATCTTGCTTAAAGCATAAATTTACACATAATACCTTCCTCAGTGACTATTAAGTTCATTTTGGAAATTGTCTTTCACCAGTTCTATATGAAGTAATATTAAGTAGTCTGAATAGATTCTTACAGATGAACTGTAGTGGTTCTACCATGTTTAACATTTTGTCCTGATATATCCGATCGTTTTGCCTTGATCTTTCTGACTACACTCAAGCCCCGACCCTCACTTTGACTCCTCTGTATTGAAACCTCTGGATGTTGTGATTTGATCCTTTGTTTTCCCTGGATTGTGCCATAACTGCCTCTGGCTTCCATGAAGGAAGTAACAAAACTGTTAGCATTACATCTAGGCCCTGGTAACTCTTAGGTGAATCAGTGACAGGTCAGCTGTCACTTTTCCAGGTAGAGGAAATTCATGCTTGTGGCTAAACCAGTGACATATCCTAGATCCTTGGTGTAAATACACCAAGATGAAAGCTATGCCTCTAGTGCCAAAAAAGCAGAATGATTAAGTTCAGGGACTTGGAAGGCATGCTGACCCAGGTTCTTATCCTTGATAGTGCCATCCAGTTCAAAATATCTAAAGCTGTTGTCTAGTCTGTAAAGTAGAAATAGAAGTGGGAAATCTTTTGTAGAGGTGTGGACACAATGGAGGATGCATATGAAGAGCTAAGGCACACACCGACTGGCACATATGACTTCTTAAGTGGCGTCACATTTGTGTTGCTGCTGTTATTCTTCTTATTCATCTTCTTTTATATAATGAGTCCAATCTTCTAAACAACTGAATTTCATTGAACTCTTATTTTCATATTCTCCTTGATGATGATTTTTTCCTTTAAAAATGAAGACATAAGACCCAACTACACCAACTATTTATTTTGGGAAATGGATTTGTATCCCTCCCACTTATGAGGAGGACCAAAGCAGAAATTTTAGTCTTTGATGGGTGAGTTCAAATATAATCTATACTCATTAGCTATAGAAATTAAAAATATCACCCATTGTCTCTCCTAGTGAAGGTAGCCTAATTTGAGGTATATTTTACTGCAATAATTAGATTACATTATTAATATTTCTCATGCTTAATACATCATTGAAAAGTCACTTATAAGGCTAGGGAGATGACTCAGGAGTTTATAACACTTGTGTTGCTCTCAAAGAGGGCCAGGTTCAGCTCCCAGAACCCTGTGGCTGTTCACCACCACTTATAACTTCAGTTCTGATACCCTTGTCTGGCCTCTAAAGGAACCAGGCATCCTTGTGGTACACTTCCATAAATGCAGACTAACATGCATACAAATCAAATAAAAATAAATAAACCTTTAAAAAGAGACATTTGTAATATACATTCAGCATCATTTTTCGTGGGGATAAGAGATGAAATTAAAAGGAAGAAGGATAATCTTTGGAAAAATAGCCTTAGCCTTGGACCTCATAATAGGAATAAGGAGTAGAGAAGGGGAAAAGGCAACCGAGGTAGGGGACAAAAGAGCCAGAAAGAGTACAGTGTCCGCTGTCCAATGTGTAGCATTAGGCGTGCCTCACTACGGTTCTTCAGGTCCCTCAGCTTCTCAGACAAGGAGATGTACTAATATAGTCAGGGCAGATTCCTTTTCCCAGGCTTGATCCAAGGAGGCTAGTACCGTGTACTCATAAGTTGGATATCTGACTCAGTTAATTCCTAGAAATCTCTGTCCCAGAATAAGACAAGATACATCTAATGTAGGCATAAAAGAAAGTTCATACAGTTGAACCTTAACTGCTCATTATCAAACCAATAGATGAGACCAGAAAACAACAATAAAAACAAACAACCCTGAAGACAATAAAGCCAAGGGGACACAGTGCTTTCTTGCAAGCACTTTTAGAGCCAAGTTCAATCCAAGGATCCATGTTTAAAATAAATTTAGCTATGGTGGTGCCCATCTGTAATCTCAGTGCTATGGTTGAAGAGGCAGGCGTATGTCTGGGGCTCACAAGCCAGCCAGCCTATTCTTATTACATGAACTGCAGAACAATGAAAGACCTTGTCTCAATTAAGAAGATAGATGGCTCTTAAGGAAGTACATGAAAGATGTCCTCAGGTCTCAATATGCACATACTCACACACACACACACACACACAGACACACACACACACACACACACAGACATAAGTATAATCCATGCACACATACATACATGTACACCCTCATGTATACACACAGACAAAAATTTTGAGAGAAGAACCTTATGCAACAAACTTTACCTAAAAATCAGACTCTTTATAAAAGTTAGGAAGTGTCCAGGATAAGGAAGTAATGAATAAAGAAATAAGAAGACATTTCCATACCCTCTTCTTTCATATATTAAACACAGGTTGGCATGGTGTCCATCAGATACATTCCCATACCATGTCATCATGTTAGCAGGACCATATCATCTTGTCTGGCTCTGCATGGTGCCTTCCCATCCACAAATATGCTCTCATAAGCCTTTGAAGATCTTAGTTAATGCAGAGATTCTTCGTCATTTCCTTTCCAGTCTTTTAACATGTGTTCTTTTTTTTCAAAGCAACAAGAATTTTTTATATGCATTGTCCCATTTATGCTTCAAAATTCCATGCTGATGTAAATGGAGAGAAGAGGATAATGGTTTAAAGATGACTAATTTGAAGTTAGAAGAGATTGCTTTCACAATAAATATTCAACAAGGAAAGGAAACATACAATATATATATATATATACACATGGATTGTGGTATTAAAGACTGTGAGATTATCTAATTGTATTTTTGCTGCCTTAAGTAACTAGATCATAGAACAAATATACTTAGCATTTCCCTGTGGAAAAGCTGTCCAGACAGAATGAACTACATTCTGTGGGGTCATATTTGAACTGGTCATCTGACAATAGCATTGGAGAATCAAAACAAATCCCATTAAATGAAGAACACTTGCCATATCTGAGAGTTATTCTAGACTGCTGTGGGAAAAGTCATAGAAGTACAATGTCATCTGTAAATATGACCTCTCTCCTCAACTCTTGTTCTTAATGGATCCTCAGTAAATATTTAACAGCTGGGTGTATAGGGGGGAAAATACTAAGTTGTAACTGGAGCCTATGCCCATGTTTTGTTAGTTCTTTGAGATTTTAGGACAAAGTGTTTTGATCGTATTTACACTCTCTCATCCAGCTCCTCACAGATCCACTCCATTTCCTTACCCACTTATTCTTGTGTTCTCTTTTTATTTTTTAACATGTTGAATCCAATTTATGTTTTCTATATATTCTCAGATATGTGGCCTTCCACTGGAGTGTGGTCCACTCACCAGAGGCTATACTCTGAGAGGGCACTGACTCTCTTTTTCTTTCTCTCCCTACAGCTCTCAATTGCCCCTATGTTCTTATTGAGGAGTGAGATTCATGCCTGCCTCCCCTCTTCATACTAGGATTCAATCCAGCTTGAACTTGCATAGGTTTTATATATGCTGTCATTACTGCTATGAGTTCATATGTGCAGCTCCCCAGCTGTGCCTGGAAGCCATGGTTCCAATGCCTCTGGTTCTTATACTCTTTCTATGCCCTCTTACACAGTGATTCTTGAGTCTTGGACGTAGGAGCTGTGATACACTCTACAGTCTCTTTTTATCTGTACCTTGACCAGTGTGGGTCTCTGTGCTACTGATTATCTACTACAAATAAATGCTTCTCTAATGAAGGTTGATAGATCCATGAATCTATGCCTATAATAATAGTCATCAGAAATTAGTTTAATAGTATGCCCAGTTAGCAGAATAATAGTGGTAGGTTCTATCTAGGGCCTATGACCTGTTTAGACACAGATTCCTGGGCAAAAAATAGTGCTAGTTATGGATTTCAATCTTTTGGAGCAGGACTTATGTCCAATCAGAAAGTGTTTGGTTGCTCCAATGATGTTCATGCCTCTATTTCATCAGTACATATATCTTATCAAACTAGTCATTATTGTAGCCCACAGGGATCACAGTTGGATAAGATCGATGATTAATTTTTCTCCTCCAGTAGCCATGACTCACCTGATCTAACTTATGCACATTTTAGCAGTGTAAAAATTCCCATCAATTAATTATTAGCTCATGCAACTCTTGAAATTTTTGCAGTTGATTCTCGTAAGCTGAAACAGGCAGGCACTGACACACCACTGTATACAAAAGTGTAAAATAATTTAAACCACTGTTCATATTTTATTATCATCTCAAATTTCATGAACTCAAAGCTCAGCTGGTGATACTCCCCATCACAAAGCCTCAGAGCTTATCTGTGCTTCTCCTTGTCAGTTAAGGAAAATTTCATAGTTCCAATTATTCAGACCAAAAGCCTCCACAGCATCCTTGTTGTTTTTACTTAGACATCTTTCCAATCAGTCAGAAATTTCAGCAACTGATACCTTTAAATTGTATCCAACAATCAATCATACTTCATTTCCTGCCAACATCTAGATCCAATGCATTTGAAGTCTTTGCTACTGTCCTAAATAATGTACTCGCTTCTTGTATTTGTGAGATAAAGCTCCCCAGATCAATGACAAAAGTTTTAGGAAACATCCCCAGCTCCTGGTAGCCTATCTATCAATGTTACTTCTCATTTGGTTCCCTATTTGATACAGGCCTGGGGGTGCCTGGGGCAGCTCATCTTTGACTGAAGACAAAATCATCCATGCTGTTCCCATCACAGCTCCCTGCTATTCGGGAGGTCTTAGCTTTCACAGAAAGAAAGGAGGGGAAATGTATACGGTAGAGAGCCAGGCCTGGGTATAATATTCATCTCTTCCACTCATACCCTGCTCTCCATTTTCAAGATAAACAGTTCTGCCAAGATAAACATGGCTGGAAAACATAGTCTTCCTGCGGCCCTGGGAAGATGGCATAGCACTGTGTGGTCCATATGTGGCACTTTCTGTGTCACATCCTGCGGGTGGTGTCCTTGATCTGCTCTTACCTCCTCAATCTTATTCTCAACACAGCAGCAAGTAAATCGTTCCATGCCAAGTCAACTACAAATCCCATTATATACTATTTCCTTCCAAACTACTCAGTGGCTTCCTTCCTTACACAAAATAAAACATAACTGTATTCACGCAATTGTTAGGAAGGCCTGCCTTCTGTTCCTTCTGTGACCTTTCTACTTACTACTCATCCTACACTCATTTCCAACCTAACCATATTACATGACCTGCTGTCGTTTGCATGCTGGCCATGCTATGGCCTATATGCTATGGGCCCTTACTCTTCCCATTGTTGGGCCTTGTTCACCAATATCTCTACCTGAATAATGTCCTCTCCTTCCTATAAATAGTTCTTAACTGTTACCTTTTCTTGGCCACCTATTTAAAATGTTAACATTCTTGCCCAATCCCCTTTACCTATACTGTCTTCATTATTCCCTTTCTCAGCTTCATTTTAATATTGTCTTCTAAGCCTACTAGAATGTAAAGGAGTCTGTTGTATTTTATTCATTTTCTCTCTGAATTTACATTTGTGCCTACACATCACAGGTATTCAAGAAATTCTTGGTTACTAAGTGACTGAATAAATAGTGAGAACTCTTGAAAGTATAAGTGTCCACTATAAAGGCTTTGTATTTTAGAACCAGGGATTTAAAACTAACCCCAAAATCTCTTCCAACTACTTGACTCTAGAGTGATCTTTCTTTACCCTGCAAGTGTTCATAGGGATATTCATTTGAGAAGTGTTGATAGCACATAAAAGAAACAAGATTGCAACTACTGGGTAAGCATTTTCGGTGGGTTGATAAATGTGTGAAACTGTGATGGCAGGTGCAAGAGAAAGTGCCAATTAAAAATTAACTGTCGTGCACATTTACAGCTTGTGTTGTTGACTCCAGCAGTTTGCTGTTGCTTATTAAGGCAGGAGTTGGCAGGTAAACGTCCTCTTCTGGATTCATCTACAGGTCAGAAAATAATTGGACACAGCTATTGGGAATCATCCAAGCTGGTTAATGAGTTCCTTAGCTATATAGATACTGTAAGTCAACCTGTTGGGGTTGTTAGACAATAAAAGACAAAAATAAAAACTCTTCATTTGAATTATGACTTTTGACAGTAGTCAAGAACCATAGAAATGCAGTCTTTTTACTGAAAGCGAAGTTACAGTTTGCCTGGCCACTATTTAAAGCAAGTGTTCCTGTAATAACTATGTACACTTCTGCAGTGTACAACTGGAACTCATTTCTCAGGATGTCTCTGGTTATCAGTAGTTTCTTTCTGTTAATTGTTAGGCGGAGAAATGCATGATTTGATCACATGAACATCAGGATAAATTTTTCTACATTTGAGCATCATTAAAAAATAATCTTGGTGTTCTTTGGCACAGTTCTGAAGAAATAAGCACATAGATGTCTCTTCTCACAGAGGACACATGCTGAGTTAGAACTTGAGCGGGGTTTTACCTGTAATGGGAAGCCTTCATTCCCTTTCCTCATGCCTAAAGGGAGCCTCTATAGGATCTTAATATAATATTTAAGCTCACAGTACATTGGATTGTGCTACTGATTGTGAAGCAGACTGTACACTATCACTGCATACTCTGTTAGAGCTGAGATTCTCAGACACCAAGGTGTGCAGAAAGCATCTGGGAGCTTGTTAAACTGCAAATCTTGATTCTAAAGATTAGGCCACAAACTCTTCCATTGAACAAGCTTTCTCAACGTGGTAATGCGTTTTGATGGTGAATTGTATAGAACCTGGCACAATTTTAGTTTTATCCTGAGTAGAAACAAAATTCTGTAGTTGTATTTGTTTCATACGACTTTTTCAGTTATAACACATTTGTTGGGTTGAAACAACAGAAAATGTTTTCTTACAGTGTTGCTTACCAGAAATCTGAAATCAATCTCACAAGCCCAAATTTACATGTTCTCAGGGACATACTAGCTGCAGAGGCACTAGGGAAGAATCCCTTCCTGCCTATTTTAGCTTTGAATGGCTGCCTACATTCTTTGACTTATTGTTTCAACACTCTGCTTTCTACCTCTAATGTCATATTGCCTTCTCTTCCTCCTACCTTCTCTGAAATCTGTTTTCTTCCCTCCTGAAATGGCTTTCAAATATAGGTTCAAGGCAGCTTACCCAGAATAATGTGATGTTGTCTGCAGTGGCCTTTTCCTATACATCTAAACAGACTGTTGGGATTAAGACTGAAGCCTTAGGGAGCCATTATTAACCGTGTATGATATTCCTTATGGGACTTGAGTTACAGGACCCTAAATTCAAATACATTCATGATAGACCTTGAACACTATTTCTTTGTCAGTTATGCAGGGTGTTTATCCTACTCATCATGTCTATACTTCACATAGTGCTTTAATTAAGCAACTTACTTATACGTTTCCCTTTGGGAGCAGGTTTTTTGTTATCATTGCTGTTGTTCTGTTACTATAACTGTGGTCTTACTATGTAGCCCAGAGCTCACTGGATAGACAATATCTATGTCTATCTATTTATGTCTGTCTATATGTCTATGTCTATATCTGATTTTAATTTCTATCCCTTTCTCCATCTATCTCTAATCTTTCTCTTTCCCTCTCCCTCTCCCTTTCTCTCTCCATTTCCATATCCATATCCCTCTCTCTATCTATACCTATATCTATCATCTGCATAGAGAGACCATACATAGAGTAGACTCAAACTTGCACATATCTTTCTGCCTTATCTCCATAGGTGCCAAGGTTACAACATGTACCACACCACCATGATCAGCTTGAAAAGGGAATTTAAAAATAAATGCTTCCCACCTGCCTTAACTTTTTCTACTCCACAGAAGATGTATAAAATTAAATGCTAATCAAATAAATCCCATCATGAAGCCAATGAGTGGTATACCCCACGAATACTGTAGCTTCTGACCAGGCAATGCTAAGAATCATTAACACAAATATTCAGGGGGAGGGGAGAAAGCCCATTTCTAGATTGCATCTTGAGGCAGAGTTGTTCAGAGATTACATAACCAGTCATCCTTTTGATGAGTGGCATTCTGTTGAATTGACACTGTTGCTTGGTATTCATTTATTTGTGCATTCATGTATTGACTCAGCTGTAATACAAACTATGGAGAAGTTAGTGAAAACTAGAGAAATGTCAAAATCTAGCATCAGGTGTGATATCCCACGCACCTGGCTGTAATCCTAACACAGGAAAGGCTGAGGCAATATCTAGGCCTGCCTGGGATGCAAAAAGACTTGAGGTTTCAGGGAGTGGGGAGGTCTAGTGGGGTGGGAGATGGGAATATCCTCTTGGAGACATGGGGGAGGAGGTATGGGATGTGGAACAGTCAGAGGGTGGACTGGGAGGGGATAAAGTCTAGACTGTAAAAAAAGATTAAAGAATAAATAAAAAACATAACTAAATAACATGAGATAAGCAACTAAACAAAATGATAGTTTGTCTTCAGTATATCCATGAAGCACATAGTTGAAGCAAATCCAAGTAAAAGAACTATGTCAGCCATCGAAATACACCGTTACAATCATATTGTTTAAATATTATTTTATTCTTAAACTACAACTGCTGAAATCTATGAAATGTTTAGAAAACCATAAGGAAGCCCTCAAAAGAGGGCCACATGCATGGAAAATGACTAATCACACACTGCTCCCCACCAGAATTTGTGAGACCTCTACCTGCTGTTTGAGTTGTTCCTGTCTATTCAGCAGGTATCAATCGTTTGTATTTACCATTTGAAACTGGGAAAATTTGTGGACTAGTGTTATTATCTATCGATCAATAGACACTATTGATCAATAGATAGAGATAGATATTCAATTTTAGGAAACACAGAATGAAGGTATTTTTCATCAAGTCCTGAGTTTATGCTTGTATGTGTACATGTGTTATATGTTTTCACCAAACTCTGATAATGTGTCCCCTGCCCCTTTGCTTGATTCAGGTCATAGTTTAAGGACTGCTAAACTCCAGCTCATTTGGAAAACATGGAAAGTGTAATCTGATCATCTTGTAGAAGCAATCAGCAATCCACACATGTACAGCTTCAAAGTCGGTGTCCACTCAGTGGATAATGTAACAATTAACTCCTTGTACCTTCCTCTATTTCTCAGTGATGGGGTCTTGCTTTCATTAGCACAATCTTGGTTTAGCACATTCCAACCAGCAGTAAAAGTGGAGGCTGAAATATGTTTTTAATTAAGAATGACTATTTCCCCTGAGTTCCATAGGCTACTTATTGATGGCACTCCTCTTGAACAAAACATTCCTGGATGCTATAGTAGTTCAGAATTTGGTCTAACCATGGAAAGAATCATCTGTGTTTCAATGATTCAAGAATGTCTGTGTGTACAAGCCAACGTCAATTACACAGTGGGAAAGTGAACATTTAGGAACCTGGTTTTGGTGATTAGGTTCGCTTATGCCGGTGTTTTTAGGCACATAAAATGATGTTGCCAAAGACAAACAAATTGGTTTATAACTTTTTGTGGGGTTTTCAATATAAACTCATTAATTGTAAGGTTTCTACTGAATTCATTAATGATGAAGATTGATAATGGCTAACAGATTTGTGTATGTAAGGATGGGTAAAGGGATCGATGGTCAAACTTAGTTACCGTGTGCCAACTAGATTGCTAAGTACATTAAATATGTTAGTGTGATATTATTATTGATCCTTACAAGGAAATTATGAAATAATAAGTTTTACTGTATAGATTAAAAATAACATAGATTAGATGGTATATTTTCCCAAAAAGTGAGTAACTAAAGTGATGGAATTTAGGTGTAGTCTGTGGGGCTCTTGAAGCCAACTTTTATTATTTTCCTTTTCAGCACTTATTTGCTGACTGTTTACTGGGTACCTACTATATATTTGGAGCAGTGCTAGGCTGTGAGGATAAATATCAAGCAGGAAAACAGACAAGGTATTAGATGTCCTAATACTTTAGAAAAGAAGGAACAAGGACTGACACACAGCATGAAGGGGCAGGCAAATATTGCCTATATGGAGTAAGAAAGAGTCTGTGAGGATGTTTCATTATAGCTGAGATCTAAAAATTCGAAAGAATTAGCCATCGTGAAGAACCCCCAAGCAGAATGACGCACTTACAAAAGAACACAGGGACCCAGAGAAGCTTCCTGCAGGGAGGCCTTTTTTTTTTGTTAAATGTTAGTGATTTTTTTATTGCTTCTTTTTTTTTTTTTTTTTCCTCCTTTTTTATTTTTGATACTTTATATACATTTCCAATGTTTCCCCTTTTCTGAGTCTCCTCTTTGTATACCCCCCATCCCCTCCCCAACCCGCCTCTAGGAGGGAATTCCACCTCCCACCCCCCCACCCCCACCCCCGTCCACCCATCCCCATTTTCCCGCCTTGATATTCCCTTTTACTGAGGCCTCTAACATCCTCAGGCCCAAGGGCGTTTCGTCTCTCCCTGATGGCCATCGAGGTCGTCCTCTGCCACATATGTGGTCCAAACCATATTGCTTCTTTTAAAACACAATTCTTGCTGTCAGTGTACCACTTTTTAAGACTTGTTACCTGGATGATTTATACAAATTTTCAAAACATTACCCAATAATCTAAGCTGCTTCTTTCAATGAGT
>CM052700.1:37834220-37891436 GCA_028551405.1 Uromys caudimaculatus
CTGAGCGAGGTAACTCAGTCACAAAAGAACGAACATGGTATGTACTCACTGATAAGCGGATATTAGCCCACAAGTCCAGCATGTCCAAGTTTCACTTAACAGTAACCGCTGGACTGAGAGTGAGGTTCCATAAAGAAACTTAAAAAAAAAAACACTTTATAATATCCCCATAGTAAACAGGGTAAATAGATAGATAAGTAATAAAACAGTTTGCTGCACTTAAACAGCTTATAGGTTAACAAGAGATAAAAATGCAGGAAAGGCAACAATTCCTTTCAGAAAAGATAATTTTCAAAGAGGACTGCATTGTCCTTAAAGCTTACTTGTAGCTTGTAATGTATTACTAAGCCTGTGGGACCCGCAGTGGGCTCCATACCTCTCCAAACCATCTCAAATCTCCAAAGAGAATAAGCAGTGCAGAACGTCCTCAGAATTACAAGGATCAACAAGGCCAGTTCTGAATGTTCTGTTCTTATTTGTTTATTTGATCTTCTCTTATTTGGGTATTGCATCCATTTTTTTTTGTCTCATTGTTTTGTCTTTGATATATCAGTTTCCCCTCCCTTCACTCCTCTTAGTCCACCCCACCCCTACCCTCACTCCCCACCTCCATCCACTCCTCCATTTCCCTTCAGAAAAGAGCAGGACTCGCAGGGATGTCAGCCTAGCATCATAAGATACAGTAAGACAGGCACAAACCTTCATATCAAGGCTGGGCAAGGCAACCCAGTAGGAGGAAGAGTCCCAAAAGCAGGCAAAAGAGTCAGAGACAACCCCACTCCCACTGTTAGGAGTCCCATAAAAACACCCACAAAGATAACAACCATAACATACATGCAAAAGACCTAGCGTAAACACATGCAGGCTCTGTGATTGCCACTAGAGTCTCTGTGAGCTCCTATAAGCCCGGCTTACTTGACTCTGAGAGCCAGTATCTCTTGATGTGCTCAACCCCTCTGACTCCTATAATTCTTTCTCCCCATCTTCCACAGCTCCAAGCTCCAAGAGAACAGACAATATGCAGATCTCCAGTTTGGTCTCTTTCCACCTAATATTTGGCTGTGGGTCTCTGCATTTGCTCCCATCAGCTGCCAGTGGAGGTCTTTCTAATGACTTTTGGGCTTTATACCAACCTATGAATATAACAGAATATAATTAGAAATTATTTTATTGTTTTTACCCTCTGTTCTATGTCTCTTGACTATCCAGCTCCTTGTTTTTCATCATCCAGGCAGTGTCAGGCAATAATAAAAGGGAAAAGCCTTCACATTAGGCTGGACAAGGCAACCTAACAGGAGAAAAAGAGTCCCAAGAGCAGGAGGCAAATGACTCAAAGACACACCCACAGTTAGGAGTACCACAAAAACACCAAGCTAACAGCCACAACATATAGGTAGTGAACCTGTTGCAACCCTTTGCAGGTCAACCTCCAAATGTCCTCCAACTCCAGTCCTCTCTCTCCATACCCTCTCCCTCTATCTCCCCTGCCCACCTGATCTCTCTTATACCCATCCTCACTTGCCTCCAGTTCACCCACAAAATCTATTCTATTTCCAATTCCCTGAGAGTCTACATTCCTCCTTAGAGCTCTCCTCATTAGTTAGCCTCTTTTAGTCTGTGAATTGTAGCATTGCCACTTTAGTTTCTATGAGCCCATGTGGACCCCACTTAGTTCATTCAGTGGGCTGTGTTCTTCTAGTGCCCTCAATCTTCTCTGACCCCTACAATCTTTCCACCTTCTTTCCAGAGGATTACCTGTGCTCTTAGAGGAAGGACCCAATGGAGACCTCCAATGTAAAGTCTCTCTTCATATAATGTCTGACAGTGGGTCTCTGCCTCTGCTTGGTTCCATCTGCTACAGGAGGAAGACTCTTTGATGACAACTAGACAGGGCACTGATCTATGAGTATACCAGAATATCATCAGGAATCATTTAATTGATTTTGGATATTTTTAGATTTGTTGCATTTGGTTCTACCCTAGGTTTCTGGGCTATCCAGTCTCTGGTTCCTGACCATCCAAGCAGTGTAGGGAATAGGCTTCCTCTCATGGTGTGGATCCCAACTTAAGCCTGTCATTGGTCAGCCACTCTCAAAAAGGGTTTTTTCCCTCCATTGCCCTAGCACATCTTGCACAATGGATTGTAGGGCAAAGGTTTTATGGCTGGGTTTCTGTCTCAGTCTCACTACTGGAAGCCTTCGGGTTCCATATCCTTCATTTACAGGAGTCCTTGCTAGGATCACCTTCATAGATTCCTGAGAGTTTCTACTGAAATGTGTTTCCACATCGCCCCCCAAATGCCCTCCATTTCCAGTCATCTCTCTCCACAGCTTCTCCCTCCATCTCCCCGCCCACCTGATCCCTCTTGTTCCCATCACCACCTGTCCCCAGTTCACCCACAAAATCTATTTCCCCTGCAAAACTTAGGAAATATATTTCCTAACTCTCTGCCTTAGAGTTCTCCTTTTTGAAACTATTGGATTGTAGCATGATTATCATATACTTGAGAGCGAATATCCACTTATTCATGAGTACATACCATGTTTGTCTTTCTGGGTCTGGTTACCTCACTTAGGATGATTTTTTTTTCTAGTTCCAGCCATTCTCCTACATATTTTATGATGTCATTTCTTAACAGCTGAGTAATAATACTCCCTTGTGTAAGTATATAACATTTCCTTTATCTATTCTTCAGTTTAGGGACATTTAGGCTGTTTACAGGTCTTGTCTATTATGAATAATGCTGCTATAAACATAATTGAGCAACTGTTTTTGTGGTAGGATGGAACATCCTTTGAGTTTGGGTTTTGAGGTATATTGATTCCCAGAATTCTGAGCAACATCCACATTGATTTCCATAGTGGTTGTATAAGTTTGCACTCCCACCAGCAATGGAGGAGTGTTTCTCTTACTCCAAATTCTCACTGTCATGAGCTGTCATTTGTGTTATTGATCTTAGAGAGTCTGATAGGTATGGAATCTTAAGTACTTTTGATTTGCAATTCTCTGATCGCTAATAATATTGAATGTTTCTTTAAATATTTCACAGCCATTTGAGATTCCTCTTTTCAGAATTCTCTGTCTAAATCTGTATCCAATTTTTAAACTGGATTATTTGGTTTATTTATGTCTAGTCTCTTGAGCTTTATATATTTTGGATATTAGCCCTCACTCAGATATGAAGTTAGTGAAGTTAATGAAATCTTTCCCCATTCTGTAGGCCATTTTCTTCCTATTGATGGTGTCCTTTGACTTACAGAAGCTTTTCAGTTTCAGGAGGTCCCATTGATTAATTGTTGATCTTAGTGCCTGTGCTATTGGTGGTTAGTGTTCTATTCAGGAAGTTTTACACTATGCCAATGTGTTCAAGGCTATTCCCCACTTTTTTTTTGGTCAGGTTCAATGTGTCTGGTTTTATGTTGAGGTCTTTGATCCATTTGGACTTGAGTTTTGTTGTATTCTTCTACATGCAGACATTCAGTTGAAAATGAATACCAGCACCATTTGTTGAAAATGCTGTCTTTTTTCCATTGTGTCTTTCTGGATTCTTTATCAAAACTCAGGTGTCCGTAGATGTGTGGACTTATGACTGGGTCTTCAGTCATACTGCATTGATCAAGTTGTTTATTTTTCTGTCAATACTATGCAGTTTTTATTACTAAAGCTCTGTAGTACAGCTTGAAATCGGGATGGTGATACATCTTGAAGTTTTTTTATTGTTTAGGATTGCATTAGCTATTCTGGGATTTTTGTTTTTCCATATGAAGTTTAGTATTGTCCTTTCAAGTTCTGTAAATAATTGTGTTGGAGTTTTGAAGATAATTTTTTTTGCATGTATGTATGTTTCTTTTCTTTTTCTTTTTTTTTTATTTAATATTTTGTTTACATTTCAAATGTTTTCTCCTTTCCAGGTCTCCCCTTTGGACATCCCCATTCCATCCCCCCTACCACTGCCTCTATGAGGGTATTCCCCCACCCATCTACCCACTACCCTCTTCCCTCCCTGGCATTCACCTATACTGGGACATCTAGCACATTCAGGTCCAAGGGCCTCTCCTCCCACTGATGGTCAACAAGGCCATCCCTAGCCACATATGTGGCCAGCACCATGAGCCCTTCCATATGCATTCTTTGGTTGGTGGTCCAGTCTATTGGAGCACCGGGGGGCCTGACCAGTTGACACTGTTGCTCCCTCCCCATGGGGCTGCAAACTCCCTTAGTTCCTTCAGTCCCTTCTCCAACTCCTCGATCTGGGACACCACGCTCAGTCCAACAGTTGCTGTGAATTGAATCATAGGTGTTCTGAACTTTTGGGTTAATATCTGCATGTCAGTGTGTACATACCATGTTTGTTCTTTTGTGACTGAGTTACCTCACGCAGGATGATATTTTCAAGTTCCATCCATTTGCCTGCAAATTTCATGAAGTCATTGTTTTCAATAGCTGAGTAGTATTCGATTGTGTAAATGTACCACATTTTCTGTATCCATTCCTCTGATGAGGGACATCTGGGTTGTTTTAAGATTCTGGCTATTATAAACATGGCTGCTATGAACATAGTGGAGCATGTGTCCTTATTACATGTTGGAACCTCTTCTGGGTATATGACCAGGAGTGGTATAGCTGGGTCCTCAGGTAGTATTATGTCCATTTTTCTGAGGGTCCATCAAACTGATTTCCAGAGTGGTTGTACCAGCTTGCAATCCCACCAGCAATGGAGGATTGTTCCTCTTTCTCTACATCCTCTCCAGCATCTGCTTTCACTTGAGTTTTTGATCTTAGCGATTCTGACTGGTGTGAGGTGGAATCTCAGACTTGTTTTGATTTTCATTTCCCTGAAGATTAAGGAAGTTAAACATTTTTTTAGGTGCTTCTCAGCCATTCGAGTTTCCTCAGTTGAGAATTCTCTGTTTAGCTCTGTTTCCCATTTTTTAATTGGGTTATTTGGTTCTCTGGAGCCTAACTTCTTGAGTTCATTGTATATATTGGATATTAGCCCTCTATAGGACATAGGATTGGTAAAGATCTTTTCCCAATCTGTTGGTTGTCGTTCTGTCCTATTGAGAGTGTCCTTTGCCTTACAGAAGCTTTGCGATTTTATGAGATCCCATTTGTCGATTCTTGATCTTAGAGCATAATCCATTGGTGTTCTGTTCAGCAACTTTTCCCCTGTGCCCATGTGTTCAAGACTTCCCCACTTTCTCTACTATTAGATTCACTGTATCTGGTTTTATGTGTAGGTCCTTGATCCACTTTGACTTGAGCTTTGTACAGGCAGATATGAATAGATCAATTTGCATTCTTCTACATGTTGACTGCCAGTTAAGCCAGCACCATTTGTTGAAAATGCTGTCTTGTTTCCACTGGATGGTTTTAGCTCCATTGTTGAAGCTCAAGTGACTGTAGGTGTGTGGGTTCATTTCTGGGTCCCCAATTATATTCCATTGATCTACCTGCCTATAACTGTACCAATATCATGCAGTTTTTATCATTACTGCTCTGTAGTACAACTTGAGTTCAGGGCTGCTGATTCCCCCAGATGTCCTTTTATTGTTGAGAATAGTTTTTGCCATCTTGGGTTTTTTTGTTATTCCAAATGAATTTGAGAATTGCTCTTTCTAAGTCTATGAAGAATTGAGGTGGAATTTTGATGGGAATTGCATTGAATCTGTAGATTGCTTTCGGCAAGATGGCTATTTTTACTACATTAATCCTGCCAATAAATGAGCATGGGAGGTCTTTTCATCTTCTGAGGTCTTCGATTTCTTTCTTCAGAGACTTGGAAGTTCTTGTCATACAGATCTTTCACTTGTTTGGTTACAATCACACCAAGATATTTTATATTGTTTGTGACTATTATGAAGGGGGTCATTTCCCTAATTTCTTTCTCAGTCTGTTCATCCTTTGAATATAGGAAGGCTACTGATTTGCTTGAGTTAATTTTTTATCCGGCCACTTTGCTGAAGTTGTTTATCAGCTGTAGCAGTTATCTGGTGGAGTTTTTCACTTCACTTAAGTATACGATCATATCATCTGCAAATAGTGATATTTTGATTTCTTTCTTTCCAATTGTATCCCTTTGACCTCCTTTTGTTGTCTAATTGCTCTAGCTAGAACTTCAAGTACTATATTGAATAGATAGGGAGAGAGTGGACAGCCTTTCTAGTCCCTGTTTTTAGTGGGATTGCTTCGAGTTTCTCTCTGTTTAGTTTGATGCTGGCTACTGGTTTGCTGTATATTGCTTTTACTATGTTTAGGTATGGGCCTATAATTCTTGATCTTTCCAAGACTTTTATCATGAAGGGATGTTGAATTTTGTCAGATGCTTTTTCAGCATCTAATGAAATGACCATGAGAATCTTTTCTTTGAGTTTGTTTATGTAGTGGATTACATTAATTGATTTCTGGGTATTGAGCCATCCCTCATCCCAGGAATGAAGCCTACTTGATCGTGATGAATGATCATTTTGATGTGTTTTTGGATTCGGTTTGTGAGAATTGTATTGACTATTTTTGCATCGATATTCATAAGGGAAATTGGTCTGAAGTTTTCTTTCTTTTTTGGGTCTTTGTGAGGTTTTGGTATCAGTGTAACTGTGGCCTCATAGAATGAATTGGGTAGTGATCCTTCTGTTTCTATTTTGTGGAATAGTTTGAAAAGTATTGGTATTAGGTCTTCTTTGAAGGTCTGATGGAATTCTGCGCTAAACCTATATGGTCCTGGGCTTTATTTGGTTGGGAGACTTTTAATGATTGCTTCTATTTCTTTAGGGGTTATGGGACTGTTTAGATGGTTTATCTGATCCTGACTTAACTTTGGTATTTGGTATCTATCTAGAAACTTGTCCATTTCATCCAGATTTTCCAATTTTGTTGAGTATAGGCTTTTGTAGTAGGATCTGGCGACTTTTTGAATTTCCTCAGATTCTGTTGTTATATCTCCCTTTCATTTCTGATTTTGTTAATTTGGATACTGTCTCTGTGTCCTCTAGTTAGTCTGGCTAAGGGTTTATCTATCTTGTTGATTTTCTCAAAGAACCCGCTCTTGGTTTTGTTGATTCTTTCTATAGTTCTTTTTATAGCTACTTGGTTGATTTCAGCCCTGAGTTTGACTACTTCTTGCCTTCTACTCCTGTTGGGGGTATTAGGTTCTATTTGTTCTAGAGCTTTCAGGTGTGCTTTTAAGCTGCTGGTGTATACTTTCTCCAGTTTCTTTTTGGAAGCACTCAGAGCTACAAGTTTTCCTCTTAACACTGCTTTCATTATGTCCCATAAGTTTGGGTATGTTGTACTTTCATTTTCATTAAATTCTAGGAAGCCTTTAATTTCTTTATTTCTCCTTGACTAAGTTATCATTGAGTAGAGCGTTGTTTAGCTTCCATGTGTATGTGGGCTTTCTGTTGTTTTTCTTGCCATTGAAGACCAGGAGGCATGGGATTATTTCAATCTTCTTATATCTGTGAAGATTTGTTTTGTGACCAATTATATGGTCAATTTGGAGAAGCCAGCATGAGGTGCTGAGAGGAAGGTATATACTTTTGATTTAGGATGAAATGTTCTGTAGATATCTGTTAAATCCATTTGGTCCATAACTTCTGTTAGTTTCACTGTGTCTCTGTTTAGTTTGTGTTTCCAAGATCTGTCCATTGATTAGAGTATGGTGTTGAAGTCTCCCACTATTATTGTGTGAGGTGCAATGTGTGCTTTGAGATTTAGTAGTTTCTTTTATGAATGTGGTTGCCCTTGCATTTGGAGCATAGATGTTCAGTATTGAGAAATCTTCTTGGTAGATTTTTTCCTTTGGTGAGGATGAAGTGTCTTTCCTTATCTTTTTTGATGACTTTTGCATGAAAGTTGATTTTATCCGATCTTATAATGGCTACACCTGCCTGTTTCTTGGGACCATTTGCCTGGAAAATTGTTTTACAGCCCTTTACTCTGAGGTAGTGTTTGTCTTTAACTCTGAGGTATGTTTCCTGTATGCAGCAAAATGCTGGGTCCTGTTTATGTATCCAGTCTGCTAGTCTATGTTTTTTTATTGGGGAATTGAGTCCAGTGATCTTAAGAGCTATTAAGGGAGAGTGATTGTTGCTTCCTGTTATTTTCAATGCTATTTTTATGTTTTTGTGACTATCTTCTTTTGGGTTTGTTGAAAGATTACTCTTTTGCTTTTTCTAGGGTATTGTTTCCCTCCTTGTGTTGGCGTTTTCCTACTATTATCCTTTGTAGGGCTGGGTTTGTGGAAACATATTGTGTAAATTTGGTTTTGTCATGGAATATCTTGGTTTCACCATCTATGGTAATTGAGAGTTTTGCTGGGTATACCAGCCTGGGCTGGCACTTGTGTTGTCTTAGGGTCTGTATGAGAGCTGTCTAGAATCTTCTAGCTTTCATAGTCTCTAGTGAGAAGTCTGGTGTAATTCTGATAGGTCTGCCTTTATATGTTACTTGACATTCTTCCCTTACTGCTTTTAATATTTTTTCCTTGTTTTGTACATTTGGTGTTTTGACTATAATGTGACTGGAGGAATTTCTTTTCTGGTCCAATCTATGTGGAGTTCTGTAGGCTTCTTGAATGTTTATGTTCATCCCTTTCTTTAGGTTAGGGAAGTTTTCTTCTATAATTTTTGTTGAAGTTATTTACTGGCCCTTTAAGTTGGGAATCTTCACTCTCTTCTACACCAATTATCCTTAGGTTTGGTCTTCTCATTGTGTCCTGGATTTCCTGGATGTTTTGGGTTAGGAGCCTTTTGCATTTTGCATTTTCTTTGACTGTTGTGTCAATGTTTTCTATGGTATCTTCTGCACCTGAGATTCTCTCTTCTATCTCTTGTATTCTGTTGGTTATGCTTGCATCTATGACTCCTGATCTCTTTTCTAGGGTTTCTATCTCCAAGGTTGTCTCCCTTTGTGATTTCTTTATTGTTTCTATTTCCATTTTTAGATCCTGAATGGTTTTGTCCATTTCCTTTGCCTGTTTGAGTGTGTTTTCCTGTATTTCCTCTTTTAGGGCTTCTAGTTGTTTACCTGTGTTCTCTTGTATTTCTTTGAGGGAGTTATTTCTTTCCTTCTTAAGTCTTCTATCATCATCATGAGAAGTGATTTTAAATCTGAGTCTTCCTTTTCTGGTTTGTTGGGGTATCCAGGGTTCGCTGTGGTGGCAGAACTGGGTTGTGATGATGCCAAGTTGCCTTGGTTTCTGTTCCTTATATTCTTGCCCTTGCCTTTCATCATCTGGTTATCTCTGGTGTTAGCTGGTCTTGCTGTCTCTGACTGTGGCTTGTCCCTCCTGCAGGCGTTTGTGTCAGTATTCCTTGGAGACCATCTCTCTCTGAGAGGAATTTGGGTTTGGAGAGCTATGGTACAGGTTCAGCTCTGGGGTGCACACAGAAACCAGAAGGATCCTGTCCCTAGCTGTTCCTTGGTTCCTGTGTCCTGATGGCTCTGGGAGGGTCCCTCTTGATTGAGGAATTTGAACAGAAGTGGTGGTCTTCCTTTGCCCAATGGTGTGTCAGCACTCCTGGGAGATCAACTCTTTCCTGGCACTGAGTATGGAGCCCTGTGTCACAGGATCAGCTCCCTGGCCTTAGAGGAAACCAGAAGTCCCTTTGTCCTGAGGGTTCAGGGCAGGTCTCTCTGAGCAGAGGTGCTGGCCTCACCCCTGATCATAGGCTTGTCCACACTCCTGGAAGGGTAGCTCTTTCTTTTTTCTTTTTCTGTTTTTTTTTTTTTTTTGGTGTTTCGAGACAGAGTTTCTCTGTGTAGCCCTGGCCATCCTGGAACTCACTCTGTAGACCAGGCTGGCCTCGAACTCAGAAATCCATCTGCCTCTGCCTCCCAAGTGCTGGGATTAAAGGTGTGCGCCACCACCGCCCGACTAGGGTAGCTCTTTCCTGGTGCTATTTGGTTATGGAGTGTGGCACAGACCACAGGCGTAAACCGGAAGGCTTCTGTCCCAGGCTGTTCCTCTGTCCCAGTGTTCTGCAGATTCCAGGTGGGGACACCTGACCAGTGATGCCCTCTTACCTCTACTCACAGGCTTGTCCACACTCCCTGGATGCTAGCCTTCTCCTTGTGCTATTTGCTTATGGAACTCTGTGGCACAGACTGTGGTCCCTGTCCACAGAAGGAGACCGGAAGGCTGCTGTCCCAGGCTGCTTGTAGGTCCCTGTGTCCTGGAGGTTCTGGGCAGGTCCCTCTGAGCAGAGGTACTGGTCTTACCCCCTGATCACAGGCTTGTCCACACTCCTGGGAGGGTAGCTCTTTCCCTGTGCTATTTGAGTACGGCGCCGCGTGGCACAGACCACAGGCGTAAACCAGAAGGCTCCTGTCCCAGGCTGTTCCTCTGTTGTTTTGAAGGCAATTGCACTGAGACTGTACATCGAGTTTAGTAGGATAGCTATTTTTACTATATTAATCCTGCTGATCCATGAGCATTGGAGATATTTCCATCTTCTGATATCTTCTGCAGTTTCCTTTTTCCAAGATATAAAGTTTTTATCATACAGATCCTTCACTGGCCTGGCTATAGTTACTTCAAGGTATTTTATATTATTTGTGCCTACTGTGCAGTGCGTTTTATCTCCGATTTCTTTCTTAGTCCTTTGGTCATTTGTATATGGGAGGGATACTGTTTCTTTTCTTTAAGTTTATCTTGTATCCAGTCACTTCGCTGAAGGTGTGTATTAGCTGTAGAAGTTGACTGTTAGAATTACTGAAGCCTCATATGTATACTATCATATTATCTGCAAATGATGACACTTGACTTCTTCCTTTTCCATTAGCGATAATTTCACATACCTCTTTTCAATTTGTATCCTCTTGATCTCCTCCAGTTGTCTTATTGCTCTAGCTAGAACTTCAAGTACTTTATTGGATAGATATGAAGACATAGACAGCCTTTTCTTGTTCCTGATTTTGGTGGAGTTGCTTTGAGCTTTTCTCCATTTAATTTGATGTTGGCTATGAGTTTCCTATAAATTGCCTTTATTATGTTTATGTATGATTGTTGTATTTCTACTCTTTTCAAGACTTCTATCATGAAGGGGCATTGGATCTTATCACAAGATTTTTTAGCATCTAATAAGATGGCCATATGTTTTTTTCTGTTGTTGTTGTTTGTTTTGTTGTTGTTGTTGTTGTTGCTTTCAGTTTGTTTTTGGTGAATTAAATTGATTTTCATGTTGGACCATATCTGCATCTCTGGGATGAAGCCAACTTGATTGTGGCCAATGATCTTTTTGTTGTGTTCTTGGATTCACTTTGTAAGTTGTTTTTTTTTTTTTTTTGGTTTTTCGAGACAGGGTTTCTCTGTGTAGCCCTGGCTGTCCTGGAACTCGCTCTGTAGACCAGGCTGGCCTCGAACTCAGAAATCCACCTGCCTCTGCCTCCCAAGTGCTGGGACTAAAGGCGTGTGCCACCACTGCCCAGCAGTTTGCAAGTTTTTTTATTGAGTATTTTTGCATCAGTGTTTATGAGGAAGATTGGTCTGTAATACTCTTTCTTTGTTGAATCTTTGTATGGTTAGGATATCAGGGTGACTGTGTCCTCAAATTATTCCACAAAACAGAGACAAAAGGAACATTGCCAAATTTATTTCGTGAGACTTAGGTCTGAGTTTTAAAGAGGAGAAAAGTGGAAGCAACATGACATGAAACTCTGTATTAAATTTAATTCCAGGCAATACTTCTAGCACTGCGTATTGAAGTTTCCCGAATGTAAGTCTAAAAGTTTCCTTTCAGAAAGATAATTGACCCAAGAAATTTGCCAGAGGTTTACCTAAATCTACTAATAAATACTTGGGGAGTGAAGTGAGGCTGTTTTCCACAAATAAATTGTCTGTGGCTCATGGTCAAAGTCATAAGGTCAGTTGAAAAGCAAGGAGGATATACAGGCGTTTGAGAATAGAGAAGTATATGGTTTTGCTTATTAAGGATTCAACATCACTCAAAGGGCAAAACCACATAGACCCCTATAAGTAATTTCAGGGTACTTGAGAAACCTAGAGCATATTAATTATCTCAAACTCTGAGTAGTCACTTCTAAACAGATAACTTATATCTCACAATTACATAACAGCTCCTTCCTGAACCAATCATGTTTTCATTTTCCTAATTTTCCTACATTCAATCTACCATGACTTTCACTTGAATATGTACACTTTCTTGTGTTTGTGTGCATGTACACCATACACACACACACACACACACACACACACACGACTGCCCATGTTCAAAATAGATGAAAATTTCTACAAATATCTATAATTCATAGTGGGCAGTCTCTCTCTCTCTCTCTCTCCTTCTTTCCATAATATCCCACTCTCCTAGACTTTGCCAATAGATATGCTGGCCTAGGAGTTTACTTCCCACTCTACAGTGCTGGAAATAGACAGGTAGATCATCATGCCTCATTCACTTTTTAAAAAACATTATTTCTGGGTCTCAAAATCATGTGATCATGTTTATGGGTCAAGCATATGACCAGACAAACTCTTGCCTCAATCTAATTGGAAGACACTTCATTTGCCATTTTCTAATCGAATATTTAAAAAATTTTTCCCACTAGCAAATCCTTTTCCCTTTAGAAATTGTGCATGATGTCAGGTATACAGGTATATATAAAAAAAAATAGGTATAGAAACAAAACATTTACTGGTACTAACTCATAAAGAATTGTATTCTCCCTGGGGCCTCCAGTCTCTTGAGGGTTAGGTGCATCTTCTCTGACTGAACCCAGACCCAGCAGTCCTCTGCTGTATATGTGTTGCGGGCCTCATATCAGCTGGTGTATGCTGTCTGGTTGGTGATCCAGTGTCTGAGAGATCTCGGATGTCCAGGTTAATTGAATTAATTGAGTTAATTGAGTTAATTCAGTTAATTGAGACTGCTGGGATTCCTACAGGGTCACCCTCCTTCTCAGTTTCTTCCAACTTTTCCCTAATTCAACAAAAGGGGTCAGCAGTTTCTGTTTATTGGTTGGGTGCAAATATCTGAATCTGACTCTTTGGCTGCTTGCTGGGTTTTTGGAGGGCAGTCATGGTAGGTCCCTTTTTGTGAGTGCTCCATAGTCTCAGTAATAGTGTTAGGCCTTGGTGCCTCCCCTTGAGCTGGATCTGGAGTGTAAAAAAAAAAAAAAGAAAAGAATAATAATAAAGAATTTTATTCTAAAACAATTCTTTGATACACATATAACTTTACCACTTATTAAAGGTGAATTGAATTTTATGTGTCTATTTATTTTTACATAAATTAAAACAGATGAATATTTAATACTGCAGAATATAGAACATCTTTCACATTTATCAGAATTGATCCATGTTTGATTATATGGTCATCAGTGCTGAAAATGACTTTGCATAAATACCTAATATAAAATGATGGAAGAATGATTAAAGATATTTTAGAAATTGTTAGAAATGCTGTATTAATCCCAAGCCAACATTTATTGAATGTCATGTGTGTGTGTGTGTGTGCACGTGCAACTGAAATAAGCAATTCAAACAGTAATTTTTTTAAACCAAACATTGGTTTTTTTGAAGTGGACAATAAAATTTATTTTGAAAAGAAAATAGTCATCTTTGTATTGTGTGACACTCTTGGTGACAATTCTGCAGACACAACATGTGTCTCTGTGCACATCCCAGGTGGCTGTTCATCATTCGAGCACACAATGCCTAAAGTCAGTAACCACTCGACTTTCAATCTCTGGGTTCATTGAAAATGGTTCCATTCTGTAAGTCTTATGTGATAGTTACTGCTGTGGGTGGTGCCAACATAAAGAGCCCTCAAAATGACTGTCAGTGTTCTGTATGTCTGGCTCTTGCAGATGGAAATCTTTATTGAGTCTTCTTACTCAGGAAGTGGTGTTCATGCCTAGATGTCTGAGGGCAGTAACACCAGCTGTCTCTCCTTGCCCCGTTCACACAACAGTGGAGGTGGTAGATGAAGGGGACATGAGATGCACCTTTTCTTGATCACTTGGCTACTCCCTGTCAATCAGCAGGAGCCACTTCTATCAAGAAGCCTTGTGTGCTTCTCTTCCACCCAGAATTCTGTGTTCAAATTGGTGGCCTTTTCCCAGGTCCCTGCAAGTGAGGCTGGCAGCTGGCCTTGCTCTGTGTTGAGTGATTTTCCAGGTGTTTTTCTGCAGTTTCCACAGCACTGGGTTTTGGAATGTTCACAGCTTGGCTCCAGAGAAACCTGGACTTTCCCAGTCTTGAACATGCTGGATGCCCTGGACAAAACTGGGGAATAAGGCACATACTGGTTTTCCATGACTCCTTGTTTGGAATGCGGATTCTCTCCACTTCAAGCAAACTTCACTAGCATCAACTGTGCACAATGCACATTAGCAGGCTCTCTCTCTCTCTCTCTCTCTCTCTCTCTCTCTCTCTCTCTCTCTCTTTCTCTGTCTGTCTCTGTGTGTGCGTGTGTGTGTGTGTGTGTGTGTGTGCGCGTGTGTGTGTGTTTGTTTTCAATACCCATCAAATGACTAAAGCTAGAGCTAGTATATTTGTGGAGACTTTGTGATCTCTCTCAATGTGTCTGTATAGTACCAAAGATGCTATGGGGGCCTACATCAGAGCTGTGTGGAATTAAGCATTGTAATACAATACAAAAGTGCATTAGTTTGATACACTGCTGAAGAATGACAGTAGGAAAATATCAAGGCTTTGTTTGCTGAAATTAACCACTTACATCTCTAGAAGAGGAGAAAACTTGGTGTGTACTGTCAAAACACTGTAGTCCATGAAATACAACAGTCTCAGATCTTAATGACAGTCTTTCAGGCGTTTGCTCCTATCACATGTGGTGTGAGGCTATGCACAGAGCAAGGTGTGCACATCATATTGTGTGTTCATAATTAAGGTAGCACTGAAGTTGTACAATGCAAGCTAGGTGAGAACTGCCAGAATCACCTCAGATTCATTACACATTGGATTTGAATGACTTTTTGATCACTGTGTATTTGCAAAGCTTTTAATATTGCAAAAAGAAATTCCAATTCCAAAGTTAGTTATGTAACCCCATTAGTGGTTAGTAATCTGGAACCTAAAAAATAAAGTGAAAAAATATATTTTATGGGATATTATGATCAAAGTATATGAGATGATATACCCAGGCTATACACACACACACACACACACACACACACACACACACACACACACACACACTATGCCATTTTGGAGAAGAGAATTGAATATACATTATTATGATATTCAGAGAAATCAAGACTAATCCTCTCTGGGTGCTAAGGAATGGCTGTCTTAAGATCTGGCATCAAACTGAATCCTTTTTCATATTATTTTGGGCATATATGCACTAGGCAATTTTGAATTACTGAAACAAAATACTGGAAATGGTTTATATGAAAATTTTTGGGTTATGGTTTCTGAGTTTTCAGCCTGTGGCCTCCTGGCCATGTTGCTTTGAGTGGTACACTATAATGAATGCACAATGCTTTCAAGAGTACTGAAACACACCAAGTACTGTGTAAACAAATGGTAGAGGGGGGTAGATTGTTTCATGGAGGCCTGGATGCAAACAGGGTGTTGGGCCTGTCCCACACCTCCTCCCCCTGCAGTGATTGGCAGGCAGCCTGTGCCCCAGCTCCCAGGTGACCAACACCCTGCAGGCAAGTGAGTAGGAGGGGGCGCCATCTCAGTGGGGCTGGGTACTTGCCTCAGCTGGATGAGGCACCACCGCTCCCTCTGATGCCTGGGGAGACCCCCACTACCCGGGGTCTCGGTCATGGCCAGCATCCCATGCTCCACAGGGGATGCTGACGGTTGCAGGGCCCATATCCCCAGCACACAGACAGGGAACACTGCATACAGCCTGGGGCAACCCTGATCTTAAGGGCAGGAAAGTGAGGGCCCAGGTCACCCAGGTGTGAAGGGGCCCTGGGTTCGCAGCGGCAACCAGAGCAGTGAGAATGGCTTTGGTGGCAGCTGCCACCTCGCTGACTTGCCTGTCCATCCTCCTGCATTGGGTGCTATGTTGCCGAGCCAAGCTGGAGCTGTGGTGGCTCTGGGCTGAGGCTCAGCCCTGGGGGACAGCCTGAACAGGACTCGATGGTGCAGCGCTAGGAGTGTTCTCCCCTTCCCACTGTCCCGAGGGCAAGAGGGTAGGATACTGGGCAGTGGTAGCGTTAGGCCCCATTTTGGCCCTGGTTTGGGCCTTGAGGACAAACCCGAGCCTGACTCGAGTTCCGAGACCTGTCTCAGTCACTTCCATATAGGGGTGACTCAGCAAGACCTGTTTGGCCCTTCCTCTGCTCTGCCATTGCTGATGTGGAGCTTTGCTATTGGCCCTATCAGTTACCCCTTCCCCTTCCCCTTCCCTGCCTCCTACATCATCTCTTCCCATACCTAATTGCCCACCCCCTTTGCCTTCTCTATATAAAGTGAGGGGTTGATACAATAAAGTTGAGGTCCTGCTTCGACAAGACTCCCAGCCTGGTGTGTTTCTTTTGGGCCGACGACACTCGTCATCCAGTTCAGCCCCTAACAGACCCGGCTGGACCGAGTTCTCTCCTCTAGCCTGGACCTGCCAGCAAGAAGCTGACAACAAGGGAAGAGGAAAAGTCCAGACTCCTAATATCTGTCTTCATAGGTGTGCATCCCTTAATCCCAATAACCTAGCTTCATTTCAATAGGCTTTAGCCCCTCAAGGTCCACCACTTTCCAACAATTCCATAAGTGAGAGCCAAGCCTGTATATGTAGCTTACAGGGGGCATTTCCAAAGTCAGAAGGGCAGATATAGTGCTGTATATTAGATAAGGTACCAACTGAGAAGATTCAAAAGTACAGACTAATTTTTCCAAGCAACTGTCTTGTGCTTTGTGCTTTTGTGCTCCATAGCAAAGGAGCCAGTGCTTTTAGAAACCTAAACCAGAGTCAGCCCAAATCTAAGTGCCAAGAGCACAGCACTGGAGGCACCAGTCATTATCAGGGAAGGAAATTCAGTATCATCTGTCCCAGTTTTGATTTTATCATAAATATCCCCCACAGTTTTTATTTTAATCATAAATATCCCCCAAATTGTTGACACTTAAGGAGTTTTCAGTTGAACTCGTATCATGTAGTGTGCTTGGTTTGTTTGTTGTAGGAACATTTTAACTCTGTAGACTACCAAAAAGGAAATATTGACAGCAATCCAGCCATAAGGCCTTTGACTTACAATCTGTCCTGCCTGCAAGATGTGATGGGGAAATGGTGTTGCAGAGCTTGTAGGAATGACCAACTAATCAATATCTGAATTAAACTGAAGGCAACTCCACGAGAAGGGGTCCATGACCTACACTGCTTGGATGGCCAGGAATCAGAGACTGAATAGGGTAGAACCAAATATGACTAGTGTTAAAAAATCAATGAAATGATTCCTAATGATATTCTGCTATACTCATAGATCAGTGCATTGTGCAGTTGTTATCAGAAAGGCTTCCTCCAGCATCAGATGAAAGTGAATGCAGAGACCCCCAACCAGACATCATGTGGAGAGAGTCTAAATTGAAGGTATCCATCAAGTCTGTCCCCTAGGAGCTTAGGGAATCCTGGTGAAAAGGGGGCAGAGAGATTGTAGGAGTCAGAGGTGATGAAGGACACCAGGAGAACATGGCTCACTGAATCAACTAAGCAGGATATATATGAGCTCATAGAAACTGGATGGTAAGGACAGGGCCTAGGTCCTTTGGCATATGTGTTATGGGTGTTAGCTTATTTTTGTGGGGCTTCCAAAAGTGGCAGTGTGTGTATCTTTGATTCTTTTGCCTGCTCTTGGGATTCTTTTTTTCCTGTTGGGTTACCTTGTTCAGTTTCTATGTGAGGGATTTTGTCTTGTCTTGTATTTTGTTTTGTCATGTTTGGTTGTTTTCCTTTGGAAGCCTGCTCTTTTTAAAAGGAATTAGAGAGATAGTGGATCCTGGGGAGACCGGAGCTGTGGGGATGGAGCTGGGAGGAGTGGAAGAAAGGGAAACTGAGGTTGGGGTGTATTGTTTGATAGAAGAATCTAGTTTCAATTAAAAATAGTAAATAATAAAGGTTACTTTAATTGGCACAGGAAGATCCAAATGATAGGCAGAGTAGTGAGGAGGGAGACAAATTATGTCATTTCATTTAGGCGTGAAAAGGACCTGGGGATGTAAGGCTTTGACTTTAGAAGACGTTTTGTTAAGTGTTATTTATTTGTCCATGTATTCTCTGTCTCTCTCTGTCTCTTTCTCTGTCTCTCTGTCTCTCTGTCTCTCTCTGTCTCTCTCTCTCTCTCTCTCTCTCTCTCTCTCTCTCTCTCTCTGTGTGTGTGTATTGATGTGCATGCCATCGTGTGCATGTGGATGTGAAGGTCAGAGGACAATTTACATGAACCACTTCTCTTCTTCCCATGAGTCCTAGGAATTAAACTCAGGTCATCAAGCTTTGTGGCAAGCACCTTTGTCTGGTGGACCTTCTCACAAGTAAAAACTTTGAATTTCAAGGATAAGACTCATTGGTCACTTTATTAGTGAAGAGGTTCTAGTCCACATCATATGAGCACATGTTTTTCTCATGAGAATTCACATATACTCAGAGAGAGAGAGAGAGAGAGAGATTGAGAAACAGAAATCTGCTCATCACAGTAAAGGCCGTATTTGCTGAGCTGCTGAGCACTTCGGCTCACCATTTTATGAAGCACTTTAGATTAGTATCCTCATTGAATCTTCATGACCAACCCATAAGTAGGTATAATTATTTCCCCAATTTTTCATGATTCAAAAAGCAAAAGCTTTTTTAATAGCTGCAAGTGACAGGCCTGATAAGCGGAAGAACCCCAAACTGAAGCTGACCAGCTGGGTTCCATCACCTGCAATCCTCAGCCCTTCAGAAGACTTGGGGGAAGAGGGGCTGCTTCAACACCTAAAGGACTGCCCAGGTCTTCTTTTATGGTGAAAAGAAATATGTTCAGTTAAGGAGAAATAGGATGTTGAATTTCTGAACTTTTAAGGATGAAGGAGACTGTTCTAGAAAACAGGCATTTCCTATGCTCAGTAGGAATTCTCAAGAGAACACAAGCGCCACATAACTGATCTAATCTTTAATACCTCCTAACTGCATGTTGCTAATTTTTAGCTTATTTTTCCAGCATGCTCTAAATTAAGAAAGGGTTCTACCATGATGACTTACAAAATTAACTTTAAGAACACAATAGAAAGGCAGCTTATTTTATTTTACAATAAAGCTTATAATTTATCATAAAACCCCATGCCTTTTGAATAAATGCTAGTATACCATATGCCCCCTCCAGCTCATGTTTGAGTGCAAATAAAAAGTCCATAATCCAAAACACTTTATGCATTTTCAGGATCACAGAAGGCTGCCTTGCTTTCCATTCATGATTAATTTCTTTTGATGGCTCCCTCTAGATCTTAGAAAATAATTAAAACTAATGAATAATCTGAAGTGGCAGTAATTCAAGGAGCATATTGTTTCCTGTCTGGATTCCAAGTTTGATCAAAGGGAAGACACACTGAGATGCTATGACATTGATGTTTGTACTTCCCTTCCTGGCAACCCACTGAGGCCAAATGACAGCTTCAGGGGAGAATCATGGACTAAGTTTATTTATTTATTTATTTATTTATTTATTTATTTATTTATTTATTTATTTATTATCATCATCATCATCATCATCATCATCATCATCATCATCACTTTATAGGATAGACTTTGCAAAAATACATTTAGTCAGAGTAACTGTTGTTTCCACAACGGAGATGACTGCTAAGCTGTACAGGGTTGTGTGTGTGCCTTTGTTTTTTCTTACCACTTTCCAGTATTGCAACTGAAATAATGTTTTCATTAAATGAGTATGTGTCCTTAGACCCATTATCTAAACTCATCTGACTGCTGGAGGGGGCAAAGGTATTCATAGATGACTGTTTTATCACATTTTCCATGTTTGATGCTGTGTTGTCAGAAGATACTGGAAAGAATGTTTTATTCAGAGGTTTCTGCAGTCAAAACACTCAACTTTGGGTTAAGTCAATTGTTTGGGCAGTATGAAGGTCGGATTGGGAGGCGTTTCTGTAATAGTTAACAGGGATGTGGGATTTTAGAGAACTGACGATTCAGTCATCCACATTCTGTGGTGGTTTTTATCTACACAAAGTGCTCTCTCTCTCTCTCTCTCTCTCCCCCTCCCTCCCTCTCCCCCCCCCCCCGTTGGACTTGACACTCTCCTCAATTTAATTGGCCAGCCAAGTTATTGGTACATTGATTGTAGCTAATCATAATAGAAGTTCTATCTTTTTAAAAAATATTTCTTCTTCAAATGAAAAAAAATTCACATGTACTGAAGAGACAACCCAAATGAATTAATCTTTTTACCCTGCCACATATAAGAGTTAGATGAAAGTGGGGGGGGGTTGGGGTTTGTAGGAGGAGTAAGTCACTTATTAATTGCTCTTATATTTGCATCCTTTCATGAAACCTTGAGTGTTTTTTTTTTCCTATTCCATTTCTACTTTTTCTGTTTATTTACTCTTAATAGAACAAAACCCGAGATGGTCTAAAAGCATTTGTTTAATAATTGATGGGAGTTTTGGAAAGTTATTAGAGTTCAGTCTTCCAAGTTTGTTCCAGTTGCTCAATGATGGTTGAAAGCCTGAACTTTAGCAACAGAACCTTCTGGATCATTACGGGATAAAATATTGTGGCTAATTCAGTACCATCCTCTCCAGGTATGACAAATTCTTACGCTTTGATATTGGTCTGATATAGATAGGTTTAGTTTAGTTTGTTCATTTGCTTTTGCAGGAGGGATGCTGGTGGAAAGTTAGTAATGCAAATCTAAGTCTAGAAAATTCTTACTCATTTGAACTTACTCTACTGATCCTTGGCCATCCTCATCAGATGACTACATCTAAAGTGACTGGTGGTAAATCTTGAGTGTTTGCTTGATAGGACTGAGAAGCACCTAGGACATTAATAAAGCATCCCTTGAAAGGGTTGGAAAAACATGAAGTAGAGCTTCCCAAAGCCCAACCCAGCACGAATGAGCCACGACTGATGAGAAATGATACATGACATATTTTATGCCATTGGGTTTTATGTGTTTTTTTTTTTTATCATTATTTTTAAGTGTAGATCCATCTTAGGAAGAAAAGTGCTGATTGAACCCAGTAGTATATCAGCTTATTTAACTGAAAATACTCCAACACATTTACAAAATGTTTTTCACCAAATTCACCATGATTTTCTTTTCTTTCAAAATAGACGACCCAGTGTTTCTAACTCCAATACTTCATTTTTCCCATTTCCTATCCATTGATTCACTTGAATTGAAGGTTTTACTTTTTCCTGAAAATTCTATAGATAAGTCTAGAAGGATGAAACAAATATTTTACCTTGGCAGTACACATTCTCTTTGAAATTTCTTTAAAACTCATCCACTATCCAAGGGCACTCCAGGTGGTTTGCATAGCCACAGAGGGTGAAATCCATTTCCAGATGTCCAACACAGTGGGGCTTCTGTAGGGTTACAGAAACAAAGGAACAGAGTTTATGAGAACAGAGAAACAGCTGACTTCTGAATATTTCTCAACTGAAGATATTTTCCTCCAAGAAAGAAACAGAAGGAGCCTGATAGAGACACAGACACATAAATGTGAACTCACTCTAGAACCAATTCTTCATAGAAATCCATCTGCTGTTGAGGCTCACATGAAAGAAATGGAAACAGTATAGTGGGTCTAAATTGAAAATCAAATGGTTTTTAGTCTCTTGGTCCAGATGTATTCATTTTCCTAATGGGTCCTGCAATTTGAGATCACAATACAGTCTGCTGTCAACTGAAGACCATAGAAAGGAATATTGACTGTTATAGTGTTCTATTCAGACTTCTAGGGTGACCCTTTGTAGTTTGCTGTCCATGTCTTTGAAGAGATAGAATGCAGCAACTGTACTGCATTGAGAACTACTCCATATTAGCTATTTTAAGTTGTGGGTTATCCCTAGAAGTTCTTGTGGTTAAAACTTAATCCTCAGTGCAGCTATGTGATGTGGTAAGATCCTTAAAAAGTGGTTCTGAGGAGAAAGTAATTAGGCTGTGAGGGTAACAATACTGATCTCACTGAGTGGGTCAGACCTCTCTGTCATGATATTGTTCTTGCAAGAGTAGATTGTTATAAAGGGAGGCTGCCCTACATGCAATAATGGACTCGTCTGCACATAGCCATTTCTTTTCCACTTTTTTCTACAACATTGTGATGCATCCTAGAGAACCCTCACAATGGTGCCCATTTGGATGTTCCAATCACTAGAATAGTGAGCCAAATAAACCCCTTATGAAGTATACAATCTTGGGCATTTGTTATAACAAATATAAATAGACTAAGAACACAGGAAATTTATGGCAAGTTACACAACATTTCTATACATAAATTTGTGACTATCATTAAATTGGTTTATAAAGATTATAGCTAAATCATGTAAAATGTTCACACGTGATAGAACACACTAAGTAATAATAGTATTATTATTTCTGTCATTATGGTTATTACTAATGTTTCTGGCAAACTATTTTTTCATTCTTTAGCTTATTGATATCATGTGTCAGCCTTCCCTTTCAAATTCATTATCACCCCTGGTTACAATGATCAATGGAGGTTTGGGCATGTGGTCCAGGCTAACCAGTGACATGTAATCTTTAGATTTGATGGTTGTTTCAGAGATATGTACTTTCCCTTCCACTGTGCATCAGCTCACAAGGAAATAGTCTGTGGCCATTCAACAATGGAAAGTCAAGATATATAAAGCAGATCTAAATGATCACAGTTAAAATCATAATTCAGGAGCTAGAGAGGTAGTTGAGCAGTTAAGAAAGCTTACTGCTCACCTAAATTGAGTGTTCACAATTGCTTGTAACTCTAGCTCCAGGGGATCCAAAGCCCTCTTCTAGCTTCTGTGGGCACCAGCATGCAAGGTCATCCCTCCCATGTGCACACCTAATTAAAATCAAGATTTAAAAAAAGCATACTCTAAACTCATGTGATACCAAAGTGTGTGTGTACGTGCGTGCATGTGTGTATGTGTGTATATTGTCTGTGGCTATTAATTGCTTTGCTTGAGCTAGTGAAAGTTGCATTTGACATGTGTTCTATTTGTTCTCACAAAAAGTTTTACTGAAATTTTAATTCATACCTTGAAAGTTTTAATGGAGGGTTATTTAAGGTCAAATGTGAATGAGCAAACATTATTAATCAAAAATAGTGATCTCACTCAGCTGGAACAGCTAGAAACTGTTATCATAAAGGATTTTTCACTTTTACTTTGTAGGGATTATAGATATGACAGCTTATAATGAAAACTATGACTTTATTCTTCCTCCCTTAGTTATGCATTCGACCAAGGTAAATCGCAGCATTTATGAAATATAAAAATAGCAAATCACTAGATTTATTTCTACAGTTAGCAAGTCAATGAAATCGATACTGGAAATCTCTTGTCACAAAACTTTTGTTTCCATGGACTGTCAGGTTAGTAGAGTAGGTTACTCATTTACCAAAGATTGGAAAATACAGAGGTTGAACTCATCCCTTCTCACAAGAAAAGGGATAAAAAGGGTTTCTAAGCACAGGCATCTATGGAGAAGGTGAATCTTGCCCAAGTGATCTAATCCTCTGGGCAGACTATATGTCTTCATTCTCTTTCCAAGACAATATCCTTCTCCCTCTTGTGCTCCTGTTTCAAAAAGAATATTCATCAGCTTTTCTGATTAACTTACTCCCATCTCCATGACACCAAGAGTGTCATTCCTCTAAGACTCAGCCTGTCATAGTTTCCCCTTCCGATCATAGCCATAGTGGTTGGTCTAGGATGTACACATATGATAAAATAAACGATCAAAACTTAGCCACAGAACTGCCTTCTGTAAGTTTCTTCTGTAGTGACAGACCTGTTAAGATTAGAGTCCAGATCTGCCTACAAGCCACAGCCAGAACCAGATGGGCAGCTGTCATGAGTAAACATTGCCTCCGAGACAGGAAGAAGTCAACATGCAGGGAAGCAGTCTTGGCAGTATTCACAGCCTTAGTGCTGGTAGTTCCGGAAGCCAGCTTTGCCTGCCTCCCCATGACTTGTTATGTAAGCAAATAAATATGCTTTTACTTTTTGAGACAGAGTTTTGAGATATCATCTGTGACCCATAATTTTCTCGGGAGACAGCATTCTCCCATCAGTAAAATAGTAAAAACCTAGACAAACAAAATTAATTACTTATTTTCCTTCTAATTTTTGAGGACTACAGTCTTTGGGGATCTATGAGCTTTGCTTACAGGAACCCCATCAGGTTTTTATCATGATGATCTCAGAAAGATATCCTTCAATGCTCTGGGGAAAAATGAGAAAAGAAGAATTGTAACTTTTGTCCAGAGACTTCTCTATCACACTTATTATTGGGAATTTTCTAGACCCTAATTTAATAGGACATTCCTCCAACACATATCTCCTCAAGCTTTCTGTGTCTCTTTAAAAGAATGGGGTAAAGCACTCAGTAGGAGACAAAGCTTCTAGGAAATAAATCAAGTGTGCCATAACTTCTAAAAAGAGAAAGTGAATGAGAGGAAGAAATACTTGTGAAGGCATAACATCAGGACCACTAAAGAACTGAGATTTATCCAGAATCTTGCAAAAAACACTCATATCCTTCCCTGAGCCCCAGTAATATCATGATGTAGTAGTAATTGATTGGGGCAGAAAAATCGCATACTGTATCTTAGGAAGTCTACTTAGGGAAAGTGAAGCTCTAGAGGAGATGTGAAAGTAAGGATGGTAGAGTGATTTTTAAGCCTGCTAGGCTTCATGCTAGAGGAAACATGAAACACACTTCAACTTCTATATGTACAGTACAATGAAGCCTCACACTTAAGACTGATCTGCCATATATCTCTTTGCCTTACATGTTTCACTTTAATTAAAAGGCTAAACATCATGAAAAAAAAAAAAACACAGGTAGCATGAAGAAGAAAAACGACTCAGTAGAAATATCTTCAGATATGACAGAGTTGTACAAGTTAGCAGACAGATATCTGACATAACAGGTTAATATGATATGGTACCTAATAGGAAAAAGAAACAACCTAAAACACATCTTGGAAATGTAGATTTAAAAAGTATTTTTTAAAAAAAGAAAGAAAACTTAAACAACTCAAGGATTCAGGACACAGTCCAGGAAAGAATTTGCGAGTTTGAAGTGCATTCAAAAATTTAAAAACTGAAAGCAAAGTAAAAGGGCAGAAAAGAAGCAGGACAACTCCAAGGGTAATCATTACAGCTGCCAGTGGGATATCAGGGAGGAGAGATTAGAGAGGAAGTAATATTAGAATAATGGCCACAAACTACTAACAGTCAGAAAATCACAAATCCAGAAGGATAAGAAAATGCAAAACAGAATAAATGCCAAAGAACAAACACAGACATTGTAAATAGAACAAAATGGCAACCTACAGATTGGGAAAAAAATCTTCACTAACCCTACATCCTATAGAGGGCTAATATTCAAAATATATAAAGAACTCAAGAAATTAGATTCCAAAAGACCAAATAACCTAATTTAAAAACAGACTACAGAGCTAAACAGAGAATTCTCAAAGAAGAATTTTGAATGGCTGAGAAGCACTTAAAGAAATGTTGAACATTCTTAGACATCAGGAAAACGAAAATCAAAACGACCCTGAAATTCCACCTTACAATAATCAGAATGGCTAAGATCAAAAACTCAAGTGACAGCACATGTTGGTAACGATGTAAAAAAAGAGCAACACTTCTCCATTGCTGGTGGGATTACAAACTGGTACAACCACTCTGTAAATCAATCTGGAGGTTCCTCAGAAAATTGGAAATAGTTCTACCTGAAGATCCAAGTATACCACTCCTGGGCAGATACCCAAAAGATGCTCCACTATACGACAAGGACGTGTGCTCCACTATGTTCATAGCAGCCTTATTCACAATAGCCAGAAGCTGGAAACAACCCAGATGTCCCTCAACTGAAGAATGGATACAGAAAATGTGGTTCATTTACACAACGGAATGCTATTCAGCCATTCAAAATGAGGACATCATGAATATTGAAGGGAAATGAGTGGAACTAAAAAATATCATCCTGTCTTAGTCAGAGTTTCTATTCCTTCACAAACATCATGACCAAGATGCAGAGGCCATGGAGGAGTGTTCCTTACTGGCTTGCTTGCTTCTCCTGGCTTGCTCAGCCTGCTTTCTTATAGAACCCAAGACTACCAGCCCACAGATGGTACCACTCACAAGGGGCCCTCCCGCCTTGATCACTAATTGAGAAAATGCCTTACCGCTGGATCTCATGGAGGCATTTTCTCAACTGAAACTCCTTTCTCTGTGATAACTTCAGCTTGCGTCAAGTTGACACACAAAACTAGCCAGTACAATTGACCCCTTGTCAACTTGACACACAAACACATCACAAATAAACCTCGACCCTTACTTCCTTATTTATCCCCAAGATCTAAATAACTTTAAAAGTCCCACAATCTTTGCAAATTCTTACATATTAACATTTCAGTCCCTTTTAAACATCCAATCTCTTAAAATTCAAAGTCTTTTAAAAACTCAAAGTCTCTTAACTGTGGGCTCCACTAAAATACCTTCTTTCTTCAAGAGGGAAAAATATAGGTCACAGTCACAATGAAAATCAAAATCAAATTCCAATGTCTGGGATCTAATCACGATCTTCTGGATTCATCCAAGGCCTTGAGTCACTTCTCAAGTTCTTCCCTTTGTAGCACACACAGCTCCAGATGCCTGTACTCCACTGCTGCTGCTGTTCTTGGTGGTCATCTCATGGTACTGGTATCTCCAAAACACTGCTGTCTTCCACTGCAACTAGGCTTTACCATGGTGCCAAGCCTCACCTCCTTTGCATGATTCCCTTCATTCCTGGGCCATCAATTGCAACTGAGGCTGCACCTTCACCAATGGCCTTCTGTAGCCTCTCTCAGTGCCCAGGCCTCAGCTGCTCTTCATGACTCCTTCATGCCTTCAAAACCAGCACCACCTGGGTGACTCTTACACATTACCAAGTCCAGCCACTGCACAAGGTACAACCTTGGCTATCTCTGGAACACAGCCTCTGTGCTCTCAGAAAACACTTCCCAGAAGATTTCACCTCAATGATGTCGGTCTCTTCCCAATCACAGCCAATTTCTCAGCTCCAGCTAACCAGCATCAATAGTCCCAATAATGCAATGGTTTTGCTTTAGTAGTTCTGGTATATTGTTAATCACAGTTGATTTCTTCAGCCCCAGCTAACCAAAACCACAGAATCTTAAATCAAACTAGCAATGGTCCTGATAAGAGTCTTTAATCTTCCCTCTGAAATTTCACAAGCCAGGCCTCCATCTTTTGCACTGTTCTTAACATTATCTTACAAGCTCCTATACAACATTCCACAGAGCAGCCCAAAGTTCCAAAGTCCTTCCACAGTCCTCCCCAAAACATGGTCAGTTTGGCACAGGAATACCCCACTTCACTGGTACCAATTTGTCTTAGTCAGGGTTTCTATTCCTGCACAAACATCTTGACCAAGATGCAAGTCAGGGAGGAAAGGGTTTATTGAGCTTATACTTTCATGTTGCTGTTTATCACCAAAGGAAGTCAGGACTGGAACTCAAGCAGGGCAGGAAGCAGGAGCTGATGCAGAGGCCATGGAGGGGTGTTCCTTACTGGCTTGCTTGCTTCTCCTGGCTTGCTCAGCCTGCTTTCTTATAGAACCCAAGACTACCAGCCCACAGATGGTACCACTCACAAGGGGCCCTTCCCCCTTGATCACTAATTGAGAAAATGCCTTACCACTGAATCTCATGGAGGCATTTTCTCAACTGAAACTCCTTTCTCTGTGATAATTTCAACTTGTGTCAAGTTGACACACAAAACTAACCAGTACACATCCTAATTGAGGTAATCCAGCCCCAAAAGGACATGCATGGCATGTACTCAATAATAAGTGGATATTAGCTGAAACATACAAAATACCCATGATACACCCCACAGATCCTAAAAAGCTAAACAAGAATGAAGGCCCAAGTGAGGATGCTTCAATCCCACTTAGAAGGGAGAACAAAATTATCATGGGAGGCAGAGGGAGGGAAGGATTTGGGTGGGCGGAGAGAGGGGGCAGGATCAGGTATGGGGGGACCAGAGGGCCACAAGAATGAATGGAAATATTCAGCTTCAGGGAGTGGGGCAGCAGGGGGAACCTCTAGAATGTCCCAGAGACCTGGGATGTGAGAGGCTCCTAGGACTCAATGTGGATGACCTTAGGCAAAATTCCCAACAGTGTGGAGATGGAACCTGAAGAGACCACCTTCAGTAGTTAGACAGGGTCCCCAAGAGGGATGGGGAAACCAACCCAACTTCAAATTTTTGACCCAGAATTGTTCCTGTCTGAAATAAGTGCAGGGACAAAAATGGAGCAGAGACCAAAGGAATGGACAGCTAGTGACTGGCACAACTTGAATTAACCTGGACCCCTGAGAGCTCCCAGAGACTAAGCCACCAACCAAAGTGCATGCACAGGCTGGTCTGAGGCCCCCAGTACTTATGTAGCAGAGGACTACCTTATCTGACCTCAGTGGGGGAGGATGTCTCTAATCTTGTAGAGACTTGATGCCCAAGGGAAGGGGGATGCCCTGGGAGAGTAGGGCACCCTCTCAGAGAGGAGGAGGAATGGGTGAAGAATTCTGGGAGGGAGGACCAGGAGGGGGGCACATATGGGATGTAAATAAATAAATAATTAATTTTTAAAAACTATGTATTGCATAGTAGATATAGAGCTTCCCTTTGGGAAGTGAAAATGTCCTAAATGGTTGCACAATAATAAAAATGTAGTTAATTTTACTAAACATACATAGATGATGGTTAAAGTTATAGACTTTATATTATAATATGTATCACATTTTTAAATGCATATGAACTCCAGAGCAACAGCTAAGAAAAACTTTAAAACAAGTACCATTTGTTTGATATGAGAAAAACAGAGTTTGTAAAACGCTCAAAATCAGGGAAAATAGAAAAGGAGAGACAAAATAACCATAGAGCACAATTAGAATTCTATCATTAATTGCTTTAAGTGTGAATGACCTAAACAGACCAAGATAGAAGATGCCGTCTGTGAGGGTTAGAAAATAAAACAAAACCAAAATAATGTCCAGATATGTTGTTCATAAGAAATCTGCTTTAACTATAAGAATGTAAACGAGTTGCAAATAAAAGGAAGGAGAAAGACATACCATACTAACACTGATTAAAAGGAAGTTATGAAAGTTTTGATAGCTTTAGACAAGTTTCAAACTCTAGAAAGGAATTTTATGAAGGATGGAGAGGTATCATGTAACAACAAAGGATTCAGTGGTTCAAGAAAACACAGTCCTTAGATGTGTTCTTGATACGGTCTAAGATGTGTTGGTCACATTTGTAATTTCAGTATTTGGATAGCTATGTCAGGGCAGATTCAAAGTTGAAGAAAATTCTGTGCTACCTGGTGAACATGTTTAAATAAATGAATGAATGAATAAATAAATAAATAAATAAGCAAAAAATTATTATCTGTCAAAATACATATGACATAGACTGTAATAAATAAGAAAATTCATTATGGTAGTTGGAAACTTCAACACTCCTCTGCCAATAAATCATAAATTAAACAAGGAGAAACTGAGTACCAAAATATGACTGAGTTGACAGCATTAGACTTAATCTAATGAGAACTTAAAAACTACCCAATTTAGGAACAGCAGAATACACAATTTTGCATGTTTGCAGGGGATTTTAAGTAAGGCCAGGCACTCTACGGACCATAAAAGGTATCTGAAAAGAATTATGCACATCATATGCACTGCGTTCTCAGACCACAGTGGGATTGAGTTGGGAATTAGTAACAGCTAGAAAGCTCCCCAGATATTTTAAGATTAAGCAATGTATCTTAAGCAACATATGGATACAAGAGAAATGCTCAAATATCCTAAAGTAGGGTCTGGTGAGACGGCTGAGTGGCTACAGATTCTTGTAAGCAAGCCTCATGACCTGAGTTTGTGGGAATTCACATGAAGGTTGAAGGCGAAAGTTGACTTAATAAAGTTGTCCTCTGACTTTCAACCGCATGCCATGGCTCACCAAGTGCTTCCCAACACACACGACACCATCACACCCATAAGAAAATTTGACTTAATTGAATTTTTTTAGACCAGGTCTCATTATGTAGCTATTGACTACTCTGGAATTTGCTGTGTGGACCAGGATGATTTCACAGTGACTTCAAACTAATGAAGATCTGCTTCTTCTGCCTCCCGAGTACTATGAACCACCACACCCAGCCAAAATTGAATCTAAAAAACTAACCAGAATCATAATAAATACTATCAATTTCATGGACTGCAACATAGCAATGCTTAGCTAGAATTACATAGCATTTGGGGCACTTATGAGCAAAGAAGAAGGCATATCACAATAATCTGAACACCTACCCTAGGAAACTAGAAACTCCCCCTTGAACAAGAAGACTAAAGAAAACCAGCTGGCTGCATAAATAGATTCCTAGGTTTATCTTCATGTTTAATATCACTGTTCCTCTATAATCCCAGGCTGGGAATAACATTCAACATGACCTATGGTTACCTAATGGGGATATGTTTCTGACTAAATCTATTTAATCCTGGGGTTATGTGCAAGACAAAAAGCTGGGCAGGTTTAGCTTTGACCTAGCTATAGCACACATGCACATGCCTGCACTGCTCTGCCTCATAGCCAGGAAGTGCTATGCTACCACCTTACTTATCAAATGTCCCTTCAAATTCTGAGATTTAGCTCCTAACTCTTAAGTGCTTCTTCTTCCCAGATCCTACCCAGGGCTGTGACTTCGTTAGAGGTTTCATATGCTTTTCTTATTTATTTACTTTGATATGCAAATGGTAAATCAGATGCTCACTTGTAGAAACATCTCACAGTCAGTCTTTTTATAGGTAAATCAACTTAGAAAATTGGCTTTCAAATTGAAGGCCCATCTGTTTGGCTTAAATAGTAATCATAGAAAAGCTGGTGGTGTTAATTAGCAAGTCTGCCTCAATAAGAAGAACAAAAATGATTTTCATTAAAATAGTCCATTCCCTAAGTTTCTTGCTCACTTTGCAAGCAAATAATTTTAGAGTTTCTCTGACTGACAGAATCTTTGTTTTTAATTATTAACAGTAGAGGTTTAAATTAGATATAACAAATTATTCCCTGCTGGGTGGAGTGATAATTGTCAAGATGTGTTAGTAAGTTTATTTCATTTTTGAAATCATGAAACACTCTGCTGTCAAGATTGCCTTCTAATAAACCCACACTGCTTCATGATTATGCAATTTATTAAGTATATAAAAATGCAAGGAATCTAATCTGCATGCTTTAATAACAGTAAGTGCCACTTATCACTTAGTGCCTACATTTAAGGCGCTGTTTTAACGTTCTGCTTATATTAACTCATAATTTTCATGGCAGTGCTACTAAACAAGGTACACATTGTTGTCTCAATTTAATACATGTATAAATACAATTTGAAACAGTATTAAGTTCCTTGCCTAAGATAATAAGCCAAATCAAATAAGGTGTGTCTGGCTCCAAAAGCCATACTGCTCTGAGTATAATAATTCTATGAGAACTTCTGATTTAATGAATAGATATTTTCTAAATAGCTGGGTACCAGGTCCCTAATGAAAATGCTGTAAGTATATAAGTGAACGCAGAAATCTTGTTTCGATGCTTCCCATTTAGTGCAGTTAGAAAAAGTTTTCATTCTAAGTAGCCTGGAAGACTGAAGTAACCAGAGACTCTGAGAGCAATGTGGAGAAAGGAAGGTGTTGACTCAAATTGCATCACTTTTTAATTTACACTATGTCAATGGTTCTCAACCTTCCTACTGCTGCGACCATTTAATACAGTACCTCATGTTGTGCTGAGCCCTTACCATAAAGTTATTTTATTGCTACTTCATAACAGTAATTTACCAGTTATAAATCATAATGTAAATATCTGATAGCCAGGATGTCTGATACGAAACCCCAGAGGGGTCTCTACTCCCGGGCTGAGAAGGCTGCTCTAGATTGAAATTATACTGCACTCCAGAAATGAAACTTCACTACTTGCTCCCTATGATATGTCTCAGTCCAGTACTGAAGTAATCCTTCATTGGTAGACAATGAATATATAGAATGAATTTATAGATGAGTCACCACCATCAATGAGCAGGAGAGTTTATATTATGAAATTATGAGACAAGTTTGGAGATTTTCTGTCTTGGAGAAAGGAAAATGTTCCATCGCTAAATTGGAATAATTGCCTGGGTTTTGCAATTTCCAGAAAAATCTAACTTAATGGATAAAATTTTCATAATTTTAAGCTCTTCTTTGCCAAAAACTTTCAGCTTTTTTGCACCTGCTGTTTCTCGTCTGCTGGTAGATGCTAGCTGGTAACAAACAAAAGGACTGAGCAGCGAGCAGAAGATAAGGCAAACATCCAATCACTCAGTTCAATGCCGTGACTTTCCATGGATGTGTTTTTGTGTGTATGATTTTATATTGTGACATAGAATCGAGCCACAGTTTCTGCCTGAATCTTCCCTAGAATTAATTGTATAAATATTTTATAATGCTTTATGAAGATTAGAATAATTTTCAAGTGTTCTGTGTGTAGGCATTCTCTTTCAAGGCCATGGGTTTGCCCCACATGGTTTGCTCAGACTACTTTCATATAGCACCCAGAAGCATCAGCCCAGCAGTGGCACTGTGCACAGTGATATGAGCACCCAGTCCCCCCCCCACACACATCAGTCAATCAATAAAATGTATCAAAGGCTTGCTGACAGGCCATCCAGTAAATGCACTTTCTGAACCAAAATTTTCTTTAACAAAATCACTATATCTTACCTCACATTAACATAAAAGTGCATACCCCCAATGGAATTTAATATTTACTAAGTAACTATTGAATCTTTATGTTATTCCCTATTCTGAGAAATATTCTTTCTTAGACATTAGCTTCTGCTGAACTCCAGCAGGACTTCCCTCCCTGAGTTTCTAACACAAAACATGAAGCTTCTTCACTGATAGGAAAATCATTTAATGATGAGTCCAGTCATGGTGTCCAGCTTTAAGTTAGCCACTGGCTAAGTGAGGGAAGCCCCCACACTAAAGACACTCTAGTAAATGAGCTTCTAATTACTCAGTCCAGGGGACTCACTGCTCTCCTATGCTTTTTGTAATTCCTAGCTAGTTTACTATTACGGCTATTCTTTTTACTAAGTCTTCCTCCTCTAATTTCCAACCTATTAATGTCTTTGTAATTTTCAGACCATTAGTTTTGTCACTGGATCCTCTTTCTTTCTAGTCCTTTCAGGGGAGACTATATCCCAATTCTCATCTCAGTTCTACTTGTGTGGTCTCACTCAGTGTATGTCCTGTCTATTTCTGTCTACTATGCCCTGTATTCTAGTGGTTCCAAAAACCACATCAGCAGCCCAAACATCATCTTTGAGCTCCAAGCCAATTCCTCTATTTACCCACTAGATGTCCCTAACTGAATGTCCCAATGTAAAGAAATCCCCACTAAAATATGTCTCATCAAATTACCTCCTGCTTTAGTCACTTTTGTATTTCTCAAGAGACCTGTGATAAGGCAACTTATAGAAGAAGAAAGTGTTATAGTTTCTGAGCATCAGTTCATGACCATTCTGGCTAAGAGCATGACAGCATAGGGGCAGGCATGGTGCTGGAGCAGTAGATGAGAACTTATACTCACAAAAGAAACTGGGAGAGCTAACTAGAAATGGAGGGGGCTTTTTAAAAAAGTAATTATTTTTATTCTATGTATCAGTGTTTTGCCTGCATGTATGTCTGTGTGATGGTGTCAAATCTTGAAGTTGTGAGCTATCATGTGGGTGCCAGGAATTGAACCTAGGTCATCTCGAAGAGCAATCAGTGCTCTTAACTGCTGAGCCATCTCTCCAGCCCCATGGAAAGCCTGCCCCAGTTATACACCTCCTCCAAGGCCACACCTTCTACTCCTCCTCAAACAGTTCTATCAACTGGCACCAAATACTTAAATACACCAACCTTTATTTGAACTCTTTTTCCTCCTGTGTCTTCCATAATGGTGATAAAAATAATAACCATGATGCTATCAATAAAGATTAAAAAGGAGAAGGAAGTTGCTAATAATTACATACACATTCAGTTCTAGTGTTTTATATAGGTTAAGTCATCTAGTTCACATATCACTTATGGGGGGGGGGTACAGTTACTATAGTGTTCCTACATATAAATGATGTAGGCAAAGAGAGCTTGAATAGTTTGTCCAAAGTTGTTTGTGAAGATTCAAACTAATGGCTCTCAGTTTCACTAGTGTACTATTTCTATCTTTAAGAAAATTGTACCACTACCCATCCAGCCAGTTTCAAAGAAGTCTAAATAACTAACTATTCCTCATTATTCCGTTAGCCACCAACAGAAACCTTTGTATTCTTACGAAAAATGTCTTGAAGGAGGCGAAAGAGGTCTTTCTGTTTTGCTAAAGTCATACAACATGGAAAAATGAAAAGCATTTAGTTTTCATATCTCAGGTTGGGGTTTCTAATACTTTTTGTTTGAGTTTTGTTGTTTTGTTTCGAGAAATGGTTTCTTTGTATAGCCCTGGCTATCCTGGAACTCACTCTGTAGATGAGGTGGCCTCAAACTCAGAAATTCACTTGCCTTTGCCTTCCAAGTGCTGGGATTAAAGATGTGTGCCACCACTGCCTTGTTGTAGTAGAAATTAATACTAATTGGGAGTTAGTCCCCAGATAAAAGACACAAAACTTTTAAAGCACTTGAGCAGGGCAAATATCAACCCTCTGAGCTATCAGTATCTACTTCCCTATCAATAACTTGCCACATTCTGCCTGGCTGCTCTTATTACAATTGGCCAGTCCTCATGACTATCTTTTTATGATTCACCTACTCCGTGATGTCTTCATCTCTCCACCATCTCTCTCTTCTCATGGTCCTGCCTCAGACCCCATACCCAGGAACCAAAACTTTACCTAACTCTCTTCTTCCCAGCTATAGGCTGGAGGCATCTTCATTCAACAAATAGTTTTAAGTTAAGGAGAAAGCTTACATAGCATCACTTGACTTATGTGAGGATTTCCTTGTCCCTAGGGCAACCAGACCTTGGGGCCAGTATTTAGCACTGCAATAAATAGCAAAATACCAACGTTCAATACTGTCTGGCCTCTACTTCTGTTTCTTAGTGTCATAACACTTTTGTCCTGTACTAGAATAACCCAAATGAAATAAATATGGTGGTTCAGTACACAGTTGAGTTTAGAACTTGAATGTATGCAGGATAAGATGCACTAGTCTCATTCTAAAGAACATTTGTTCTTTAACATGGAATGCTGAACAAAGGATAGAGTCAAGTGTAGTATTAAATTCAATTTCAAGTGAGCTCAGAATCACCATACAGATGGCTTTGCCTTACTAATAAATACTCTTGGCCAAATATAATGAATTCCACTATGAACATATTAAGGCAAGGTTTCTTAAAGAAAACTTTAAGTGAATAGTATTTGCTCTTTTCTATGTTTTTCAAAACTGGATATTGAAAGCATGTTATTGATAGGATTTTGCTAAGTAAATATTGCAAGTATGCAGACAGACAGAGTTTTTTTTGTAAGTATTCTTTTGGGAGGGACAATTTCTTGAAGATTCCCCTAGTATTTAAGGAATATAAGCCCAAATGACTGTTCTTTCTTATATACTGAATAATTTTCTGTTCAAGAAATAGCTGTGTTGTACCAGACCTGGAGATGGATATTAAGAATTTAGCTGAGATGGACATAAGCCAGGAAATGGTTTTAATTGACAATTTACACAAAGGAATCAAACACATCAAATTAATTCTAGATCATGATATGATATAAAATACAGTTCAGAAATCCCTAAGGGCTATCAATAAAGATCCATAAATGGATCCACAAATGTGAAGAAAAGTCAGAGGTACCAATCCCATGCATCCACTTACTTTACCTTCTATCCTAAGAAGACGAAGGAACATGTGCCTTCCCTCTGTTGTATCTCTTCTGATGCTCACCCTCTTTACTCCATCTACAAAACACAACACATTTTGTATGAGGGGGGAGGTGTTACGTTATTGTATTTGGACACATGTGTTTGCATGTACATGTACATGTATGGACACATGCCTGTGGAAGCCAGAAGTCAATGGCATTTTGCTGGTTATCTTGCTTGCTTTTCTCGATCACTCTCACTAAACATTGCCAATTTAGCTAGATTGTCTGAACAAGGTTCCTCCTGTCTTTGTCTACCCAGTGCTAAGATTATAAATGTACACACCACAATATCCTGCTTTTTAAAACCAATGTAGGTTCTGGGTGTTGAACTCAGGTCCTCATATAAACAATGTAAGCAATTTACTAACTGAGCTATATCTTCCAGACTCACACTTCATTACAGAGCAACCGATAAAGGCATCCCAAAATCTGATACAAGAAATTCAGAATATGACATTGAATAACAATTTTCTCTGAATATTCACCTTGTCTGCCTCATGGAAGCTCCTTTTATGTAGTAGGAAAGATGGGTGTGGGGAAGACTACCTGTTCAGATGTCATGAGCTGAAAACAAACTGTCTCTCCCACGAGTAATGTCTGGGGGCCAAATCTGTTGTTCTGATTTGAGTTACATACTTGTGTCTGAACAAGCCATCATTTTCAGGCAGATATGAGTGAACTAAAATTTCTCCTCCTCTATTGTATGCCCAGTCAAGGCATATTGGTTTTTTTTGTTTTGTTTTGTTTTGTTTTGTTTTGTTTGTTTTGTTTTGTTTTGTTTTGTCTTGTTTTTTTGGTTTTTCGAGACAGGGTTTTTCTGTGTAGCCCTGGCTGTCCTGGAACTCACTCTGTAGACCAGGTTGGCCTCGAACTCAGAAATCCACCTGCCTCTGCCTCCCAAGTGCTGGGATTAAAGGCGTGTGCCACCACTGCCTGGCAGTCAAGGTATATTGTAATGAGAGCAGGAATGTTATGGTCAATAGACCACAAATATTACATACAGGTAGATGAGTGCCCCCAGAAGTGGGTAAAGTTACAACCAGAAGACTGGAATACAAGCAAAATCCTCCATGGCATCAGTTGTATGTTAATATTCTACAACTAGATTCTGGGGAAGGAGCAAACAGAACTCTGTAATAAGTGGGATAGTCAGCCAGGACTGCAGTATCATCCTAGGACCCACTGTCTTGCTTGTTCCTATATTGCTCTTACATAGCTTTTACTATATACACTTCTTCCTTACTCTCCTATCTCCCTTTTGGAATAATTTGTTATAACAGGAGAATGGCAGACATTTGATGAACAGCAAATGAGGAACATCATCTATGCCAAGGTCCAAGAACAACTAAATTAGGCACCACAATACAGTCCATTAAATATTTAAAATGCTGCAATCAAATGAAAGGTTTATTGTTCCAAGAGCACTAATGATACATCCACACTTGTTGAAAATTGTTGTTTTATGCAAAGGCTTTGCCATATCAGCTGCTGCGATGTCTCAACTGTTCTTTTATATAAATTTTTTTATTCTTTTTGTCTTTGATCCAGGTATTTCAATCAAAGATTTATTCTATTGTAAATTCCAATGACTTTCCTCCTGCTGAGTTGTCTGGCAAAGCCTCAGAAAGAACATATAGGGGGAAATGCCTGGGTTGGGTTTCTTTGGGACCCAGAAATGTTGATCTGATTAAAAATGAGAAGTCCTTTGAATTTTCTTCAAGATCCAAGTACTCAAGAGAAAGGCAAGCATTCATGCAGGTCAGATGAATCTAGACATAAATATTATTGGCTAAATGTAAGGTGGTTCTCTTTTTCTAAGAATGAATTCAATGGTTTGATTACTAATGGTAAAATAGTACTGATCCAGAGTCTGGTTTTGGGAATCAAGGAAAAATACCACAATATAGATAGCCTACATACAAGAGATTCATGGGAATGACTTTAGAAGACCCAGTGTTTTACTCTAGGCTTTGAGAGGCCTCTGTCCCTAAATGCTAAAGAGATGAAGATTCTGAAGTGTCCAACTCTCCATAGGCCTTAGTGCATTTGGAAGAAATAATAATAGTGTTTTGTAGGTATTAGGTACTATTAAAGAATCCATATGGCACTGGCCTGATTGGAGCAGCCAAATAACTGTAGCCCTCTGAGGGGAAGCCAGAGCAAGGGGTGTTGCTGGGCTTCTTATGCAGGCACCACTGCCCCAGAGTTGGTGGGCCAATGTCGGGGACCACCAAACAGGAAGTGCTGCTGTAGGCTCAAGCACACAGCTGGTTGGGCCAGGTTAAGGTTCAAAGCTTTGGGAGAGAATACCCTTCCCTGGAGTGTTACAGCCCAATAAGACAGGGACTCTCAGACAATCTTCGGTGAAATAACTTGTGCACTTTATTTCTTGTGGAGAGGACCTTATAAACATTTTGGGATGGGTTGGGATCTAAAGGTTTGGTCTGAGATGTTAGGGATGCCTTCTCTGCATGTGGAAGGACTTCAGGTGTTGTCCCTACATGACTGATAGTCATAGTCCTCTCAGTGGGGTGTCATGGTCACATGCTCCAGGAAAGGAACCTGATCAGGAGTAGATTTAAATGGCTACCGTTCTCAGTTATGAGAATTTCCAAGGTTCCTGAATCTGCTCTACGTTCCCAGGTTTTCTGTCTGCTGGCATGGTCTACTGCCCCACAGTGTTATATAGTACAGAGATTATTTCCTAATACTAGCAGAAACTTGAATAGTTGAGAACACTATAAATGCAGGCCTTCAATGGCTTTACAAGAAGATAGCGTGACTAAAAACATGTTCCCATATGTGTTCAAGCAACACAGAGGTATACAAAGCTTCACCAACTCATTTGAGGAAAGGACTTGGTTGTCCAGGAGAGACATGAGAAGTTCACCCACCAGAGTAGAAAGGGATTGTCCCCTTGTACATTCTCCCATACTCTACCTCTAAAGCATCCACATGACAGCCCAATCCTCTGATTACTGAGGGTAAGACTTCCCTACTTATCTTGACTATCTAGTCTCCACTGTACCTGTCCCAAGGAAAACAAGCAGTATATCTTCCTGAGAGAGAAAACACAACATATCCCAGGAGAGACTAAGGGACAGGTACACTCTAGAGTGACTAACTCTTCATCAAGGAAGAAGGAGGGCTCCATCTGGCAAACAGATGGAATCCTCCCTGTTAGCACAACATGTAAATTAAATCTCAGTATCTGCCAGAACAGAGTTGACATTGATTTTGTGGTTTGCTTTCCTTCTTAAAGAAAGAAGCCATTTGTTTGTGAGGTAAAACTTCATGACAGATCTTTACTCTGCCCTATGATTATAACACCTAATTTCCTAATTAAACATGCTAATTGTGAGTAGTTACTTCATGTAACTACAAAGCACAGAAGTATAATTATGTAATAAAAACGCATTTGCGAAAGTTCTGTGGGAAGGGAAGCTGGCAGAGGAGACAGGTGCTTAGTGAAGATGAGTTAGTAGCATGAGGGATCCCACTGGGTCTTATTCCACACTGAGTAACAAGTAGAACTTGGCTGTGAGCTTGTGTTAAGGCTGAACAAAGCTCCTTTTGTAACTGGGTAATAGGGACAGAGCCACTGGCTACTGAAAGGGCAGGGAACACATATTTATGGACCAGAAAGATCTTACTTACTTTTCAGTTGAGACTAAAGTGAGCCAAAACTGTCCACATAGGAGGACTTCTTTGCCACTCTCCCCATCATCATCCACGAAAGAGTCCCAGTGACTCCAATTTCCTGGTCTGTTGTAATACAGAGTCACAAGCAAGAAGCAGTTCAGGGAGATGATAAGCCAGGAGAGTCGAGTTATATATTAAAGAGCTGCCTGAGGGAAGAAATAAAGAAGTGGAAGAGGCATGGCTGAGCCTGGACTTAAGAGCTTGGTGAAATGGTCTAGGAACTGACTGGGAAACGCAAAGGGGGATTTTGAAGATCTGTTCCTGAATAATTTAGATGGGGCCCCTTTAATGTTTTCAAGAAGGAAGGACAAGGCTGTGCAATCCTCTAGTACATCTTTTGATGTTAGGATTGTTCTGGGTATAATGTGCTTTTGCATGGATCTAGGACTACGTGAGGCCCACATATGTGTTTAAGCTCAGCATTGATCTCATCAATTCCTTGGCATTTGTTTCCTAATTGTTTTAATATGCATAACTGACTTATCTTCATTGTATGTATACACATACTCACACAAATAAAGACATATATAAATCTGTGCCTTTAATTTGTAAGTTCTTTTGCCACAAACCACTATAATCATCACATCTGATGTTTTGTAAGCCTTCAGACTCAAACATGTCCTCTGATTCTCCTGCTTTACACTCTCTACTCACCATCAGTGTATCTATTAATTGAGGGTTCCTGTTTCTAACCAGTAAGCCAAAGTTCAAGACAAATTAGACTTAAGCTTCAATTAATTTAAAAAAAAAAAGATAAAAAGATTGAACCTTTGCCGTGTCAACAAACAGCTATTGCCAATGTAATATCCCATAATTACGCTTCCATTATTCCCTATAAGAAGCCATTTAATTCTGCCATTGAAATGTTCTTTGAAAAGATTATTTGTGAGCGCCAAACTACCAAAGCACTTGTTTTCTAATCTCATGTTGTATCCATAGCTGAAACTGTAGCCCAGAAGCAGATGAATTAAGTCTCATCACATAGAAATGTCAGAAGAAGTCATAGGTGACGTGAGAGACAGAGACACTTTGATGGTACTGTGTCAAGATTCTGCTCCTGGTTGCCACATTCCCTGAGAGTCAGAACATAGCTGAGCCTGACATCTCCCCAGCATGTCGGCACCATAGCCAGGACTTGTTTACTTACACAGGGAACTCACAGGCACTGTGATTTATTTTCTTGGAAAGAAATATAGCAAAATCTTCCCTAACCTTCACATAACCAGCAGCAACCAGGATAACACAAAGAAACAAACAAACCACCAAAGATCTAACAGGCATTGTCAGCAGTGCACACAAGCCGACCAAAAGCAATTTCTTGAGAGAAAATAGATTTATGTCTGGAAAGTTCATGTCGGTTCATATGATAGAATGAAGGAGCATGGAATGAGGGTTATGCAAGGTAGAAGAAAAGATATTTATGATACCACCGTTCTTAGCTCACAGAAGGGATCCAGACCAATTGGCTAGATGAGTATTTTTTTAAGCAAATGTCTGTTAGTGTTTTAAATTTTCTCTCCAGCCTTGAGTTTATCATAGTTGCACGTTTTACAAAAATGGGTTGGAAATGCTTTCTTTGTATGTTGGAGGGTGCATTTGTCTGGGACCTGACAACAGGTGTCTTCTTCAATGAACTTGTTTTTTGAGGCAGAGTCTCTCACTTAGCCAAGAACTCTCAGATTTAGCTAGTCTAGGTGACCCTTAAGTCCTAGGGATCCTTCTATCTTTGTCTCCATAATGTTGGAAGTGTAAGTTCATGCCACTGTTGGGCTCGGTTTTGTTTTTTAAAATGTATGCTGGGGATCTGAACTCAGGTCCTTATTGGTGCATAGGAAGCAGTTCAATGACTGAGCCATCTCTTCTACCCTGAAAATGCCTCCTTGGATACTTAAAATGTACAAAGCCATCTGGAAGCATTCTTTGTTTTTGTTTATTAAGTTTAAAAAGCCTGGCTTAAGACCACTAATATAGTTCTTTCCTAACACACACAAGGTCCTGAGTTCAATTTACAGCACTGTAAAAAATAAAAACAAAATAACAACAAATAAAAATCACTTATTTTCAGATAATTTTAGTCTTAGAGTAAATTTCCAAAATATAGGTCATATGCCTTCCACTCAGTTTTCTCTTCTCTTAAGATCTTGTAGACCTTGTAGGATTAAAGCAGATACCTCAGCCTCCCACACTGCTCTTTATTGACATTTCTCTAGATTTATGCTAATGTTCTTTTTCTGCCTCAGGATCCAGTGATGTAAGATCAGTTCCTGGATTCAGTTGTCATGTCTTGTTAGAATCTTTCAATCTGTGACAATTTCTTCTTTCTTCTCCTTCATGGTACTCACACACTGTGGAACACACCATTTCCTCTTACCTGATGGAGTACATTCCAAGGTGTTCCACAGGTGTCTATAGTCACTAGCCTGTTTATCTATGTTCATCTTGCTTACACACATCTATGATAAGGTTTAATTTCTAAATTAGGCATACTAAGAGGTAACGACAATCCTTAGAAATGAAATATAACATTAATATAACATAAATATAACATAAAGTATATTATGTATGAATCTTGTGACTTCTAGAATTTTACGTTTAATGTTTTGTTGATTTTTGGCTGACCAGAATCCAGAAATAGCTAAGCCACAGACAAGGGAAAACACTGTCATGGTAAATTGTTGTATAGGAAGTCCCCAATTTGTGCTTATCAGATATTTTCTCATTCTTAAATTGAAGAGATACAGCCTCAGAAGGGATCATAGAGACGTCAGATCCATTATTTAAGGTGGTATCTGCCAGAAATCTCCACTATAATGCCACTATTTTCCATTTGTAATGTTGAATCTTTGGGGGGAAACCTTTGAAATTAGACAAATACTGTTCCTGCTTTTAAGTTTAGACTTTCACTCAGCAATTTTCTCATCCATCAGAGTCTCTAGCTGGTGGTAAGCAGCTGGGTGTACTCTTAAATACGACTTGCTGGTGCTCTCCTTACTTATTCATTGGAAATCATCTCTAAAGCAGAACTGACATTTCTCCCTGTGTTTATGTGTACATGTTCATGTGTGTATGTACAGGGACCAGAAGACAGTCTAAATGCTTATTCCTCAGAACACCAGCCACCATTTTTATTAGACAGGTTTTCCCATTGGCCTGTAACCCATCAAGTAGGTAAAGCTAGGTGGCAGTGAGTCCCAGGGACCTCCCCGCTTCTACTTCCTCAGCATTGATATTACAAGCATGTGCCACTATGTATAGGGTTTAGGGGTTTTGTTTTTTCTTTAAACGTGGAATCTGAGAGACCAGACTTGGCTTCCCCTGCTTATAAGACAGGCACTTCATCAACTGAGCCGTCATCCTAGGACTTACTTCTCCACTTTCCTTCATTTTTATGTGTCACAGTTACAGCTAATAGATGCATATTCTGCTCCAGGGCTGAGGATCAAGCATTGCCTTCCATGATTGTTTATTGTTTTGCTAGAGAGATTCAGCTGTGGTCTCTGGTACCCTCACTGCATCTCCACTGTTTTGTTTGAAGTTGTGAATACCTCTTTATTCCCTGGCACTTCTGAGCTCTCCAAGCTCATCCTGGATTTTTCTTGTCCTATTCCCGGAAACAGAGGATTTGCCAATGTGCTATGTATTGGAGAACAATGTTTTGAATGGTATCCTTGAAATGTCCCAAACTGATTGGTCTTAAATTGTTCTTTACTGAAGCATTGCATCAGTATTTCTCCAACCAGAACACCCCCACCCTATTTGTCAAAAGAAAACAAAACAAAACAAAAACAAAAACAAAAACAAAAACAAAAACAAAACCAGACCCTGAGCCCCAAGCACCAATAGCACATTGATATGTAGCCCTGATTAGTGGGTGCAATATTTTAAGTTAGGCAATCATTAACAAATGGATAACAAACTGTCACTTTAGATTCTAGCCTTAGCCCTGAGTGAGGGTCCTGGACAGACACTGACAACATATTGTTGCTAAGTCAGACGGAAATAAAAGTGAAACGCAAATGAAAGGAGAAGGGAAGGTCTAATGAAGGAGGCCACAGGGCCTTGGAGCTCTGAGAGAGGCGCTTGGGAGTGTGCACAAAGCATCAATTTTTATCATAAGGGATATTTGTTACAAGCACTGAGAGACACACATGTACCTTTCAGGTCAGTGCTTGCTACTTTATCCCTTCCATTTGCAAGAGACTGAGTGCTACTCCATGTTAGTGACAGTACACATGTGTTATTTGACATTCCACTAGAAATCAGGGGATTCTAGGGTCACTGGAGTTGCTTTTAAATCCTATTTTTTCCCACAAGTTGTATAATCCTCACTCAGAGATTTCATCTCTCAAAACCTGTTTCCTAAGTTGAAAAGAAAAATGGGAGTAGTCACCTCCTTTAAAATGCTATGTAGCCAATGCAAAGCACTCAGCATCACTCCTGGCACATGCTAGGTGTTCACAAAATGGCCATTAATGGTACTTCAGCAGTGACCAATAGGAATACTAAGGATTGTAATGAATGTTAGCTGTTATTTGACCTATCTTTGGGATTTTTTTCTACCTTCCATTGAACTGGCAAGTATTCACAGAACTCAGTATACAGCCTCCAAAAGGGGAGAGGTCCTTGTATTTTGTCAAACTGAAGGTCTCACAATAAGATGGAGAATGTTTCTCTGGTTATTAATTACCAGACATATTTGACATGGCTAATCAATTTTGCACAGGATACTAAGATAATGAAATACCCTCTGCCCTGTCTTTATGAAACCAGCAATAGTAATGGCATAGTAAAATTCACTCTCTATTGGCATAATTAATGAGATATTAGTCACTTTTAAGGCTGCTGATGCCTTTAGGGACTGTGTTTAGGCCTGTACCACCTGTAATTAGCTTCCCAAAACAACTGGGCCTAAAACTAATCCCTGTGATGATTTAGCTTAATAAATTGATTGCGCAAAAGAGAACCAAGGAAGCACCATCACACTTGTGAGTGTCTCAAGGTCACAAAGTCAGGTTATAAGTCTACATCAGCCTCTGGCTCCACCTTCCTTTTTGTAAATAAAGTTTACCTCACCAATAGTTAGCTTTCATTTTGCAAAAGTGAAAATTTTGTCTCAATGACTCTTCATTTTTAAACTAAAAAATATATGTTAAAACACTATTATAAGGAACTTCCAAATTAAAAAAAAAATTATGAGCAAAATTAACCAGACCCAAAGTCTATATATCTCAATAAACTTCTAAGCAATTAGAATAGTCATTCTAAATTTGTGGGGCTTCACATTCAATTTTATAATTTTAGTATTAAATATATTCACCACCAAAAAAATCAATCAATCAATCAAATAAACAAGCAAAAAAACTCATGACAGAGTTAAAGCAGAAAACCAGCTATCCTGATAGTCCCCTCCATGACTCAAGTGTTCACTGTTTTAACAAGATCTAGTCTTTCATCTTATGTGTATGATTGTTTTGCCTGAATGTATGTCTCTGTGTCGTGTAAATGCCTGGCTCCCTCAGAGGCCAGAAGAGGATGTTCAATAACCTGGAGCTGGGGTTACTGCCTAGGGATGCTGAGAACTAACTTGGGTCCTCTGAAAGAGTAAGCAAATATTTTTAACTATGGAGTCATAACTCCATCCTCAATGACTGTATCCTTTAGCCAGCTTTCGGATCATATGCACTCACAAGCGGGTTATATAGTAAAAAGAAGTCAAGTAAAACTATAGAGAATCAAAAACAATTATGAAAAACCAAGCTGGGGGGGGATGTATATGTGTATGTCCTATGTGCTAAAGTATGCATATGAAGGTCAGAGAACAACCTCAAGTGTTGGTATTTTACATTTGTTTTGGAGAGAGGTATCTTGGTTTTGCTGCTGTGTACATTTGAGCACTTCTGGGGACTCTCACATCTCCATCTCCCACCTCACTGGAGAAGCATCAGGGTTACAGCCATGTGTTGCTGCATCTGTCTTTACAGGGGTTCTGGCAACTCAGATCTGCACACTCGTGCATGAAGCGCTTTACCTACTGAGCCCTTTCCCCAGATACAAGCATGATTCTTAACCTTGGCAACAAAGTCCTTTGAACTTTCAGAAACACGGACTCATTTTGCCATCTCTAGTAGCTCTGAGTGGCTATCGGGAGGAGAAGAAAGCATTACCTCTAGTTTATGCATCTAAAGTATTGGTCCTTTAGTAGCAATCAAGAAAGACTTCCTAAAAGAAGTGATGTCTGAGCTGGGAGTTCAAAAAACAATAGACTTTACTCATTGATCCAGAATGACAAGGATAGAGAGGTAACTTGACCAAATCTACTGTTTCTGTTTACTAGATTGCTTGTTAAGACATTCCTGAGTCATCCCTTAACTTTGAATGTTAAACTCTTTGAGAAGAAGCACATGGAAGAGACATTTTCAAGGGTTTTCCACATGGCTAATGAGCAAAGGATAGTATACATTTTGTGATTACAACTTAAACAAATAGGCAGAAGGGGAATTCGAAGTTTTACGACCTAGTGACTATAAAACAGCATCACTGTACTGTAATGATTAGCATAATCATTAAAAACAGTTTAGTTAAATTTAAGGAAACCTAGACACATGAAGATACAGTGTCTTCATCAAAGCAAGTCAAGTCCAGATAAAACAAAGCTCCTAAATTGACTCTGATACTTTGAAATAAAATCCTTGGAGCACCAATTACCATGGACTCTGAAAAGCAATTATTATCAGCCGCTGCTTTTCCACAGTGCATTCTAATTTAATTACATCTTCTAGGTTTAAAATGGAGCTCTGTACTGGGAGATAGTGAAGGGAAGAGTTCATGTTCATCGGGAAACAGTGAGTTTTTTTTTAAATATTGAGGGTAATTAGTCATGGTCATTCTGTTTCCAAGAGAGACGCAGGATTATGAATTCATCATTTTTAAGTGGTCATTAGAAGAAAGGAATGCTAGTAGTCTTTGTTCGCAGGGATATGCGCCTGGGTAGAGTGCAGAGAGGAAAGACCTGGGTTTCTACTTGGCATCCTTGTTTCTCGGCTCCTTGGTGCATTCCTGGGAGCTTGTTCTGTTCCCAGCTAGATCAAGTTTACAGATTTGTTTTATCGATTGTGAATATTTAACCATTATGTTTGGCTTCAGTGCCTGTTGATGAAGTGGCCATTCACACAGCTTCTGGAGACCTTTTCACATCTATACCCACTGGAGAACAAAAGGAGGATATGTTTGCCCCTGGCAGCAAGCCAAGCTATATTGACTTTTTTACAGAAAAGGCCTTTCCTGTCATTCTCACACCAAGTCATTTATCTGGCAGCACAAAGATGCCTCCTGTTTCTAAGTATGCTGTCCCTGTGGATGGAACTGACAGACTGGCCAAGGCCTGTCGAAGCGGCAAACATATTGTGTTCATAGGATATCTGATTTATTTTACAAGATGAGAAGATCCACAGGAACAGTATCTAAGAGGGTCACTAAGATGTCAGGAAGATCAGGGGTTACAGTTAGGGTCACCTGCCTTCCAGTTCCACAAAGGCAGGGAATATTCCATGATGTTCCATGGTAACAAGACCCATTTCATTCGGAACTCAGCATTTGCCATTGACATGTAAAATCAGGGTTATCTCCATCCCCATAGCATTTATTTATTTATCCATTTATTCATTATTTACTCATCTGTGTACTTAATATCCTTGGTTAGTCCCTGCTTCTCCAAGTCTCCATAGCAATGAATCAAATTCCCTTTGTGAATATTGTTTTTAATTTTTCTTCTAAAATTAAAATATAATTATGTAATTTTCTCTCTCTCCTTTCCTCCCTCCAACTCCTATATACATCTGCCCTCTTCCTCTTGAATTCATGGACTTTTTTCTTTGTTCATTGATATATACATTATATATATATATATATATATATATACATATATATATATCTATATACTTATATACACACACACACACACATATACATATACATAAATATACATATGGTGATGTACAAGGTCCAGACTGACTCTGACTCTGAGGGCCTTGTCTGTGTCTGTGGGCCTGCTGCAGATGGGGGACATGTTCCTGGTCTGTGAGGTCACTGGAAACCATGTGGAAACCCATGATTTATGCCCCCCTCTGACTCTAAAGATCAAGAAAGCTACTTTTGCAGTGATATCGATAAGTGCAGAAGGACAGCTGGGAAAGAGGGACATGGAAGGCTTCTGTGACAACTCCTATCTTCCACAATGAACCTCACTCTCCCCCTGAACGGTAACAGCCTAAATAGGAAGCCATGGGAGAGAACACTTTAAAAGCATAACAAGGATGCTACAGTTACGTCTCCACAATTGATGCCTTCTTGCAGGGGCACAGGAGGGGTACGACTCAGTTCTATCTCAATGGCAGGCTGCTGTGAGTTTGACCATGCACTAGTAAGTATATAGATAACACAAGTTGGATTTTTAAATTTTTACTTTTTATTTTCCTTTGGAGGGAGAGGTCACAAAGGTGGGGGCAGATATGGAAGGACTGGGAAATAGATGTGATGGGATACATGATGTGAAATTCCCAAAGATTCAATGAAAATATGCGTTAAAAAATCACGGGGCCCATTTCTGGGGAAGAGTATTCTTTCCCCTCTCAGCATTCCTGAGTCACCAATAAGTCTTTGTCTAGGGATGGGCCCTGTGATGTGCCCTCCATGTTAATATGTCCCCTGGTGGTGTACTTCGGCTCTTGTTTAGGTAGTCATATTGAAGAAGTCGCCTGGGTGAATCTTCCCTGTCATTTCTTAGGAGCCAGTCTCATAGTAGATTTGGAGAATATTCTTTGAGCTGTTTCACTGCGTGTTTTCTGGACTCTCCTAAATGTGTTAGATCACTATGTATCACCTACACTAAGGATTAAAACAGTTGCTCTTCCTCACTAGCACTCACTCAGATGAAGGCTAAAGGACACCGAAGTATCGTCAAGGAATTTTTCTTGAACTAGAGGAACTTAGCACCCTTGAAAGAGGACAGAGGGCTTCAACAGGCATCTCGTGAGGAATTACCTTTCCTGTGGACTCACTTGTTCTGAAGACTATTGAGAATGTGCTAGTCATGGTGATATATGCCTGAGTCTAGCACTCAAGAAGTGAAGGCAGGTGGATACTGGCTTTAAGGATAACTTGGACTACAGAGCATATTCCAAAGCATAGAGTAATCTTGTTTCATAAGAAAATACAACAAAAATATATACATCACGCTAACAATTTTACAACTGAAATAAATGGTTTATTATTTAATAAATGGTTTAATTAATAAATGGTTGCTTATGCTAAACATACATCTTATAGAATGATTAATAAGAAAGAAAAGATGAATTTTGAATGGATAATGAGTTCTCTTTTTTATAGAACGACATGGAAACTGAGGTTCAAGACAAAGTCAGAGCACATAGCAACTTCTGAGCTTCCTAGGAGTCAGTGCAAAAGGAGAAATGCAGTGTAGTACAATGATCTGGTGAGCTTATGGCTGTGCAAAGGAGTAGTAAGATCCCCCCCCCCCCCACTGCGGCCAGCATTAGCAGATGTTTTAATGCGAATTTATGTGTCAAACAATATTAGAACTATATCTATCCTTACAGACCTTGGCAAGATATAAAGGTGCGTTTGCATGTTCTTTTCTGAGCCCCGCATGTTCCTCAATCTCATTGAGAATCATAAGAAAAAGAGCATAGGTAGAAAAGAATATTTTGTGGGTGGAGTGCCACCTACAGAGGAGCCTGTGTCACATAGCTAAGAATGTTCCAAGACCATAAGCTGCCAGCCTTGGAATTTGGCAGCTGCTGTGCTGTGATCTTCTGGGGATCCTGTCCAGGGGACTTTGTGTAGCCCCACTGGTGCCACCACAGGAGTAGACTGCAGCATGCAAGGCCATCTCAACTGTGTCAGCAAAAACAAATCAAGCTTTACTTTCTCTTTGTTGAAAATGATGTGTCTTGCTTAGGATCCTTTCAAAATATGTCATAGAATATTCTTTGAAGCTACAAAACACTAAAAATGACTTCTTTGCAGGTCAGTACTTCTCTGGAGGTGACAGGGTTTGAGTTTTGTTGTTGATTATGATGTTTTATGAGACAGGGTCACATATAGTCCTGTAGTCATCAAACTCTCCATAGAGCCACGAAGGAGCTGGAATGTCTAATCCTCTTGCTTGCATCTCCCAAGTGCTAGGACTGTAGGCCTGCACCACCATATTTTGTGAGGTGGGCTTCCTGCATGTTAGGCAAGTTCCACTAACTGAGCCCTGATTTATTGTTGCTGCTGTAGAGAAAAAGAAAGGCTATTAAAAATAGAATCCCTGCACTATCTAAATGCCTTTCTAAAGGACTAAATTCCTTTATTCCATGTACTAGAGAGGCAGAGGCAGGGGGATCTCTGTAAGTTTGAGGCCCACCTGATCTACACAGTGAAATCTAGGCCATTCAGGGCTTCATAGTGAGACCCTATCTCAAATCACATAAATCACATGCTGTGGTCTGTAATTTATCTGACATCCTTTTATTGGTGTAGCAGAACTCTACAAGGCTGTAAGATCTCTCTCAAAGAAGAAGCTGCCTAAATGATGTAAGGAGGGGATTTCTGGGTGCCCTGCCCACACATGTACGCCCACATATGTAGCAGATGTGCAGCTTGGTCTTCATGAGTATCCCCCAACAACTGGAGTAGGAGCTGTCCCTGAGTCTGTTGCTTGCCTGTGGATCCTTTCTCCCTAACTGAGCTGCCTTGTCTGTCCTCAATGGGAGAGGATGCACCTAGCTGGGCAGTGACTTGATGTGACAGGGTGGGGTGATAAGCCAGGGGACTTGCTCCTTCTCGGGGGAGAAAAGGAGGGGGATGGGGGAAGACTATATGTGAGGGGGGAACTGGAGAAGAGGGACTGTGATTGGGATGTAAACTGAATGAATGAATAAAATAATAAGGAAGAAAGAAAGGAAGGAAGAAAGGAAGAAAGAAAGGAAGAAAGAGAGAAAGAAAGAGAAGTTTGAATTCACCAAGGTAAGTATTACCTAATTTTATCATGTCACTGGGACTTGCTATGTGTTTTTAGGTTCTATGTTATATCTCAGAGTCTGCCAAAACAAACAGTCTCAGGTATCAATAGGATCATTTCCCAAGGAGGAAGCAGCCTTAGAGGTGCCTTGAGCTTGGGAAAAGAGAAATGTCAGTCCCTCAGCAAGGCGATTTCACTCTAGCCCATGAGTCATGCTGCCAATTGCTCCTGAGCCTAATCCTCAGACCAGGCTTGAAGTCATCTACAGCTAAGGGGAGCACCTAGAGACTACTCCTCTCTTACACATTTGATACCTGAGTTAAAAGTATTGTAGTCTCCGTGCCTCCATGCTTTCTGTTTCTTTTCTTCTTCTTCTTCTTCTTCTTCTTCTTCTTCTTCTTCTTCTTCTTCTTCTTCTTCTTCTTCTTCTTCTTCTTCTTCTTCTTCTTTTTCTTTTTTTGCAATGCTGAGGATAGAACCCTGGGCCTCTATGTGCTGGACAAGCATTCTACCAACTGAGCTCCATCTTCAGCCCTTACCCTTTCTATTTCTATCGATCTTTAGAAACTCATTTCTCTGCTCTTGTATATGATCCAAAGACTGGCGTTCTCTGTCAGTTTCAGCTAGAAACACTGATGAGGTTTCCTTAGAATTCATTAGAACTGGTAGCTAGCACTGAATTCTGCTACTTCGCCCAGCACTAGTCTGAACAAAGAACTGTATGGCTGAATGTGGGATGCTGTCAGATCCTTTTGAGGTCTGATGGAAGATAGTATGCTTGTAACAATGGAGACAAAACTCTTGCCCCTGTCATCCTTCCCTGGATCCCCATTAACTTCGCAGTTGCACTATTACCCCTTCCATTCTTGGTGGCGTGACTCGGCTTCCACCTACAACTTGTGAGATGTAGCATTATAACAGAAATCCATGTGCAGGGCCAGCATCTTAATAAAAGCACCATGTGGACACAGGCTCCATGTATAAAAATGATTAGAACTCCAAGGTCGCATTGGCAAAGCATTGAACCAAATGATGGGTACTTCTCAGACTGGAGTACTGTTCATTGTGGGTAGAACCAGCCAGAGACTTAGCAGTTTGGTGCCCACGCCATGGTGAGGTTTTTCTCTCCTGTCTTACAGATTCTCAGGATACATGTACTTTAAGGATCAGCAAGTCCACACCCTTTTTCATGGCCATTCTCCTTTACTGTGTCCTTTCATTACATTTTCTCCCCCATGGGTTGTCACTAGCAATCTGTGTTCTAACTGGCTTTGCTTGCCCTCTGTTGTATAATTTTGCCCCTTGGGAGATGTGAACCAGTGTCTATTCATTCCAGATAAGGCTAAAGGAATGACCATATTGACTGTCTAGTTTAGTAGACAACTGAGTTGAGTAAAGTTAGGTAAGGATCATGGGTGACTCAAAGACAGCTGTGCCACCCCAGCATAAGTGACAACTCATGAGAGCAACAGCCCTTGAGCCACATGCAAGCAGGTCAGCAGATCAGAGATCCTCTCTTCAGCAATTGTTAATCCTTATATAACCTCAGTGAGAAGTTTCATAAATCTTGTATGTTCCAGAAGGTTTCTGAGACTTGTGAAATTTGTTTACTTCCTAAGTCTTAAGAATGTTCCTTCAGTTTAGAGTAGAACTGCCACATCTGAGTCCTTGGGTCTTCCTAGCTTTCATATACAAGGCTCTCTTTTCTGAGTCAAACCATTTTTGCCTTTAACTCCTTATTCTGTAAATAATCTTTTAGTCATTCTGTTGGTGGTATGTGACAAGATTTTTCCTGGGAGAACGGAACACACACATATATATATATTCACACCAGAAGACAGACCAAAGTACAAACATCACATAAGTCCAACTTGGTGAATCATAAGTTTTGTTGGGGTTACTTACAGGGGTATGGGTGAAGGAATTGCTTGAAAGAGCAGAAATGACTGAAATATAGTTGAGTCACTAAAGCCCACTTCAGCATGGATGACAACTCTCAAAACTAGGAACCTGGAATACACTGCACAGCCTGCAGGCAACTCAGTATGTCCTTTCTAGGTGCCACAGTTGGTCTAGACAACTTTTGGACAGTTCAGCTGGCTTCTACTTCTTCAAGGTAGTTAGTCTAGTCCCAGAGTCTTCCTTGCAGTTCAGCTTGTCTGAGTCTTCTTGGCCACTCACCTTCCTTCCTCTAAGGGGCACTCTGGACTTTTATTATTTAATCAGACAAGGAGGGACATAGCAAATCTGATCAGTTTCAGGAACTTCCTAAAGCTATTTTAAGATGTGCACCTTCGTGTTTAAGGAGCTTCCTGTAGGGTGGAATATTTCAATCTTGAAGGAAACCATTAAACAAACTTGGGTAATAAGCATTTGTCTTTGTTTCCCTGATGATATTGTGTACTAATCAATTTATAGACTCATCAGCTCTCCCACCCCCGTCCCAATATATAGGCATTGTACTCTTGAGTAACTGGCATCACTTCACTAAGACCTAAGAGTTCTTCATTAACAATGACAACATTAACAGGAAGGATTACATTGGCACTTGAGATCCTTCTATATTTTTCTCACCTGCATGAAACAGACTTCAGCAATGTAGGTGGTTATAAAAGTTGACATTGTGAAGATTCTGAAAGGCTGAAAGCTCCCAAGATCAATATTCCATAGATTCCTCTCAGTGGTATCAAATCTGGAGTAGATGTAGCCCTAAACACCCCTTGGTTCCACAACCAAGCACACTTTCCATCTTCTTCCCTTTAGCTGACAGGTTCAAGCATCATTCATCTGGCTACATTCATTTTGAAGTATTAATACCATCTGTCTTTTCTACTGAGCAGGCTGGAAGGAGAGGACAGAGAACATTGGGAACTTAGAACAGGAAGTATGGATCTTTGCAGAGTGTAGCAACCAGAAGGCATTCTTATGTATTTTGCTGAGGGTTTCCAAGGTCAATACTGTACTTAGCTTTACAAGTTAAGACTGTTAAACATTATTTTCTAAGATTAGAATTGAAACTATTCTTACATGTTGCTGTATGGGGATATAAAATGTTCCTGCCTGTCCTGGTTTCTTGTAAACACTGAATTTATAATGGAAAAAAGTGAATCTGTTGCTTGATCATGTATGTATATGTGTACATTGCTCAAATGCCCACAAAGGCCAGAAGGGGGCGTTGGATACCCTGGAGCTAGCGTTCCCAGTAGTTGTGAGCTGCAAGAACTCTTAACCATCAGACAACCTCCCAGCCCCTACAGATTGTGTTTTTTTTTTTTTTTCCTCCTTTTTTATTTTTGATACTTTATGTACATTTCCAATGTTTCCCCTTTTCTGAGTCTCCTCTTTGGATACCCCCCATCCCCTCCCCAACCCGCCTCTGGGAGGGAATTCCACCTCCCACCCCACCCCCCCCGTCCACCCATCCCCATATTCCCGCCTTGACATTCCCCTTTACTAGGCCTCTAACATCCTCAGGCCCAAGGGCCTTTCCTCTCTCCCTGATGGCCATCGAGGTCATCCTCTGCCACATATGTGGTCCAAACCATAAGTCCATCAATGTGTATTCTTTGGTTGGTGGTCCAAACTCGAGGAGGAGCGGGGGGGGGGGGGTCAGGCCCATTGACTCTCTTGCTCCCTCCATGGGGCTGCAAATTCCCTCAGCTCCTTCAGACCTTCCTCCAACTCCTCCATCTGGGACCTCACTCTCAGTCCATCGGTTACTGTTAAGTGAAACTTGGGCGTGTTTTTAAAACCATACTAGTTACTACAGATTTAACCTGTGCCAACAAATCCTGAAACATATACTCACATAAAATGTGTAATGGGAATATGTGACTTTAAAACGTTACTACTATTAACTAATATTTATTAATGACTTACTGTGTACAGATCATTAACCTAAGTGAACCCCATACCTGGATGACTTTTGTTGCTTTTGACAACATGCACACCCACTTAGTGATCAGGTCAATCACTTTAAGTCGTAGTAACTATCCTGAGAGATTAGCCATGACTGGTTGGTTGTCTTTACAAGTAGTACTTTTGGGAGGGACAATATTTGTGGAGGACCGCGCCTTAAAGATAGCGCCCTTTCCTGTTTCTGCGTTTTGAGGCTGGCGCTTAGCCTGCCCCTTTTTGGTGGTGCCTGGTCAGACCATATGTGGCCAGCAGAGGGCAGCCTATCAGCAGAGCATACGTGGCTGTTCGCAATTGGCTTGAGAAGGGTTCTAAAACGGTTTTCTGAGGAAAGTGCGGGGGAGGAAAAAAGAAAGAGCATAATAAACGGCTCAACGAAGATCCTAGTGGTCGTGTCTTTCTTGCCGGCTGAGGAGACGCGACAAGTGGTGGCCCGTACGGGGAACCTCTTTCCCCCACTGAGCTGGGACCAGAACGTTGAGCAGTTAAAGTACAGCGCTGGTAAGTTCCTACAATAAGGACCGCGGATAAGCGGTGATAAAGTTCCCAGGGTAAGATGGGACAATAAGGACCTCGGATAAGTGGCGATAAAGTTCCCAGGGTAAGGTGGGACTATAAGGACCGCGGATAATAAGCGGCAAGGTGTGTTCACGGAAGTGAGCACACAAAGTTCGCGGTAGCAGCGAACCGAAAGTTAAAGTGCATAGCACATTGAATTTTTGTCAGGATGGGGTCTTTCCCTTCTCGTCCAATTTTTGAGGCTCTTCAGGAGCTGCTTTTGTCTAAGAAAGTTGAGATGAAGGAAAGCACGTTGGAGAGGTTTCTGAGAGAATGCGATTCCATTGCACCTTGGTTCACAGTTACCGGGAACTTAACCATACCCAGCTGGGATAAATTAGGGAAAGATTTAGATTTTGCCTGGGAGCAAGGAACTCTAAAGCCTGGGATCTGCCCAGTTTGGGAGCTTGTCTGAAGCTGTTTGGAAGATAGAGAAGGCTGTAAAGAGGCTTTAGAGAAAGGAAAGGTCGCTCTCGAAATGTTACAAGAGAAGAGATCAGAGGGAAAGAGAAGTGAGAGCAGAACAGAAAGTGAGTCTTCAGACTCGGAAGATGAATTACAAGCTATGATAGAAAGGCTGGAGATACAATCTTTGAAGGATAGGAAAAGGAAAGAAAGAAAAAGGCTGAAAAATTTAGAACAGGAAGATCCCCCTGGGCAGGTACCAACCGCTCCTTCCCCATATAATATGGCGGAGAGTAAGGGAGGAAGTACATTCTGCCCAGAAGTCTGGAGGACAGTACGTACTGAGTTTCATCTAGCCTGTCCTGTCTATGTTGACCCACAAGGACAAAGATATCATGAGCCCTTGGATTTTAAAACTATCAAATCCTTGGCGGAATCAGTCAGAACCTATGGTATTACAGCCTCATTTACTGTTGCATAAATTGAGGCCTTACATAGGCATTGCATGACACCCACTGATTGGAGTCAGTTAGCAAAATCGTGCTTAAGTCCAGGGCAGTATTTGGACTGGAAAGCATTTTTAATAGAATTTGCTAACGAGCAAGCTGCAGTAAATCTAGCGGCAGGTGGAGGCCAAGCTGCCTGGGATAGAGACATGTTGCTCGGACAGGGGCGCTTTGCCCAACAACAGATTGGATATCCTCCACAAGTTTATGAACAGATCAATAATATAGCCACAAAAGCTTGGAAATCCCTTCCTAATAAAGGGGAGGTATCGGGCAATCTGACTAAGATTTTACAAGGGCCCATGGAACCTTTTTCAGACTTTATTGCCAGGTTGGTAGAAGCTGCAGGAAAGATCTTCAGCGATGCCGACGTAGCTATGCCCCTGATTAAACAACTAGCTTATGAGCAGTGTACTAAAGAGTGCAGGGCAGCCATAACACCATATAAAAACAAAGGGATTGAGGTCTGGATGAAGGTTTGCCAGGAATTAGGGGGCCCTCTAACTAATGCTGGCCTTGCAGCTGCTGTTATGCAATTGACTCAGAAAAAAGGAGGAAGCCTTGGTGCTTGTTTTAGGTGTGGCCAACAAGAGCACCTTCAAAGGCAGTGTCCTGAAAGAGGAAATAACAGTAGTACCAGAAGTGGCCAATGCTTTTGACTAGTAAAGATGAAGAAATTTTAGATCAAGCCTATGGTGAGTTAGTTCTATTGTTACAAAGGAAAAGGTTATTTATTGCCCCAGAAAAGGTACAACAAGATAAAGTAGTAAATTATTTAGGAGCTAAAGTGGATGGGTGTCAAATTTTGCCTCAAAAGATTGAATTAAGGAAGGATCATTTGAGGACTTTAAATGATTTTCAAAAATTGTTAGGTGATATTAATTGGATAAGACCTTATTTGAAGATTGCAAATTATGAGTTAAAGCCCCTTTATAATATACTTATAGGGGATTC
>CM052700.1:37897681-37914873 GCA_028551405.1 Uromys caudimaculatus
GCCCACTCCCATATTCCCACCTTGACATTCCCCTTTACTGGGGCCTCTCGTCCCCCTGATGGCCAACAAGGCCCTCCTCTGCCACATATGTGGTCTGAACCATGGGTCTCTCCATGTGTATTCTTTGGTTGGTGGACCCTCAGAAAAATGGACATAATACTACCTGAGGACCCAGCTATACCACTCCTGGGCATATACCCAGAAGATGCTCCAACATGTAATAAAGACACATGCTCCACTATGTTCATAGCAGCCATATTTATAATAGCCAGAAGCTGGAAACAACCCAGATGTCCCTCATCAGAGGAATGGATACAGAAAATGAGGAATTGGTTTCTTAACTGGATCATTTGAAGTAGGGGAATCCACTTGTAGTCTTGATCTTTGAGTTGGAGAGACACACCTTTAATGAAGATATTTTGAAATAAGACCCACCTCTAATCTAGGCTGAACCTTCTGCTGGCAGCCTACAAAAAGGACATGGAAGAAGGACTCTACTCTCTCTCTCTCTCTCTCTCTCTCTCTCTCTCTCTCTCTCTCTCCCTGCTTCCTCCAACCCTTCCTAGCTCACTGGAATTAAAGCATACTTCTTTGGGATTCCAGTTTAAATTCAAAGACCAGCTGAGACACCGAGCCTTGCGAGCCGAATAATTAGTGTTCTGTTGGACATTTCCATTCATAGGCAGCCACTGGTGAATTTGCTGCAGCACAGCCTGTAAGTCATTCTAATAAATCTCCTTTCTGTATACAAATGTATAAAGATTCTTTTTATAAGATCTATTACTGTAGAAAACCTTGACTAATACACTCAGTCATGTGAAATGTAAATTAGACTGCTTTGAAAGTCCGTGTATCCCATTAAGAAGAGATTTTAAGCAGAATTTCTGGACGGGCATGTAAGCTTGTGAGGCCACTATGGAACTAGTGTGGAGGCTTCTTTAACAGTTAAAAGAAGTGGAGCTTGTTCTACAGCTCTACCCTCGTGGATGTATACCAAATAAAAGGTAGGTCAGCAAATCATGAAGGTATTTTCACATCTGTATTTATTACTGCATTATCCACAATAGCCAAGACATGGAACCAGCCTAGATACCCATGATTCGCTGAAGGGATGAGGACAATGTGAAACATACACATAATGGAATTTTGTTTAGACATAAGAAATAATGAAATTAAGATATTTGCATGAAAATGGATAAAGCTGAATAGTATTGCATTAAGTGAAATAATCTAATCCAAATTTTAAAAGACAAATATTACCTGTTTCTTTGTGTGTGTGTGTGTGTGTGTGTGTGTGTGTGTGTGTGTGTGTGTGATAAAGTAGAAAGGAGACTATAAAAGGAGTAGAAGAGGCCTGAAGTAAGGGAATGGGCAAAATTAAAGAGAAGCAACATGGGTGTGACCTGAGAGATGAAGGGAAGACAACTTGTAGTAAGGGAGAGCTCAGAAAGAGGGGTGAGAAAAACAGGACAAATAGGAAAAAATATAATGATATTTGTATGAAAATGTCATAATTGAAATTATTAGTTTGTATGCTAAATAAAAACTAATTAAAGTAATACCAAGTAAAAACCCACATAAATATTCAAAAGCATATTATGCACACGTGATTTCTGTTTTACCTAGCTGTCTGTACATTGGCTTTTTGTGGTTGGTTTGGTTTTGGTTTTGGTTTCAGTTTTTTGTTTGTTTTGGTTGTTTTTTTGCTATTGTTTTTTGTTTTGTTTGATTTTGCTTAACTAATCTCCCCTTAAGCCCGTCTGAGTTATCAATTATCAATTACTAATTTTTTAGTTCCAGGATGAGCTGAAGAAGTCATTGAGCCAGGTGGCAGGGGTGATTGAGAGTCCATAATACTACCTAGGTGTAGAGTAGTAATCATCAATACCACATTAACCAGCTAGCTACATCAGGAGGATCAATGGAAATGATCCTTCCAACAGGAAGAAATTGTTTGCAGGTGCAAATAAGCATGAAATAGAACTCGGCTAATGAGTTTCCATTACCAGATAAATGCATAATCAGATTATTTGGGCTTTCCTATGGCAGTGACAAATCAATTATTAGTGATAAACCCTCTTGTGTGCATGGTCTGTCTTTGAATCATCTGACTCCATCTGTAATGAGCAAATGAATTGATTTTGCTAAAAGAGCATAATTATAAGCACATAGGTGCTGAAAAATCAAAAGTAGCTGGATGCTTCTGAGGTGAACCAAGGCAGCTGAGACATTTTTCAAGAATTTTCATTAAAAAAAGAGAGAAACAAAGAAGGCAGAGGCAAGCGGATTTCTGAGTTCGAGGCCAGCCTGGTCTACAGAGTGAGTTCCAGGATAGCCAGAGCTACACAGAGAAACCCTGTTTCGAAAAAAAAAAAAAAAAAAAAGAAACAAAGAAGTATTAGGTAATTTTGAATAACAGGCTTGAATAGTGGAACATCTATGTGCCCAAACATGTTTTTTAAAATTGGGTTGTAAATTAATCTGGATAAATCAGATTTTTTAGGACATAAAAGTCACAAATAATTTATAAGTGGTAGCTAAAGTTTAAATATTCTCTTCAAATGATTATTTAGGAACAAAAGTCATAAACTTGAAGAAATAATTTGCAAAATACATATCTAATAAAGTACCTCAGTGGAAAACAGAAAGACCTCTCAAATCTTATAATAAGAGAACACATTTTAAGACAATTATTTTATTTTCGTTTACGTATATGTGCACATGCACACAAGCACTCTTAGATGCCAGAAGAGGATGTTGGGTCTCTTGGAGCTGGAGTTACAGGCAATTGTGAGTCACCTGATGTGGGTACTGAGAATAAAACCAGGAGATCTGTAAGCACAGCAAGCACTCTTAACCATTAAGCCATCTCTCCATTCTCCCCTGAAAGGGTTATAGATCTGAACACATGTATCAAACACCAAAAAGATATATGATGGCAAAGAAAGGTACATAAAAATATACTGAACCTAATTATTAATTAGAAAATTACAAATTAAAACCATAGTAAGCTTCTACTGCATACCCGATAGAATAGTTATGTCTGTTTCATTTGATAACATTGTGTGTTTGGGAGATTATAGACTATGGTAGATAGAATAATACCCCATCAGAGATGTTCAAATCATAATTTCCAGGATGTTTTACTGTATTGTGTTATATGCAAAGAGAGTAAAGATTGTCACTGAAAATAAATTTGCTAATCATTTATTTTAAAAGAACCCGAGATATCTCAGACACTGGACCACCAACCAGGCACCATACACCAGCTGATATGAGGCCCCCAACACATATACAGCAGAGGACTGCCGGGTCTGGGTTCAGTCAGAGAAGATGCACCTAATCCTCAAGAGACTTTAGGCCCCAGGGAGTTTAGAGGTCTGGGAGGGTGGGAAGTGGGTAGGGACATCCTCATGGAGAGAGGAGGTGGAGAGGAGATATGGAATGTGGAACAGTCGGAGGGTGGACCAGGAAGGGAATAAAATCTGGAGTGTTAGAAAAAAAAGAAAAAAGAAAAAGAAAAAAACAAGAAAACAAAAGATTATCTTTAATTATCAGAGTAATTACAATGGTCAGAATTATCCTTTAAGTTTGTAAGAGAGAGCAAAAGAGACAACGTGCTGGCTAGTTTTACATCAATTTGACAAAAGCTAGAGTCATCTGAAAGAATGGAACTTCAGTTGAGAAAATACCTCCATAAAATCTGCCTGTAAGGCATTTTCTTAATTAGTGATTAATGGGAGAGGGTCTTATGAATGGAGCCATGCCTGGGCTGCTAGTCCTGGATTCTATAAGAAAGCAGGCAGAATGAGCCATGAGGAGCAATCAAATAATCAGAACTTCTCCATGGCTTCTGCATAAATTCCTGCCCCGAGGTTACTACCTTCTTTGGGTTCTGGTCCTAACTTCCTCTGATGATCAACAGTGAGATGCTAAATAAATAAACAGTGATATAGTTAACAGATAAACAGTGAGGTAGTAAATAAATATTGTGATATGATAAGTGAAATAAACCCTTCCCTCCCAACTTGCTTTTGGTCATGGTGTTTCATCATAGCAATAGTAGCCTTACTACAATAGTAAAAATCACAGGGATGCTATACAAGAAAGAGGCAGCCAGACACAGTTGTCTTTGAAGACAGCGGACCCCCCAGGCCAAGGAATGTAGGCACTAAAGATCCTGTAGAAGCAAGGAAACAGACTTCTACTAGAGCCTTCAGAATGAAATGTGTGCGTCTGAGACTTTCATGTCAGCCTAGTGATGTCCAATTCATATGTGTGACCTCCACACGAATGGAAGTCACTGGGTTTGTGGTCTAACAACCATGGAAAACTAATTCACTGGTTAACTAGAAGTGGTGATTGATGAGCAAATAACTAGCAATTAAAATAGAAAATAAAATCTCATACATTAGAATATCGTTCAGCAATGAAAAAGAAATGAACTACTACTAGTCCACACACGTGAGGATGAGAAAGTGACAAGACATGAAGGAAGCAGACTCAAAAGTCTGTGTGCTGAGGGACTTCATTTGCAGGACTTGCTAGAGCTGGAAATGTACTAAGACCGAGAATACTTCAAGGTTGCCAGGACCTGAGGTTGAAGAAGAGTCTGATCACCAAGGAGCAGGAAGCAACTGTTTTGGTATTCTAGCTTGTGTGCTGTACCAATACTTGTCTGTTGCTATTTTAAAATAGCACAAGCAAAAGAACACAGAGTTTCTTTTCACTTATGATTCCAGAGATCTAGCCCCCATAATGGTGGTGATGGCATAGTAGTAGGTAGCAAGAGCAGGAAGCTGACTGATCACATTCCATTTGCATTCAGTGCAGAAAGCAGATCTCTCCTCACATGTGCATATGGAGTGATGCACTTACATGCTCGGTTTATTTTTTATTCTGCCAGCTGCTATGGCAACCCAGATATTCAAACTCTGATTTGATCCAAACTATAATACTAGTCAATCATTAGATTTAAGAGTTCTCTCTGGGAAATCCCTTTGGTATTTATTTTAAACATATAGGTTGATTTTGATGGATGCTGTGATTGTATGTGTATGTATGTTTGTGTGTGTGTGTGTGTGTGTGTGTGTATGTGTGTTTGTGTTATCTCCCCCATATGAAGAAAAGTTTCACATACAGCATTGGAGGGAAATCTGCATTCTATTCCTGTTTCCTTAATAACAACATAACTTGGCCCTTCCAGTCTGCACCTCCACCTGCAGCCATTGCAGATTGGTGTACCTGCTCCTGACCCCTTAGCCCCATACCAGAGATGACCAGATGGCAAAAAGCAAGCACAAGAACATAAGCAATAGAAGCCAATATAATATGGCACCATCAGAACCCAGATCTCCCCCCCCCCCACAGGAAGCCCTGGAAAGCCTGAAACACATAAAAAACAAGATTCTGACCTAATTTACCATCGAATGAATATGATAGAAGCCTTTAAGGAGGATATAATAACTCTGTTAAAGAACTACAGGAAAATACAAGCAAACAAGTGAAGGAATTGAACAAAACAGTTCAATATCTAAAAATGGAAATAGAAACAATAAAGAAATCACAAATGGAGGCAACCATACAGATGAAAAACCTAGAAAAGAGAACAGGAATTACAGATGCAAACATCACCAGCAGAATACAAGAAATGGAAGAAAGAATATCAGGTATAGAAGAAACCATAGAAGATATTGGCACATTGGTGAAAGAAAATGCAAAATGTACAAGGTTCCTTACCCAAAATATCCAGGAAATTTGGGACACAATGAAAAGACCAAACCTAAGAACAATAAGAATTGAAAGGTGAAGATTCCAAGTTCAAAGGACCACTTCAACAAAATCAAAAAAGAAAATGTCCCTAACCTAAAGTAAGAGATGGCCATAAATGTACAAGAAGCCTACAGAACACCAGACAGATTGGACTAGAAAAGGAAATCCTCCTACCACATAATAATTAAAACATTAATTATACAAAACAAACAAAATAGAATATTAAAAGCTGTAAGGAGAAAAGGCCATGTAACATATAACTGCAGACCTATCAGAATTACACCTGACTTCTCAACTGAGGCCCTAAAAGCCAAAGATCCTAGACAGAAGTCATGCAGACCCTAAGAGACCACAAATGCCAGCCACAACAACTATATGCAGCAAAACTCTTAATCACCATAGATGGAGAAATCAAGATATTTCATGACAAAAACAAACTCAAATAATATCTTTCTACAAATCTAGCCCTACAGAGGATACTAGCAGGAAAACTTCAACACAAGTAGCTTAACTACACCCAAGAAAACACAAGAAATTAATCCTCTCACAACAAACCCAAATGAAGAGAATCACACACACATAATACCACTTCCAACAACAAAATAACAAGAACTAACGATCATTGGTTATTAATATCTCTCAACGTCAATGGGCTCACAGTAGACAGGAGCAAATGATCTTCAAACTGTGTCAGTATAGAGACTATCGAGAAGACTTGGTGGCTTTAAAGAAGCTTTCAATAAAAGGTAAGTAGAACATGACTTCCATTTGTTGATGACAGGTCTGATCTCTTAGCTATGGTACTTTTCAGTCCAGGTTATTCACTAAGCACAGAGTATGCAGTACATGAGTATTCCCTTCATTATCCACTGAATTATTGACTCAATTGCTTGAATCTTTCAGCTAATGTTTTCCTCTATAACAATCCTGAATGATGATCACTGTTGTTCTGACTTTTGCCTTTTTCTTTATAAATTATGTGTTTGTGAGGATGGGAGTGTGAATGCCCGAAAGTACTGGTGCCATGGAAACCAAAGGTGTCAGAACTCCCTGAAGTTTGAGTTACAGGTAGCCAACATGGATGCTGGGAACCGAAATTGTATCCTTTACAAGAGTACAACATGGTCTTAACCACTGAGCTATGCCTCCAGCTGTTTGCTGTTTTGATTTGAAAGGTGTTGAAGGCATTAAGTTATACCAGCTCAGATATCTCTTAAAATTTGAATTTAAGTGCACAGCTCTTAGGTTCTGTATCACTTGTTTCTTTCTCATGAGCACATTTATTGTCAGTGTTAGGTAATGCTGACAAGAATTCTACCTTTGCCACTCAACCCTGAACATTTTGTTTAAGTTCAAGGTTGCCTCAAATGTACACTTTTGATGGGCATGACATTAAAGACTCATTAACATCCAAAAAATATTATCAGGAAGAGCTTAGAGACTATCTGGTCTAACTTTTATTTTGTGGATTCATTGCTTATTCAATACATGCTTTCTACAAACCTACTATGTGCTGGGTAAGTGAGAATATTCAAACCTCTGTGCCATCAGACTTAACTACAATGTAGTAAATGATAAAAAAAAAAAACAGATCATTAAAGTCATGACTATTTGAGGACTAGGATCTTACTGGATCTTAATAGAATCCAATGACAAGTCACTCCATTTTGATGTGAGAAGTGGGTGACATCATTGTTTATTCCTTAGGAGGATTCTAATGAAATAGTAAATAGTAGCTCAGAAAAAAGAACTGAGTCTTGGGTGAGTAGGGAAAGATTTGCATTATATATGTACAAAATGTGTCTGGCTTGCATCTAACCTCTCCTCCTCAGTTCCATGGAGGCCTTAAACCTATGCAGGCAGAACACCCGGCCAAGGATATAATAATCACCTAAAAAGGATAAACATAAGCAGATGCCTTTTGGTGGATGCTATTTTAGGTTATATAAATTCCTCTACTTACTGTAGGAATTCAAATGAATAGACAAATGGACAGTGACAACAACTGGCCTTTTGGGGGTTATGTAAATTTTCAGTGATGGCTGGGAAGGAGGCAAGCACTACAGCCCAAGGAGTCTTTAATCTTTTAAAGCCCTTCACTCGGATAACTTGGTATTTTAGCTTTGTAGCAGGAAAGAATTTCAGGACAAACCACAAAGAAGCACATTTGTAGTTTATTAAAAACAACAGCATTTAAACAGGCCAATGGCACAAGGATTTATAGAAAGAAACATATTTGGGAAGAAAGTAAGACACAAGAACGCATAGGTTGAAGGAGAGTTTCACCTCAGTGTTCTTACAGTAGTCACAGTGATGATGTGTTTTAGTGTATTAACTTCACAGGATTGCTAAGGATTTTGAAGGAGATCATAGAGTGGTTCCTGAGCTACATCTAGACCACAGGGTATCAGATGTGAGAATACCTCCATTGTAAGCAAAGTTAATGGTCTTATCTGGGAATGTCCCATTGAGTATCCACAAGAGTAATATCCTTGAAGGTCATATAGGCACAGGTTTGTGCCTGGTCCTTTCTATTTGGTATAAAATTCTTCTATAGAAATGAAACACTGCACCCATGGCAGTAATTTTACAGCAAACTCTGCTGGAATTCTTGGTTTTCAGCTTGCAAGAGGCCTCAACCAGACTCTAGAGTAAGGGTCTCCTTTTCCTTCCCTCGTCCCCATAATGTACCCTTTCTCTCTATCCTGTCTAAAAGCCATCTATACTTTGTGATAGTTAACTTTTGCCAACTTGACACAAGCCAGAGTTATTTAGGAAGAGGAACTTCAATTGAGAAAATGCTTCCAACAGATTGCCTGTAGGCAAGTCTGTAGGGCATTTTCTTAATTAATGATTGATGTGGGTAGGTGCTGACCAGAAGGAACTGTATGTAATTAGCCATAAAACACTTTCATTAGCATAGATTTATTTTTATTTTAATTTTTTATCTTTATTCTTTGAAATTTTCATATGGGTATTTTGATTATATTCACTTGTTTTTATTTTATATGTATGAGTGCTTTACCTCCTGTGTAGTGGATGCATATGCTTACGTACCATGTGTGCATGCAATGCACATGGAGGCCAGAAGCGAGCATCAAAACTTTGACAACTGGAGTTACAGCCAGTTGTGAGTTGCTAAATGGATGCAGGAACTGAATACAGGTCCTCTGCAAGAGCTCTTAACTACCGAGCCATTTCTCCAGTCCCATAAGCTTACATTGTATGTGATGTCTTCAGAACAGGCTTGTGTTCAATCTGAGAGTATTTAAACTCCCAAATCTGGAGAAGTGATGGTGGCAGGATTCAAAAGTGTGCAGTTCCAGGTTTATCTCAATGCCTGCAGTGGGAGCCCAACTGAAAACTTGGCTCTGTCTGTGAGTCTATCCTCTCTCCTCACTAACTCTGCTGTCTATCTTATTTTTTTCTTTAAAAATTCTATTATTTACATGGTTTGTTAGGTAGCTTACAGTTGTAAAGTTATGGTATTAATATAGCATATTATGAAGTATATTAAAAGTACTACAGTATGAATAGATTATACTTGTAATAAAAATAAGTAATTAAAATCAAGACTTCTCAGGAGTTATATCACTTCACCAGGAAAGACAAGATCTCTTGGAAAATGAACCTTATATGCTATCTCTTATTGCACAACAAATTATCCTTAAACTTAAAACATTAACACCCTTATCTCATCACTCCAGTGGATAATGACTTTAAGTTTTTAAGTGGTAGGCGCTCATTCAGAGTCTCTTCTGGCTCCAGGCTGTAGTTATCTGAAGTTGGTGGGAAGGAAATCTTGTTTCCAAGATGATTCTCGTGGCAGCTGGTAGGTGACCTCAGTTCCTCGTTCCTTGGAGTACTACACGAGCTGCTAAGGGACACCATGAGGTCGCTGCCGGATCCCTCCAGAGTTCTTTTGTCTATCTTACAGTGATTTTCTCTCACATTTACAGGGAAAGCTCTTGGCATGGCTTATTGAGTTTATTTCAAGGAATTATTAAACATAAGAAGACATGTAAAAATCAAATTGAGGTGGCTTTCTGAAGCTCAGGCACGGTGGTCAAGGTGTGAGAGCAGAGCTCAATCAGAATAGCAACTGATATATTATGAATCGAGAGGTAGCAACAACAATTAAGAATAATATAAAAATAAAAGAATCAACAGGCATCACTTGAAGAGGTTAGAGACGTTCCTCAGCAGGGATGACTTTGTGGCGTCTTTGAGGCTGGTTATATTTCACGAGCACCAAAGCAGATGGTTAGATGCAGCATTCAGCTTAATGTGTAGAAAAAGCAATCATTATGGAGTGAATCAGTTTCCTAAACTGTAATGCAGGGAATGCAGAACATTTTATTAAATATAAAATTAAATTTTATGACTACTGTGGATCCACTAAATGTAACTGACATTTTCATATCATCATTTTAAAATTCCTTGCTTCCAGATAAGTTATTAAGGAAAAAAAATAGACTGACAAAAAAAGTTCAGAGCCGGTTTCCTTTTCCTTTTTGTTTTTGTTTTTGTTTTTGTTTTGCCATTTTCTCATATTTATTTCAGTTTCTACCCACTTATTACTTATGTTGGTATTACAGAGAAAGCAAAGTAAGTATAGAACATTGTACTCCAGTATAGATGAGGCAGAAGTAGAAAGGCATATTTAATATTTAATAATTAATATTCATTATCATTTTTGGTGGTTTAAATAAGAATGGCCCCCATAAGCTTATATATTTGAATGCTTGGTCAACAGAGACTGGTATTATTTGAAAAGATTAAGAGTTGTGGCCTTAGTGGAGGAAGTATGTCACTATGGATGGGCTATAAGGTTTCAGAAGCACAAGCTAGGGCAAGTGGCTTTCTCTCTTACTGCTGCCTGAAGATCCAGAAACTTCTCCAGCACCATGGCTTTATGCCACCACACTCCCCACCAAGATAGTTGTTGCCACTCTGTATGAATTTGGCTGCATGAACTAGAGAGAGTGGGGCCTAAAAATAAGGTGGACTAAAGTCTTAGGCAACAGCCAACTTTATTCAGGGTACCAGACAACGTATATTCTGAGAGCTTCTGAATGTTAAGCAAGGTCATATGAGCAAACTCACTTGAGTTGAAGCTGTATACAGTCACAAGAGAAAGGTCACATAAGTTTAGACTGAGGGTAGACCAGTTTTAAAAACATCACTCAGAATACTAATGTGTAACGTGATGGGTTATCTGAAGTAAACCCAGTCCTGTTTACTACACCTGGGAGAGGCACAGAAGCACCTTCCCAGAACATACCCATGTTATGGAGGAACAGAAGTCACAAGACTCTTGTCTTGTTTACTTGGGATTTTCTCGCAAGCTCTCAGAAACCTCTTCACACAGCTACATTCATGGAGCAAGTTCCCACAGACAACAAAGGGCTGAACCTCTGCAACTATAGGCGAGCTCCAGTGAAATGCTTTCCTTTTTAAGAGTTGCAATGGTCATGGTGTCTCTTCACAGCAATAAAGATGGTCACATAGCTCAAGGCTTGAGCAGCCATTTATTGCTGATTGTGAAGATGGAAGAAAGGGTCATTCTGAAATCTGGACTAGGCAAGGACATGGATTCTCCAGAGCCTCTAGAGGAGATGCAGTCCTGAGGAGCAGCCTACTGTTATCACAGTGAAACACATTTCTAACTTCCAGAGCACTATTGTATTTTAAGCCATTAAACTGGTTATAGTATAAGGGCAGAAAAAAGTAAACGATTCTTAGATTTTTTTTCATCATTTGCATTATTTTGTATTTCCTTTCTATTGTTATTGAAGCCCCTTAGGGCTTCATTACCTTAGGGTAAATGAAATTGTCCTGTATAGATTTCATTCTGACTGGAAGTACATGTCTCAGAGGTTATCTACCACTTATTGCTTATAACACATCCATGGCATAGAAGTTATATACTTCATTTCTCTGGATAACAAACAGCTCTTACAGAGATTAAATAACTTGTCAAGGGCTGTAATTGTTATGATTAAGTGCTTCGGTGCCCTAGTGCAGACAGCATATGCATACAGCAATATCCACATGGAGGAACGTCATGCTACAAACCATACTCTAAACACTCTGGTAAATCTCACTGCAGAAAAATTTTAGCAAAGCTGAAATCATAATAAAATACAGTCTTAAGAATTTATTTTTATTTTGTAAATATGTGCATAGATATGTGCCTGTACACATGAGTGCAGGTGCCCACCTACACCAGAAGAGGCTGTTGAATCCACTGGAATTGGTTATACAGGCAATTGTGAGTATGGACGCTGGGAACTGAACTTGGGTCCTCTGTAAGAGTGGTACACTCTCTACTGATGAGCCCCTAAAACACCACTCCACAAAACATATAAAATATGTAGTCATACTTTTTCAGGTAAAACAGATAAAATTTAGACTCATATGCTTCTATGGCTTCAAAATGGGCCAAGAAATAACAGGTTGAAGCAATCTTACCAAATGGCTTAATATCTATCACCAGTAAGAAAACAAAACAATTTAACTATTTAACTAACATTTTCTCCAGTGTACATGTAATAATTACATTTTACAGACAATTTATTACATTCTTTTCCATAAACTTATTTCGTTCGAGGAACTATTAAGCTCCTAAGTCACTTAGGACTACAGAAAGTTTTACCTTTATAAAACAGAACGATAGCCTGCACATACTGGCCAGAAAATGTGGGAGGACGTACGGACTTCCTAACGTGATATTCTCTGATCATTTAGGAGGATTCAGCATTCCTTCCTTGCCTGTCTGTCTATATGTCTGTCTGTCTATCTCACAGGTGATGGTGGAGCCTTGAAACAGGTATAACATGTAAATGTCCTGAAGGAACTGTCCTACTGAAGTAAAATCCAAAAACGATTCTTGTTAAACTTCAGTGACTATTGAAAACACACACACACACACACACAAACACACACACACACACACACACACACACACATATTTTGCTCTTCAAATTCAAAGCCTACGAAAATATCTATGTGAATTGCTTAAGGAAGGAAGACAGACATGAAATCTCTCGTTTCGTGTTTCCCTTGTAGGCGATGAGTCCCTCTCTGTGTGCTGACGCCTAAAGGTGAGTGAACAAAAAGCTGCTTTAGCTTTGCCTGCACCTCTGTGTACATCTAGCTCATCTTTGTGCTAGGCTAGATTTCTTGGGATAAGAAGCCTGGATGATTAAATCTGCTTTAACACCCCTGCCACCTTCTCAAGATTAATATGTATAAAAATATCTCACACACTCCCCTCTGTAACCCCTGGACATTAGCCAGAGGACGAGCTTCCTCATACTCACTCTGAGCCAAGTTCTAGCATCTGCTCAGGGAAGATAATGCCAGAGCAGGTATGTTCTGGAGGAAGATGTGAGTCCCGAGAGACAGCATGAGACTTAGACCCAACCTGAGGACAGGACCCGGCATGAGACAGGCTTCAAATAAATGTTGAATGCCAAAAGAAGACAGAGGACACAAGCTGAGGTATATATTCAAAATTCACAGCATGGTGTAACTCAATTAGGCCAGGCAGGGAAAAAAAGAAAGAAAGAAAAGGAGAAAGAGAAATCAGGACAGAAACTACCCTCTCTTTATAGTAGGTATCATTACCCAGACACTGGCATCAAATGCTGAGCATAGCGAGGCAATAAAGGATGGAGATTAACCAGAAATATGAATTCCCTTTGCAAGTTAATTGGATTAAGGCTCTTCTAAATCATAGTTCCATCACTAATAGATTGTGTGACTTTCGTCACATGCCTTATCTTTGATTCACCTTCCTCATTTGTCAAATGGAGAGGAGAATAGTACTTCTACTCTCAAGGATGTTGTGAATATTAAATGAGTAATATATGTAAAAGGGTAGCATAGTGCCTAGAATTTATTACTTGCTGTGGTAGGCTGATTAAAGCCTCCCAAAAGACATTAGAATTTAATCCCTGTGGCATGTTTACTTTTGTGTGTCAATTTGTCCAGGCCACAATGTACAGATATTTGATGCAACTTTATTCTAGATATTTTTGTGCAGGTATTATTTTGGATGAGATTAACATTTAAATGTGTGGGTATTGAGTAAAGCAAATTACATGTCGTAACCAGGGTGAGCACCATCTCATCCTGTTGAAGGGGTTAATATAAAAAGCAGATGAGCTCCTCTGAGCAAGAAGGAATGTGCCAGAAGGTAGACTTTGCATTTGGTCTGAAGATCTTCCCAGTGTCACTAGCCTGATGATCTCCTTTATCATGTTTTAGACTGCTTCAAACTCTACTTCCATAAGGTAAGTCCTTAACATCGTTTAATTTTACCACCACCCCTAGGTCCCTTTCCTTCCTCAGCCTCCTTCACTTTCTCTTCCATACTACTGATTGCATTTCATCAAATCTCCCTCTGCCTCTTTCTTGTAAGAACTTTGCAATATTGCTATGGTCATCTTCATAACAGATTAGCCTCAAGTTACTAAATTAATTATCTTGCAAAGGTAATTAAAGCCCACCCCTGACACTTCACTTCCTAGTAACCACCAATCAGGAGGAAAGTGGAAGTTAAGTTTAAGGTTTGGCTCCCAGCACCGGCCAATTATGTTAAAGGCCATAATTACTCCCCCCAATCAAATGTATAGCAGGCTAGATAACCTCTTTTTTCCTCTATAAATATCTGCTTAAAATTGAGCCCGGAGCTGCTCCCTCCTGTTCTGCTGTGTCAGAAGTAGTGCTGTGGCCCACGCTCGACCTTGTACATAAAGACCCTAATGGGATTACGTAGGAGTTGGCTCCTGGTTTGGTCTTTTGGGTCTCACAAACCCTTCCTGGCACAACAATAATATGGCAGTTTGTGAACTCTATCCATTTCAAGAAATCAATTTAGACTCCATTTTCTCTTACGTCTTGGTGTTAAAATAATACCTTTGTCTTAGTAGCCTACAGCCAGTGAGAAATAGCTAATCATGGTAGGCATAGGAAAGACCTGGAAATCTTGAAACTCCTTCTTCACACACTCAATTATACAGAAATTGGTTACATTTCTACCTTTTTCCCAGCTGGAAGGGGGACAGAGGACAAAAAAAATGAAAGAAAGAAAGAAAGAAAGAAAGAAAGAAAGAAAGAAAGAAAGGAAGGAAGGAAGGAAGGAAGGAAGGAAGGAAGGAAGGAAGGAAGGAAGGAAAGAAACAAGAAAAGAAAGAGGAAGAGAAAGCAGAGGAGCAGAGGGGGGAAGGAGGGGGAGAGGAGGTGGAGGGGGGAGGAGAGAGGAGAGAGGAGAGAGGAGAGATGGGAGAGGGGAGAGGGCAGAGGGGAGAGGGGAGAGGGGAGAGGGGAGGAGAGGAGAGGGGAGGAGATCATAAATTTCAAGCAGTGTCTGTGCCATTGTCTGGTTGATGGCTGATATTTAATCTAGTGAAGTGAAGGCAAGAACAACCCTCATGGGGGAAAAGCAATCTGAAAAGGGAACTGAACTAAGCTTCTCCCTATGAATTTCCTGAAGACCGGTAAGGGAAAGAGCAAGGTCTAGGGAAGGCTATAGCGTTTGACATTACTGCCTTCATCTGGCCGGATTCAAGACGTCAGAATGTGGAGTGCGAGCTATTCCCTGGAGATCTCAGAATCCCTACACAAGTTTTCAGACTACTTTGTGGGACCGGAGAATGGACCTACCTACATCTTGCAAATAGAACAGTTATTCACTTTGCTGGGGACCAAGAAATGCCCAGAATGTTCATTATTCTTGCCAAAGTGAAGACATACTAGCAATATTTTTTAAATGAGAGAAAAGTTTTTCTTCTTTATTTTCCATAGTTAATTATAGATGCCTCTTTGTACCTGTGGAGGATGGTCCCAGGACCCAGATTCTGTGGTTTCCAGAAGAAGTTAAGTCTCTTCTGTTATATCCTATGAAATTTACACACTTCTTCCCATATAGTATAGTCAAGCCTGAGCTACTCATAACACCCTATATAATGTAAATGCTAAATACTTTTTTTATAATTATCTTTCAAACGAACTAAGGGGAGGAGAAAAAGTCTACATGCATCAGTAGAAAACAAGAATCAACAAAACCAGGAGTTGGTTCTTCGAGAAAATCAACAAGATAGATAAACCTCTAGCCAGGTTAACCAGAGGGCACAGAGACAGAATCCAAATAAACAAAATTAGAAATGAAAAGGGAGACATAACAACAGATTCTGAGGAAATTTAAAAAATCATCAGATCCTACTATAAAGGCCTATACTCAACAAAACTGGAAAATCTGGAGGAAATGGACAATTTCCTAGACAGATATCAAATACCAAAGCTAAGTCAGGATCAGATAAACCATCTAAACAGTCCCATAATGCCTAAAGAAATAGAGGCAGTCATTAAAAGTCTCCCAACTAAAAAAAGCCCAGGTCCAGATGGGTTCACTGCAGAATTCTATCAGACCTTCAAAGAAGACCTAATACCAATACTCTTCAATCTATTCCACAAAATAGAAACAGAAGGAACACTACCCAATTCCTTCTATGAGGCCACAATCACATTAATACCAAAACTTCACAAAGACCCAACAAAGAAAGAAAACTTCAGGCCAATTTCCCTTATGAATATCGATGCAAAAATACTCAATAAAATTCTTGCAAACTGAATCCAAGAATACATCAAAACGATCATTCATCATGATCAAGTACGCTTCATCCCAGGGATGCATGGATGATTCAATACCCAGAAATCCATCAATGTAATTCACTATATAAACAAACTCAAAGAAAAAAACCACATGGTCATCTCCTTAGATGCTGAAAACGCATGTGACAAAATTCAACATCCCTTCATGATAAAAGTCTTGGAAAGATCAGGGATTCAAGGCCCACACCTAAACATAGTAAAAACAATATAGAGCAAGCCAGTAGCCAACATCAAACTAAATGGAGAGAAACTTGAAGCAATCCCACTAAGATCAGGGACTAAACTAGGCTGCCCTCTCTCCCCCTATCTATTCAATATAGTAATTGAAGTTCTGGCTAGAGCAATTAGACAACAAAAGGAGGTCAAAGGGATACAAATTGGTAAGGAAGAAATCAAATTATCACTATTTGCAGATGATATGATCGTATACCTAAGAGACCCGAAAAACTCCACCAGAGAACTCCTGCAGCTGATAAACAACTTCAGCAAAGTGGCCGGATATAAAATTAACTCAAACAAATCAGTAGCCTTCCTATACTCAAAGGATAAACAGGCTGAGAAAGAAATTAGGGAAATGACACCCTTCACAATTGTCACAAACAACATAAAGTATCTTGGTGTGACTCTAACCAAGCAAGTGAAAGATCTGTACGACAAGAACTTCAAGTCTCTGAAGAAAGAAATCAAAGAAGACCTCAGAAGGTGGAAAGATCTGCCATGCTCATGGATTGGAAGGATTA
>CM052700.1:37922983-37942819 GCA_028551405.1 Uromys caudimaculatus
TTACATTTCCAATGTTTCCCCTTTTCTGGGTCTCCTCTTTGGAAACCCCGTATCCCCTCCCCCTCCCCGCCTCTGTGAGGGAATTCCTCCTCCCACCTACCCGCCCACCCATTCCCATATTCCCACCTTGACATTCCCCTTTACTGGGGCCTCTAGCACCCTCAGGCCCAAAGTCCTCTCCTTTCTCCCTGATGGCCATGGAGTCATCCACATTCCTGTGAGCTCCAGTCATGTGGGACTCTTTTAGAGTACAGGACTCAATCCCACCCACCCCCCCTTCGTTTCTTTGCTTTAAACTGGTTTTTCAACCATTCCCCTCCGGATAGTTTGAATTGTAACAGCTAAGGGGTGAGTTCAAATCCTAATTCTACCATTATTTATGTGCCTATGACACAGTTATACAATTGATTTTAAACTCAATTCCTTGGTCTCTATAATGTGATCTGTCCATTAAGGGTCTAAGAAAAGATGAAGTGAAATCTGTGTAAGGAGCATAGGCCAGTGCCTGACATGGAGTGGGTGTACGTCGGAGTAAAGTGAAGGCAGACTGAAGGTGTGTGGCTGATTTTCCTCCGTGGCTCCTGCTGTCCGCTCTTATGTTTATCCGAAGAGTTTCTACTAGAATAAAGCTGTTCTGTGTAGACAGTGTCCCTGTGTGGTCAACAAACAATGCATAGGCAACATTCTGTGTGCAGGGAACACGTAATAGACTTTAATGAAATTGACACTCCACGCCTTGCTGTTTCTGTGCAATGTTCTGATGAAAGTTCAGATTATATTAAAAGTAAGGCCACTGGAGTGCCAACGTTTGAAAGGATGGAACCCCCCAAAGCTCACACACTCTAAAACAAAGCATTAATACTCTCCCACCTCTGGTTTCTGGCCTCAGAGACCATGAGATGAATTTTCACTCTGATCCTTGCTTATAATTCAGAGTCTTTATTTTTCTCTACCCCGTAGCTGCTAAAAAGTAGATTAGAGGGAATCTCTGTTTATATTTAGCCATCTTGTTTCAACTCACAATCTTCTTTCTATATCCACTTGAGATTTTCATGGCTTGACATTTAGGCCTTCAAGAGAGGTCCTAATAAGGAAAGTTAACGTTGGAGACATTGCTAGTAGCAATGGGAGTTGCTCCTGGATTCTCCTTCTAGAACATGGCATGACCACATTTCTGTTAGTATGAAAGAGTATTTGAGGCTGAGTAATGTATAAAGAATAGAAGCGTGTTTTAGATTATAGATCTGAAGACGGGGAAGGCCAAAAAGAATGGCTGCGTCTGGAAAGGCATCGTGTTTCATTATAACATGGCAGGTGACCTATGAGGACAACCCATGGCAGAGAGGTCCCACACCTCTAGTAGGGGGAACAGAAATCAGAGCTGGCCTGCTCTACTACACCCTGCCCATATTCAATCAAGAGCTACTCTAGTCTCCCCAAAGCACATGGTTCTTCTTTAAACCCCATGGCTCTACACACTGTATCAATATCAAGAATGGGGCAAGCCACATCCAAACTGTAGCATCTGTGGTCTCACAGTCTGAGGATCAGTTATACAGACATGACAGTTGCTCAGAATGTATGACTTCAGAGGCCAGCTAGGGATGGCTCCCACATTCTACAGTGACTTCTGTCTTGGGAAGGTCATGGGCCAGTGAGAACTCCAATATACAGAAGTATTCAAGATTTATTAGGCAACAGCATGAATGTATCTAATACTACTAACCCGTACCCTTAAAATAACTAGGGTGGGAACTAGAAGGTGGCTCAGTGGGTAGGAACATTTGCTACTCAAGCATGAGAACCTGAGCTCATGTTATAGCATTGTGGTGATTTAAATAAGAATGATCCCCATAGGCTCATATATTTGAATGCCTAATCATCAAGGAATTGACTAGTTGAGAAGGATTAGGAGTTGTGGTCTTGTTGGAGTAGGCGTGGCCTTGTTAGGGGGAAGTCACTGAGGGTGAGTTTTGAGGTTTTGAAAAAAGAAAGAGAAAAAAAGAAGCCCAAGCCACCATGATGAGGGACTCTTTCATCCTGCTGCCTATGGACCCGGATGTAGAACTCTCAGCAACTTCTCCAATACCATGCCACCAGGCCCCCACTTTGATGAAAATGAACTAAATCTCTGAAACTGTAAGCAAGCCTGAATTAAATGCTTTATTTTATAAGGGTTACTGTGGTCATAATGTCTCTTCATAGCAATAGAACACTGCCTAAGATAAGCACTGTTATGGACATGAGGGTGCTTATAACCCTAGATATGCTGGGGGCAGATGGGAGGAAGATCAGGGATTGCTAGTAGCCAGCCTAGCTCCAGATTCAGTAAGAGACTCTGTCTCAAAGGAGTAAACTGGAGATAGATAGACAAGAATATGCACTGTACATACATACATATAACACACACAGACACACACACAAAAAAAACCACACATACACACATATACCAAACATACAACTCTTAATGTGAGTCAGATATAACAGCATATGCCTGAAATCTCAGTGACTGGAAGACTGAGGCAGGAACATTGTGAATTTGAGGCTAGCCTGGGATACACAGAAATTTTGAGACCAGCTTGTACTACATAGCAAGACCCTGTTTCAGAAAAAAAAAAAAAGGGAAAATAGTAATTAATTTTATACTATGTATGTTGCATCATAATTTTTAATGTTTGTGTGTTATTTAGAGGTGCATGGATCTCTTCAAAAACTCTAATCTCCACACACACACACCAAAAATATACTCTGGCAGCTTTATAAGCTTCATAGCCTATTAAAAGTGTAGGTGTTGTGTTGAAAGTCCTGGAAAAAAAACCTATCTCAGTTTCCTTTCAAATCTCACACTCTATGATTTATCTGGATAGATCTGAGGGGGAAAGGGTATTTGCAGTGGAGAGGAGATAGAACCTAAGAGCTCTATGCTCTGAAAGCCTGTCCCCGTGGGCTGTCAGCCTCTGCTTTTCATCAGCAATAAAACTTGCCCACAGACATTTTTATCATGTCCTGCTGGAACAGATCAAAAACGTATATATCAGGTGGATTTATTTCCATATATTTTCAATGACTTGGCAGGCTCTTCTTACCTGAAATATGACTGGAGTGATTTCATCATGTTTGTAATGTAGCCCACTTCGTGCATCCAAATGATAAATGGCTGATCCACAGGTTGGTAAGTAAGGAAACAGACATCTGCCATGCCATATAGTTTACATTAATCAGTTTTATGTGATGTGCCATGCATCCTAGAGCCTGGAAAGAGGTTACGGTGCATCTTGGCTATACCACTGGCTCCTGAGAGTGTTTGGGCTCTTGTGCTGCCTGCTACGGGTTTGTCTATTAGGAAAATCAGTCTCAGGGCTTTGTGTTAAATAGTCTCAGGATACTCAGACATCTGGTTCCATTCCCCAAGGTAGCATTTGGGAAGGCAGGGGTGAGCACTGTAGTCTGTGTGTATATCTGAAATCAGTACTTCAAATTTCTCATGTTACGGTGTGTGAGGTTGGGTTGGTGGACTCCTTATGGGCCAGATTCAATGAATTGTTACTCCTGCAATTTAAAAAAGTCAAAGGCTGTACTCACCTTCAATGCTTTCACTTTAGAGGATTTGTGTGTCCTCTCATAGAAACAAAGTAGATTGAGTATTGGTTTCAGTCATAATTAGCTTTACTTGTCAACTTGACACATCTGGGTAGAAGAAACATCAAGAGAAGAATTACCTCTATCAGAATGGCCTGTCACAGCTCTTGTAGGGGCATTTTCTTAATTGATACTTGATTTAGGAGTGTCCAACCCCCTGTGGGCAATGGCATTCCAAGGCATAAAAAAAAGTTAGATGAAGGTAAGCCTGGATGCAGGCCAATGGGCATCATTCCTCCTTGGTCCCTACTTCAATTCCTAGCTTATTGTTTCTGCCTTGAGTTCCTGCCATGACTTTCCTGGATGATGGACTACCACTCTAAGCCAAATAAACCCTCTCCATCCAAAGATTTTTTTTGCTCAGTATTAAAATATGTATCATGGTATTACTTAGTAGTATACAGAGGTCATGTTCTAAATCTGACAAACCAACAAAGCCTATAGCAAGTTTTCCTCTTGAAATCTCAAAACAAACAATCAAAAACAAACAAAAAAAATCACAAAGATCTGGTACATATGGAAAACCAAGATGAATTAGATCATGGTCATGACTTTGACTGAGCATTATCTGGACTAGCATGCTTTTTGCTTTTCTATTTGGCCAGGAAGAGAAAACTGAAATTGAGTCAGGTGGCCCTCAGTGCTATGTCTCTTATGGTTGCTATATTTGGTCGAATCTAAGCCATGTCCATCTTTGTAATCAAGGTTCACTATGGGAGCCTTTCCATAAACACTAGTATTTAAAGATCTATGTCTATATTGTAAAACGTCATTAAAGCAGATCCTAAAGGTGTGCATCAATAAAAGATCTAACAGGTCATTCTTGTCTCCATCATAGGCTCTTCCAGAGCACATACCCACTGAACAGTATAGTCTATAGAATAGCAGATAAGATAGTCTATTGTATATAGATTTTAAATAGTTTGTTGAAACTTATTTTATCATTTGCTAAATACACTTTTTTAAAGCTTTCCTTTGATTTTGCTCCATTCAAAGAGATGTATTTTAGGCTAGGTTGTGAAATTTCTGTAAAGAGGCAGTGCTATGTAAGAAGTTGATGTTAGCTCACTGGGAAAATAGAAGTTGAATAGGACCTGGAGGAAGGTGATGTTTAAATATTCAAAGACTGAAAGACTTCTCTGCCAGAGGAAAGGACCAGAAAAAGCTTACAGGTGGCTACAAGTTGCACGCATCAAAGTACCACTACACAACTTGTTTGTAGGCAAAGGTACAAAAGGTTTGGAACCTGTAATTGCATGGCTTGAAGGCCACACTGTGGGTTTTAATTATTGTGAAGAGAATGCGTGAAACTTCCCTTGGTTTTTTAAGTGAAAGAGAAAGGAAGAGCACCGAAATCTTAAGAGTATTAGAAATAGCAAGTCAGGAGACTGACGAACAAGAAGCACAGATCTGAAATCACCAAGATGTAGAAGTTGGAGGTGCAGTGGGGCTGTGGAGGTAGCTTCCTAATTAAAAGTGACTTTTTCCATTCTCTGCACCCACGTCAGGAAGCTCATGAGTCTGTATCTCCAGTTCCAAGGAATGTGATGCTCATTTATCAACTCTGACGGCACCTGCATTCCTCTGGTACATATTTCCACACGTACATATAAATAAAAATAAATTTTAATTGATGTGGAAAGGAAAGGCAAAGAGGAGGAAAAGATATTCTGTGTAGACCACCACAAAGTTAACGGTGAAAGACAATTTAGGTTGATATGTGTTTATCTCTCCAGAAAAATTTTTGTATCCCCAGAGAGAAGAGACTCTGCATTTCTGTCTCCTCAAATGACTTGTGGATCAAATCAGAACGTAAACAAATGTCAATGCTGTATCAATCTGCTCCCTGCCCACACATTAATTTTCTGTCTGTGACTTGTAACTGTTGTTTTGACATGGGAAGACTATAGGTCAGCATGACCAAGGAACTGAAGACTTTTTCTTTCTGGGTCATATTAACATGGATGACCAGCTAAACAGAAACATGGAGAAGGGCATTGCTAGCAGACTGGAAAATTGGTTTGCTGTATAGGTAGCAGCCTGGAGGATTTCTATGCTTTGCTTTGCTTGGTTATTGCCTTTTAGTGAGTTGAAGAACAGAAAGCTAGAAGTGATCCTTTGATCCATCCTTTTAATATTATGAGACTCCATGATGCTGTGGCTAGATTTTCAGGCTCTTTGCTTACAGCTTTCTGAGGTTAGGGGATCACTGCTCTGTCATGCTTTGACTGTTCTCACTGTTTAAAACTTCAGCAGCTGTTAGCTTTCTCTGTATTTTCTGTGCCACAGAAACATACTCACACACACACACACACACACACACACACACACACACACACACACACACACACACACACAGCCTGTCTGCTACCATCTTCTTAGGTTTGTGAGCCTTTGAAAACCTTAGTTACTTAAAAAATCAAATGGAAGGTATTTGAAAGTATCTTGGAAGATGTGGTTAACATGTCAGACACATGCACTAGGACTCACACTAAGGTCAAATCCAAACCTAAATAGAGAAAATTTCCATTTCTTTATTTGCATTCTTTCTTTCATTCTTTCATCCTTTTCTTTCTGTGACAGACTCTAGATAGATATACCAGGCTGGCCCAAAACTTGCAATTCTCCGGCCTCAGTTTCAAGAGCACTAGAATTATAAAGAATTCAGTATTGTGCCTGGCTGTCACACACACACAAAAGTTAAGCTAAAATTTTACATTTGCTGTAGCTGTCCTCAGTCACCATGGCAATCCACACAGAAAAAGGGACATAAGAGAGTCAAGGGTCATCTCATGCTTTGGTGCTTCTTGGTTTTATTGTGCTACTGATGAACTCAGCTTAGTATTATTTGACAATCTGCATTTTACTTATCACTAGAGTCATCTGGGGATTAGATGATAATATGAAAAATAACAGATATATTCTGAAACATTTAGCTGAAGCAGTAGGAAGGGAACAATTATTAAAAGCCACATTGTAAATCTATCTCTTTATGAAAGACAACCCCAGGTCCTGTTGCCATCTCCAGCCTCTTTGCACAGATGAACGGGAACGAAGTAAGAAATAGAAAGCTTTCAACCGTTTTGAGTTCACTTCTAGGTCTGGACCATAGGATGGAAAGATGTAATCTAATGCAGTAAGGATAGGAGATTATCCACCATATTTCTTTTCTGTAATATGAGGAAGTTACTCTCCTCTACAGTGGAGTCAGCTGTTATTTCTCTAAGGCTTTCTTTGTTGGTCCATGATTTTTTAGCTCAGTCAAATAACCAGCTATCGATATGAGCATAATTAGGCATAGTCTCAGAGAAGCCATGGTCCCCACATTGTCAGGTTTTCTAGATTTCTTGTCCCCTATCAGTACTCTCTACAAATCCTGGTATATCACAGTCCTTTTCAAAATAGGGTACTTGGTATCAAGCTAGCATTAGTGTTAACTAATGAAATGGGGACACCTGGTATGAGCTAAATACAGTGCTCTTATTAACAGAATCAGAGAATGCGTTGGTTTGCATAAGCACACGTTAACCATGTTTCCTGGTCCACATATCCATGGTACATTTGTGCAGTTTTATCATTTGCACTTCAGTGAGAGTCTGTACCTACATCCCCAAATAATTTTATTTTAGTGTTGAAAACTCCTTAATGTTTTCTAGCTTGTTAATAGCAAAATCCTATTTAAAGTTCTAAAGATGATACAGTACCTAGCACAAGGTTCTAGGTTCAATCTCTACCACTGCCACAAAAAGTCCTTTTCAGATGCCAGACATAAGCTTCTAATCAGAGGAGAATCCCCCACCAGCCTGCCTGGTTTTGTTCTACTCTGTAAGAAAGCATCTGATGTCAGCATTGAGAGACTTTGGAAAAGCAGCAATGAGTCCAGCATGAACAGAACACCTGACCGATATCTCCCTTCATTGTGAAAGGGACAGAACTTCACATCAGGCATTTAAATGTGACCATTCAGAACAGTTTAAAGATACAAATCTAAATTCAACCTTATAACACGTCCTGGTTGGCTTAATACCTGATCGAAGTGGCTCACAGGGTGCACGTCTGTGCCTGCTGTGGATGTTACTCCCCTGGAGGGACCAGCATTTCCATAAACTCATTCAAGGAATTTAGTGCTCCAGAAGCGCTTGTATTTTTCAAGCTTCCAAACCTGCCCCTGAGGTGCCATAAAAGATTAAGCTTGCCTCATTTTCAGGAAGTAGATTTCTTTTAAAATTCTCATTTCAAATGTATGTAATAAAGCATTCTGATCTGCCCCATGTGTAAAAGAGAAAAAAAAAAGAGAGAGAATAGAAATCATGAAACAGAAAATATTTTTTTAAAACGCTTGAGCCGGGCAGTGGTGGTGCACGCCTTTAATCCCAGCACTTGGAAGGCAGAGGTAGGTGGATTTCTGAGTTCAAGGCCAGCCTGGTCTACAGAGTGAGTTCCAGGACAGCCAGGGCTACACAGAGAAACCCTGTCTTGAAAAACCAAAAAAAAAAAAAGCTTCTCCTCCAGTGTTGGGGGTGGATTCCATTATTCCATTGTGTAATAATTATGTTTTCTTGATGTTTTCATAGTAAGTAGCCTGGCTCTTGCAAGACTTCAGTATTTTAGCAGCATAATGGTTGCTTTGGAAGGGATGAGCACCCATTATAACCAGAGAAGGAAGATCCCAGAAAAATGAAATTCAGAAAATGCAAGGAGAATGTATTTTCCATTGCTAATTTGTTTCATAGCTGTCTTTGTAAAAAAGAGAAAAGGAGAGTTTTGTTTTCAGCAAAAAAAATGGAAAATGAAAATGAGTTCATTTAGAAGCATTCTAAAATGCAAATCCCTCAAGCTCTGAAGCTGCACTTGAGGTCTCTCACAGATCCCTCTGGCTGGATGTGTACCTGAGCCTGTGACTTGGTAAAGTGTATGCCACAGCACACAAGCTCTGCATAACATCAGTAGATGTTGTCTGTCCTTTAAATGTTCTTTTGGCAAGTAAAAATATACAATGCTCAAAATTAAAGATTAACCAAATTTTAATCCTATAGAGCCAGTCCTGCACACGCTAATTAGCCAAAAGATTTCCTCTAACACCACATAAGGAGTAGGGGAGGTGGTTCAGTCCATAAATTCATAATGTGCTTGCTTCAATCGGAAAGCCCCAGAATCTGTGTTTTTTTTTTTCTCTCTCTCTCTGAAGCTCACTGGTCATCCAGACCAGCTGAGTCAACAAGTCCCAAGCCAGTGAGAGACCCTGTCTTTAAAAATAGGTGCCTGAGATTTGACAGTTGAGGTTATCCTCTGGCCTTTACATGTCTCTCTCTCTCTCTCTCTCTCTCTCTCTCTCTCACACACACACACACACACACACACACACACACACACACACACCAGGAAGTGGTAGGGAGGTCACAAATACTTTGAAAGCAAGAACCTTGCTTTCATGTCAACTCATTCAGGGATGGGTCTTCTAAAGATACTCTCTAAGAAACTCTAGTTATGTCAACCCCTAATGTTTGAATCCTGTAGCTCAGGAAAAAGTTCTTCTGTTCTTCTGAGGTCATCCAGGTAATGTCATTGAAATAGGAATAAAATTGCAGATGTCCTGATTCGTGGTACAGCTTTCTCCTCCCCTGTACGTGGTCACTGCCTACCTGTTTTGTAGATTCTCCTGTGATAATGGCACCTTTGAAAAATTCCACTCTTTTCAATGTTCTGGAAATTGTCTATGAGGCCCAAGAGGTATGTAATACCCTAATTTATGCTTTCCATCTCATATATGAATATTATATTATGAGAGTGCTTATGTACTTACAGACATCAATACATCCCCATTTAGTATGATTCAACTCACTGATTCCGCCGTCTTAGAAAAGGTAATATGCATTCAATAGACACTATAGATGAAATGTTGAATATTGACCTTAGGCTAGTTATATGTGGTTAATACTCTCTTGAGAGATACTGGGCAGTAGCAGCCAGCCAAAGCTATGTGAGGGTTCAGCTGACAATATGTAGTGCAGTATGCTTCATGCTGCTTGCTGCTTAGCCTGGATACTGAGTACAATGAGTATTTTGAACAGATTGGCTTTATGAGATTTTCAACACCTAATGAGTTCTGTGGTAAGCAACTCTCTGATAAGTTAAATGTAACTCGAACTGTATAAATAAATGTGATCCATTGTAATAGAGCTCACAATCCTGATTGCTTCAAGGGTCAGAAGTTAATGCCAAGGAAACACATTAGGTTTCGCTAAAGTTTCATAAAAACCTGGGTTCTTTGATACTAGTTCTGTTGTTTGTTTGTTTTTTTTTAAATATAATCTTTAAGTTTAAACTTTGCTGAGGAGTTTAGATTAAATTAGAAGATACACCTATGGTCAGAATGCAGCCTATTGACAGCCCATCTGTCACTGCTTAGTGTTTAAAACTTGGCTTGATTCTCTATTTACTCTGTGGGTCACAGTGGTGAGAAGACCCCACATTTCTTTAGAAGAATCAGATATTCAAGAGACCAGGACTTAGCTTCGTAGGGAATTACAAAACTGCCTTCCAACACGGCTATACCGGTAGTATTAAACTTGTTAGCTCTGCCTGTCACTGGAGACGGTCTCACCAAGTGACTTGGTATAGGAAATGTTTATATCAGGGCCCTGGGCCTCAGAATACCCAAGGATATGTATTTGGTTAATTTCCAGAGTTCAGGATCACAATGTAAAGTAACTTCTCACAGGAGTTTGGCAGGGGACAACAGGCCTTCATGAACAATCTGTTCTCATTTAGTTAGGCAGAAATTCATTTTCCTACCACTATCTCTGGAGAAAGCTGAGCAACATAGACTGTTAAAGATTTCCCCTTCGTGCTTTAAAAAAGCTCAAAGCTCAATCTCTAGTGTTAGCATAGGAAAATTGATCTGAGTTCAGATTCAGATAGAACTAGAAGATTCTAAAACTGGATGGTGGCAAACTTTACTTCTTAACCTTTGTAACCATCTTTGTATATAGCTGAAGTGTGATATGATCGTGCATTTGAGGTCAACCCAGGCTGTATTATGAGACTCAGTTTCAAAAATGGATGATGAGAGGGTAGGAGACCTAATTTTCACTATTAGATCATGTGGATGGAATCTTGATCAGATTTGAAAAGTTTTCAGGGCCACTCTCATATAGTCACAAAATCTCCTCAGAACTCAGTCCCCAAGCAACTACAGTTTAATGAATTTGCAATAACCAGACCTTTATCTCTTACACAGTTCCAGAATTCACAGCCCCCAACTCAGCACTTGTAATGGTTTGAATATGCTTGGTGCAGGGAGTGGCACTATTAGTAGGTGTGGCCTTGTTGGACTAGGTGTGTCACCATGGGTGTGGGCTTTAAGAACCTCATCCTAGCTGCCTGGAAGCAAGTTCTTCTCTTACCACCTTCAGATAAAGATGCAGGATTCTTAGCTCTTCCTGTATCATGCCTGGCTGTGTGCTGCTATGCTCCCCTCTTGATGATAATAGACTGAACCTCTAAACCTGTAAGCCATCCCTAATTAAATGTCCTTTTAAGACTTGCCTTGGTTATTGTCTTAGTCAGGGTTTCTATTCCTGCACAAACATCATGACCAAGAACCAAGTTGGGGAGGAAAGGGTTTATTCAGCTTACACTTCCAATTGCTGTTCATAATGAAAGAAAGTCAGGACTGGAACTCAAGCAGGTCAAGGAGCAGGAGCTGATGCAGAAGCCATGGAGGAATGCTGCTTACTGGCTTGCTTCTCCTGGCTTGCTCAGCTGGCTTTCTTATAGAGCCCAAGACTACCAGCCCAGGGATGGCACCACCCACAAGGGGCCCTCCCCCCTTGATCACTAATTGAGAAAATGCCTTACCACTGGATCTCATGGAGGCATTTTTTTCAACTGAAACTCCTTTCTCTGTGATAACTCCAGCTTGTGTCAAGTTGACACAAAACTAGCCAGTACAGTCATGGTGTCTGTTCATAGCACTAAAACCCTACCTAAGACAGCACTGCTTTAAGCTTTCTTTAGATTTGCTGATATTTACAGAGACAGTGACAAGAGCTCTGTAGAGCTACTTTGTCTCTTGATCTCCACTAGTTTGACTGCAGGGCCTAGAGATAGAAGAGAAAAGACTCCAGAAAGCTGCCTTCTAACCAACACACACACACACACACACACACACACACACACACACACACACACACACACACACAGAGAGAGAGAGAGAGAGAGAGAGAGAGAGAGAGAGAGAGAGAGAGAGAGAGAGGACAGACAAAATGTCTGTTCTACACCTCAGCTTTCTGTTAATAAGTATGATTAAACACTTATCTTAATTTTGGTAGCTTAATATAGTCCAAATCACATACATTCTCTAAACTTAAGTTTCTTTGTTGCTAAATGCATGAGACAAATGGCCTAGTTCATCATGGGTTTTTCATAAATATCAATAATAAGTCAACGTAAGCTATCACAAGATGATCATTCTATTAGCTGAACTAACAGTCATCTGTTGACCAATTCTATGTTCTAGGTGCTATGAACCCATAGACAGTCGCTAATGTCACCATTAAAGAACTAAGTCAACTCCAGTATTTCTTCCAGATAACTTATTATTGCAATCAAATTTATTATGCATGTGTGATTTGTACTGGTCAATATTAAGAAACAGCTAAGGCAGCCCTGCCTAGAAATACTCTCTCAGGTGGGTATGTTCAGTGTCTTTTCTAGTACAGCCCAATCTCCATGCCAAATGTAGTGAGGAGGTGTGCATTCAATTTTATTTATTTATTTATTTATTTATTTATTTATTTATTTATTTATTTATGTCTAATCCAAACTTGCCTTGAAATCAATATATTGATGAAGATAATCTTGATTCTCTGATCTTTCTGCCTCCATATTCCAAGCATTTGGTTTAAATGCATGTACCACCATACCTGGTTTTTTGGAATCAGGGCCTGGTGCATACAAGGCAAGCCACACTGCAGACTTAAGCATTCGATTTTATGTTTTTACATTTATGTGGCCACCCTTTGTGGCTACCATATGGGTCTACACAGAGCAACTAGAACCTAAGAAGAAGGTAGTAGTGGCAGGAAAACTACAGGCCCTGAAGTCTTACTGAAGAGATGTCTTTGCAACTTGGTATCAGCAAGACTGTCTATGGTTTTTATTTTACTGTCTTTTCTGTAGTTAACCTCAGAATGTGGTGTTTCTAGGCTAAGTTAACAAAGCTCTTTCCTAAAATGAAGAAAGAAATAGTTTCAAAGCCCTTGGCTCTTCAGAGTACAATTATGTGTGATTGCAAAAAAGGAATCCAAAGATTTATTAAACATATTTTGTTCATTGATGCTTAAATTTTTCATTATGTGTGTTTGTGTATGTGTATGTATGTAAATATGTGGGCCATAGAACACATGTGAGAGTCAAAGGACAATGGGTGGGAGTCAGTTCTTTCTTTCCATAACATGGGGCCCAGGGATCAAACTCATGTGGTCAAGCTTCGTAGCAGATGCCTACCCCACTTAGGTACCTTGCAGTCACAAATTGGTTTTTAAAATGGTTAAAAACAAAAGTATTAAATGAAAACAAATGTATTTCCTTCCAAGTTCTTCACTGAAGGGCTATAGTTGTGAGTTATTGGGAAACAATGTATTTGGTGCCTTAAATCCTATACATTCCCTACAGCAGAAGTTGCTAAATGGAGCTATAGAGAGCAGATCAGGGCCTGGGTCTGGTGTTTCAAAATTCTTGGCCTCTTATTCAAGAATAAAATAGAAGTGCACACAAATTGCAAGACACTAAGGAAACTTTATTCAAAGTAAGCAATAGAAAAGATCAGAATACACTAGAAGAAAAGCGTGTCCCCCGTGAGTGAGGATGCTCCAGATCCCTGCTTAGTGTTTTTGGCTTTCTTCTATGAGGGCTAAAAGAAGAGAGAGTTTGGTTATTAATAGGTTGGTTTGGAACTTTCTTTATTTTGGTTAACACATTAGAATATATATATATATTCTTTCCCTACTGGGAATGTCCCTTCCTGTATGCATCTGAATTTTGACTACTATATGTCTGCCTAATGCTTATGCATAGGATGGTAAATAGGGGATTCTTTCTAGTTTACTTTAGGACACAATTTTACGTTACTGTTCAGACCAGATAGACCTTTGCATTTTTGTACTCAGACAGAAATAGAATATGACTAAATTGAATCTAAGTTTGATGGTTGTTGAAGGCAAGAGAAAATGAGTCTATTGTTCTGAGTGGAGTGTATGTGCAGCTCAGTACAGGTGCAGTCACCTGTATACATGTGTGCATCCCGCTACAGATGTGACCACCTATACATGTGTGTGCACCCTGGCAGCGAATCATGCTACCGAGAGTATTATTAGAAGAGGCATGTGCATAGCTCAAGCCAAGTGGAATCCAAGGTTGCTATTCCCTATGTCCCCTGCCTCAGAAAGTTAGCCCATCTTCCTGAAAACTCACACTCTGAAAAGCCTGTTATAACTAAATGGGCTCTGAATTTTACACACACTCTTATGTCAATTCAGAGCAACTTTTACAATGCAGGAAAATGGTGAAATTTCTCTCTTATTAAATTGAAGTGGCATGTGTAAGAGAGGCCAGTGTGCTTTAGATGTCTGCCCAGATTTGGAGCCTGGTTTATCACTTCCCTGTGAGCCTTTGGGCAAATGCTGCTCTGCCTCAGTTTCTTCACTGTCTCTCTAAAGTATGGTCCTTGGATCATTGCACACATTTACATAGATAATGTGCATAAAGCTTTCAGAGAGTAAGGACATACAACATGCTACCTAATGCATTCTGACAAAAAGTAAAAACACAAATGAAAATAAGTACAATTCAGTAGAAGATTATAGATTATGTGTTTTGCACTAGCTTAGAGTGACAACTGCTGCCAGGGACTACTCAATTTCAGGACTTCCCTTGTGTGCTAAAGAAGAGGTTTTAGCTCATCCCAGCGTCTCAATGCAAAGATGCTAAAAAAAAAAAAAAAAAAAAAAAAAAGCAGGAAAACTGATTCTGCCCTCCAAGTTCTTGCAGTTTCTGTCAGCTTCCTGCATTCCATGGCTTGTGGTCCCATTTTCACATCACATCAACCATGTTTCTGTTGAAGCTTTTTCCATTCAGACAGACAACCATGGTTTTAGGAAGCACTTGTGATTATATTGGCCCACACATGGAGTCCTCAATACTTTCCATTTCAAGATACTTACTTTAAAGACATCTGTAAAGTTCCCAAATTTCCACAAAAAGTACTCACAGGGCTTGAAGACTGAGGTGTGTGGGGCCATCCTTCTACCACAGAGTGATCGGAGATTGACAAACAGTATGGATGGGATAGGGCATTGGATCAGACCTACCTGCTTTACTCAGAGTCGAGTTTCTTGTAGAGCAAGCAATTCAGAATAAGCATCATTTGGTCAGTACTCAAGCTTGAACATACAGAGTGGGAAGCAGCCTTGGTAATAGTTCTAATGCACAACTCCAGGGTTAAAGTCAGAAGCTGGGGAAAGTGAGGGCGCACAGAGACCCTTTCCTGCTCTTGGGAGCAGCTGACTTGCGTTTATTCTTTGTCCAAGAGAAATGTCACTAAGAGACCTATCCATTCTTTGAAGGTTAAATTATCATTTTTAATATCACGCTGTATTTAACTTGTTTGGTATTACCATTCTTCAAAATGGGACTTAAAAGATGACTTGCAAAAGTCACTATGCCACTTAAACAGGATTTAAAAGATAAGGTGTTTGTCCTAATTTTGTTATCCCTAAGTAACTTTTGCAGAAGAGGGGAGGACACAGAATATGTAGAATAGGGAACTAAAGGGCTCATACCTAGCCTCTATCCAGCCACCTGCCACTTAACACTAACACACAAGAGCAGTACATATTAGGTAGAAGTCGACAAAAAGCTGGGCAGTGGTGGCACATGCCTTTAATCCCAACACTCAGGAGATGGAGACAGGCAGATTGGATCTCTGAAAGTTTGAGGCAAGCCTGGTCTACTTAGTGAAGTTCCAGGACAGTCAGGCTACACAAAGCAACCCTGTCTTGAAAATGAAAAACAAACAAACAAAAGTCAACAAAAAGTATATAAGAACTATATAGGAAGAGGTTGTGCAAAGGACATATCACCTAGGTATGGACTGGACTTGTAAAATGTTGAAAAGCATAGTGCTATCTAGGAGCAGACGCCACAGCCTTCACTTTCTAGAGGACTTAGAGATATTGGAAGGTCACTAAAAGATCCCATAGGAAATATTGCAATTGAGACTAGTGGCCACATTCCAGAGTATACACCAGTCAGGTGGACTCCATCATGCCAAGTAGAAAGTATGAGTTGTTTCTGACCCTAAATCAAGGAACCTGGCTGCAGAAAGGTTCTGCAGTGTGAGGAGAATCAGTTAGTTAGCAAAATGTGAAGATTGAGTTATTCACTCTACTGCCTGGGTAGAATGGAACTGAAATTTACAATTTACATGTGCTACATCCAGAGCAAGGGAAACTGTGAGAAATCCTTGTAGCTTTGTAGGGATGACAACCTGCTGGAGGACAAGAAAGAAAGAAAGAAAGAAAGAAAGAAAGAAAGAAAGAAAGAAAGAAAGAAAGAAAGAAAGAAAGAAAAGAAAGAGAGATAACAGTGGCAGTAAGCTTTAAGATGCCAATGACTAGAGCAGGGCTGTGTTGGGTGTTTTGGGAGAGAGACGGGGGCTTATATAGAAAGGGAGGCCACACAAAGGGACTGGTTTAGGAACAGTGACTAAATCCATATGCTAAATCTAAACACAAGCCTAAAGGTTCAAGAGAGTTCCCTACAGAAACAAAGAGAGAAAGAGCTCACAGTGGCAAGAGCAACCAGTTGAAGAGTAAAGAGCAGGCATCTCATTCCTTAGTGAAAGGTGACAGTGAGATCATTTCAGCAGGGAATTGTATCACAATACTGGTACATCCAGCACAGTGTGGGGAAGGGGAGCATGGAAGGGGCTGAAATCAAGGCACAAATTTGTCATATTTTAACCCATGAAAAGGATATACACCAATGGGCAAGGCCATTGATTAAAGTCCAAGAAATTTCCCTGTTTTGTTTGTTTGTTTGTAAGTTCCTTAATAATTTTTATTAAAGAGAAAGGAGAAAGTTTGTACTACTGGCAAATGTGTTTTAGAAAAAGAGGAATTCATGTTATTGACATCCTTTTGTAAAGTCAAATTTTCTAGTAGAAATGGCACATACAATTAACATTGGTTTTTATGTACAAGTTTGGGGGTGTTTTCTTTTTTAAATTTCCAGTTGAGTATTTTTAAAAAGAATTCATTTTTTGTATACTTTCATTTTGTTCTTCACTGACAGAAAGGAGAGGGAGAGCAAGAGGGAAGGAGGGATGGAGGAGGGAGGGAGGGAAGGAAGGAGAGAGAGACAGAGGGATCACGGTTCTCAAAATGTTGCACACACACACACACACACACACACACACACCTTTCTGTGTAAATATCAACCACGCCATCTTGTGGCTTGTATGTATCTGCATTCCTGATTAAAATCACAGTTTGAACTGCACACACACTAAAATGTCTTATTACCTTCAATCATTAAATAAAATATGAATTCCTGAAATGATGAACATTGACTCTTGTGCAGTGTTAATGAACTAGATTTATATTGTAAAATATTTATTGTGAGATGAAGGGCAATTACAAAGGGCAGATACAAAACCCTTGCCAGACATTTATACCTTAATACAAGCTTATGAACTTGGAAACAATTGTTTTATGTTCAGCCTGAAGCCGTTTCCTTTCATACTCTCTGTATCATCTCCTCTGTTTCTTTGTGCTTATTTCTTATGCATTTTCATTATTTTGTTTTCTGCTCTGGTCTATATTAGAACGTAATAGACTCCTTGGGTGAGAGATTTCTATTTGAGTGTTTCCCCATTACATACCCAATACCTAACACTATCCCTGACACGCAGCAGGCACTCAGCAAGTATGTGCCAAATTATGGTAACTAATAAAGAAGGCTGAATAACTAAAACTTATCTGTTAAATAAGACTAATGAGAGCACTTTGTACGAAAGCATAAATTAGAAAAATCTCTGTGACGGGTGTGAGCTGATGTTTGCTCAAAGAATTCAGTCAAACTGGTTTAAATACATACTTCTAGTACTGTCAAAAGATGCAGCAATCCAGGTCATGTTGCTGAAGGCAAGGCTGTCAGGATAAGGCATCCATGATTCAGTGATATGTCATTAGTCATGAGAAGCCCTCTTATAGAAGCTGTGGTCTTTACCAATGAACTGGTACCTCTTTGAATCAACAGTCAACTTAGAACATCTGGGAAATTCACATTTTGATGTTTGCCAGAGTCTATGGGGTTATTAAGTGACATTTGGATAACCGATTTAAGCCCTCCACTTGCTGACTGAGCCAATTTCCTTGCATAGAAAGCAAGTGCCAAGGTCTCTCTTTGTGAATATGAACTTAGGTCACATCAAACATGCCTTTAATGGTATCCAATTTATACTTTGAATTCTGATTAGTGCTGTTTACACACACACACACACACACACACACACACAGAGAGAGAGAGAGAGAGAGAGAGAGAGAGAGAGAGGCAGAGAGACAGAGAGAGAGAGACAGAGAAAGAGTGAGAGAGAGGGAGGGAGAATCATAAAAAGAATCTATTTGTGAGCAAGTGGACATTATAGAAAAGTATCAATGGGAGGAGAGGCTCTTGATCCTGTGAAGGTTCGATGTCCCAATGTAGGCGGATGCTAGGGTAGTGAGGCAGGAGTGGGAGCACCCTCCTAGAGGCAGGAGGGAGTGAGTGGGATAGGAGATTTGCAGAGGGGAAACCGGGAAAGGAGACAACATTTGGAATGTGAATAAATAAAACAACCAATAAAAAAGAAAAGTAGCTTCCGGTTTCCATCTGTGGGTGGAGACCTCTGCCTGGGCCACCAGGAGTCCATAGTCAACAAGTGCCAGGAGAAAGCTACCCTCCCAGGAGCGTGAAAAGCCGTAAGTGGGGTTAAGGGGAGCAACACTGCTCACCAAGACCCGCCCGGAACCGGCAGGATACAGGGCCTGAGGAGAAATCCGGGACAGGAAACCTCTGAACCTTCCAGTTTCCATCTGTGGGTGGAGACCTCTGCCTGGGCCACCAGGAGCCTGTGCCTGGGGACCTCAGCCTGGGTCACAGGTCTCCAGGAGAGAGTGGGTATCCCAGGAGTGCTGACACACCTTTGAGCACAGGCAAAACCACCACTTCTGTTCAAACTCACTGGATCAAGAGGGACCCTTGAAGAGCCATCAGGACATAGGAACCAAGGGACAGCTGGGGACAAGATCCTTCTGATTTCAGTCTGTACCCCAGAGCTGACCCTGTGCCACAGCTCTCCAAACCCAAACACCTCTCAGAGAGAGCTGGTCTTCAAGGAGTATTGACACAGAGGCCTGCAGGAGAGGCAAGCCACAACCAGACAGAGTAAGATCAGCTAATGTCAGAGTTAACAAGATGGCAAAAAGGCAAGGGTAAGAACATAAGGAACAAAAACCAAGGTTACTTGGCATCATCAGAACCCAGCTTTCCCACCACAACAAGCCCTGGATACTCCAACACACCAGAAAAGCAAGACACAAATTTAAAATCATTTCTCATGACGATGATAGAAGACTTTAAGAAAGGAATGAATAACACCCTTAAAGAAATACAAGAGAACAGAGATAAACAACTAGAAGCCTTTAAAGAGGAAACACAAAAATCTATTAAAGAATTATAGGAAAACACAATCAAACAGGCAGAATTACAAGAAAACAATCAAATAGACAAAGGAAATGCACAAAACTATCCAGGAGCTAAAAATAGAAATAGAAACAATAAAGATATCACAAAGGGAGACAACCCTGGAGTTAGAAAACCTAGGAAAGAGATCAGGAGTTATTGATGTAAGCATCACCAACAGAATACAAGAGATAGAAGAGAGAATCTCAGGAGCAGAAGATACCATAGATAACATCAACACAACAGTAAAAGAAAATGCAAAATGCAAAAAGCTTCTAACCCAAAACATCCATGAAATCCAGGACACATTGAGAAGAAAAAACCTAAGGATAATAGGTATAGAAGAGAGTGAAGATTCCCAACTTAAAGGACCAGTAAATATCTTAAACAAAATTATAGAAGAAAACTTCC
>CM052700.1:37943319-38037388 GCA_028551405.1 Uromys caudimaculatus
CTTGAGTTCTTTGCATATACCCAGAAGATGCTCCAACATGTAATAAAGACACATGCTCCACTATGTTCATAGCAGCCATATTTATAATAGCCAGAAGCTGGAAACAACCCAGATGTCCCTCAGCAGAGAAATGGATACAGAAAATGTGGTACATTTACACAATGGAGTACTACTCAGCTATTAAAAACAATGACTTCATGAAATTTGCAGGCAAATGGATGGAACTTGAAAATATCATCCTGAGCGAGGTAACTCGGTCACAAAAGAACGAACATGGTATGTACTCACTGATAAGCGGATATTAGCCCAAAAGTTCAGAATGCCCAAGTTTCACTTAACAGTAACCGCTGGACTGAGAGTAAGGTCCCAGATGGAGGAGTTGGAGAAAGGTCTGAAGGAGCTGAGGGAATTTGCAGCCCTATGGAGGGAGCAAGAGCATCAATGGGTCTGACCTTCCCCCCAGTCGTCCTGGAGGCTTGACCACCAACCAAAGAATACACATCTAGGGATCCATGGTTCAGACCACATATGTGGCAGAGGATAACCTCGATGGCCATCAGGGAGAGAGGAGAGGCCCTTGCGCCTGACGGTGTTAGAGGCCCCAGTAAAGGGGAATGTCAAGGTGGGAATATGGGGATGGGTGGGCGGGTGGGTGGGAGGTGGAATTCCGTCATAGAGGCGGGGATGGGGAGGGGATAGGGGGTTTCCAAAGAGGAGACCCAGAAAAGGGGAAACATTGGAAATGTAAATAAAGTATCAAAAAAAAAAAAAAAAAAAAAAAAAGAAAATATCTCATGACTCTAATTTCATTACAGAGACTCAGAGGGTCAAATGATACTCCAAACCACACTCAAAGTATTCTCACAGCTACAGGAGTTCTTATCATTCAAAGAGAAGCAGGATTGCAAAGTAAGCTTTTGTCAGTAGTATTTTAGAATGTGTATAATGTGAGCTTGTGTTAAAAAGCAACTAGCATATCAGCTTCTGCAGACTTTATAACCAAACCAAGAAGTTAATCCTGATTTTGAAAACATTAAGTGGAAGAGAAGTATCTTTTCTATTGCTATAAAAAATACAATTTAATTGGGCTTATGGTTTCAGAAGCTTAGTCCATTATGCTAGGACACAGGCATAACAGCCAAAAGCTGGCAGGAATCAGAAAGCAACCTAAGAACGACTCAAGTGTTTTGAAACCTCAAAGCTGGCCCCTATTGCCACCCCTCCTCCACCAAGGATACACTTCCTAATTGAAGCAGATTGAACCGGAATGGCCCCCATAGGCTCTTGTACGGAGGAGTCCTTCTAATCCTATCAAAGAGTTTGGTAGGATTTGAAAGATTAGATGGAGTGGGCTTGATGGAGGAAGTATGTCATGGAGAGTGGGCTCTGAGGTTTCAACAGCTCGTGCCAGGAGCAGTCTTGCTTTCCCAGTGCCTATGGATCAGGATGTAGATTGCAATTACCTCTCCAGCATCAGACCTGCCATGCTTGGCCAGAAGTTCCCTGCTATGATGATAATGGACTAAGTCTCTGAAATGTAAGCAATTGTAAGCAATCTCTGAGTTAAATGCTTTCTCTTATAAAATTTGCTGTGATCATGATTTCTCTTCATATCAATAGAGCAGTGTCTAATACAGTAATCGTTCCCAAACAGTTTTACCCACTTTGAATCAAGCATTCAAACATAGGAGTTAGTGGGGACATTCTCATTCAAATTACCACATTCTTCTCCCTGTTTCCCATAGGCTTATGGCTATATCATAATGCAAAATCCATTTAGCCCAACTTCAAAAGTCCCTGTAGTCTTTCACAGTCTCAAAAGTGCTTTAAGGTTAATGTCTCCACTGAGATATAAGGTGATCTTGTAACTATGACACCCTGAAAAACAAAACAACAATAACAAAAAACAGATTATATACTTCTAACATACAATGGCAGATAATATATATTACGATTTCAAAAGACAGGAATCTGGGCATAGTGAGAAAATAATATACCAAAGAAAAATCTGAAAGCACCAGAGAAAACTCCAAATTCTGTAGCTCCATGTCTGATGTCAGAGAATTTATATGGCTTTGTCTTAGCTTTGCTGCCTACAACATATTTCTCTCTCATAGGATGGTTCTACTTCCTGTATATAGTTTTCCTTGGAAGATATTCCACAGATCTGTCACCTCTAAAACTTTAGAATTTCAACATAGCTCTGACTTCACTCTCACAGTTTCACATAACAACCTCTCAGAACTTTTATATAGGGACTTCTCTTCCACATGCCTGACCTGAGCACTTCACCTCTCCTCATCCATGGAAGAAGATTTCAGAACCCCTATCCATGCGTATTCTTTATGACTCTAAAGCCAGCAATTATGCAGACAGCACTGCCAAGTTTAATTGACTGCTTGGGATCAAATTTGCCCCCCTTTTTATTTGTCTTTTCTTGCTTAGATCTGAAAATTCCTTAAGCCTTTTCTTTTCACAGAAGGGAAGTTTAGGTGGGTGAGTTCTTGAACTGAGTGTGTCCCTCTCTGTATCTCAAAACTGATTAAGCTTCCTATTAATTTTATTTCTCTCAGCATAAGCTTTGCTGACAACATTAAATTTTCTAATATTCTTTATCTCTTTAAGATCTACATTTTGTATTTCTTTTTTCCCCACATATACTTTGTCATTGTAGATCTGTATAAAAGTGATTACTAATAGTCACATGACAGAGTCATATTAGGCTATCTTGAAATCTCATCTGCCAATGAAATTAGTCCATTACTTTTAAATTTACCATCAGAAAAAGTTCTTAAGCACATTCTTTGCCAAAATATTATATTTCTGATAGTTTTCTTTTCTGAAACCTCTTAAGCTGGCCTTCCATAATCCATATAGCTCTCAGCACTGTCTTAAAGCTCCTAGTAGGGTTGCTTATTAGACTCTGATTACAGCATCTAACTGCTTTTCTAATCCAAAGCTCAAAAGCCTTCCACATCCCTCCCCCTGAATCACTTGGTCAGGTCTGTCACAGCAATAACCTACTCCCTGATACCAATTGTCTTAGGTACTTTTTAATTTCTGTGATAAAACTCCATGACCAAGGAAACCTACAAAAAAAGAAGTTAACTTTCTGAAACTTATGGTTTCAAAGGGTTAGAGTTCATGATGGTAGAATAAAGGCATAATGACAGAAATAGTTGAAAGCTCACAAGAGTGTCCTGAGTCTTTTGAAAGCTGAAAGCCTACCCCCCAATGGCACATCTCCTCCAACAAGTCCATACCTCCTTATCCTTCCCAAACAGTTCCACAAACGGAGGACTAAGTATTCAAACATATGAACTGATGAGGGCCATTCTCATTCAAGCTACCTCAAGAAAGCAGCAAATACTAATCTAAACCATAAGTCCATGCCTCCTAGTACAGAGGAAGGTACTCTCATCACAAAATAATAGGCATAGTCTCCTTTAAAGTATTTATTTTAATATGTTTAACTTTTATTGTGATTATATATAATAAATATATAATATTTATATATCACAGATATACACACAATTATATAATACATAAGCAAATACATAAAATATATAAATAAATTATTTAATTGTTTGCATGGTTATGCACCACTTGTTTCCCTATTATCTACAGAGGACAGAAGAGGGTGACATATCCCCCTGAAATTGGAATTACAGATAGTTGTCAGCCATCATGTAAGTACTGGGAATAAAACCCAGGTTCTCTGCAAGAGCCACCAGTCCTCTTAACCACTGAGCCATCTCTTTATATCCCTCCTTTAAAGCATTTTACAATTCACTCCATCTTAAATTATTTGGATAATTTTTATGTTATCTCTGATGTGTTCATTTATCTACTGAACATTTATTGGCTTCTATGATGTTAGAGCTGAGAGAAACTTGGGTTACCTTATTTTTCTCCAACATTATACAAATGGAAACATCCCACAAGGGTAAAGGTTGGTCTTAATGATACAGCCAGGATTTTCTATGTTTTTGTTAACTCTCCGTCCTGGGGTATTTCTCCTCTGTCCACTCTGATTTAGATGATGCCTTTTAATAATACCATAAAAGTTTCATAAACCACTTTTATAACTCAACACCATACACAGCCATTTTCTAACCTCCAATATGAAAGTATGCTCACTGGGTGAGAGTACATGGCTCCAAAGAGAAGAAATGATCTCATCCCTCAATTCTTGGGTGAATAAATGAAAGACAATCCCCTTTCTTCTGGGAGAAGGAAACGAAAGGCCCTAACTATTTGCTGATGTGCTGATAATCTCCTCACCCACACTCTATTTGAAAACTATGGATTTCTAATTTTCTTCTCTTCTACCATATAATACCATATTATCAAGTTGTCAGCAATTACTCAGACACTCGGTGTAATATACTTAATAGTAGATGAAGTTAGTGATTCCAAGCCATTTTTATATGAAACAACGCAAAAGTATCATTAAAACATGTAAGCCCCGAAGACCTTTGCTGGGGCAATTTCCTAGATCTATCTTCTTGGTTTCTATAAATTCAGTCCCTGAAAGAAGAGGCAAACCAAATTTCTACCTGTCAAGTGGTACAGTTGTAAAAAAATTCATTTCACTGTTGACACTTCTGGGACAATGGGATTTCAGATTGAAGGCATTTGCATTCCATGGGGGACACTTGTTATTTGTCCCTGTGCTAATTTCAAATCTCATTCTGGAAATGAAATGTGTAACTAAGAAGAATTGTGTTAAATGATTGCTACACATTGAATAATCACTTGCAAAGACTGATCATTTAATAAACTAACCTGAAATGTGAAAATACAGTATAATTTTTCTTTGATGATTCTGAATGTACTCAAAGACTGTGCAGTGCCTTGAAGTCATCACAGGAGATAGAACTTTGGGATTGAAAGGGTATTTGTTGAGTTATATCATTCATGGTAGACAACCAAGTTTTGCCAACTTATTTCTCTCCAACTATAATTCAGTGTGGCTCTTGTGTACTAAGCTGAGAGTTCTAATGAGATATTTGGACCTGGTAGGAAAACATGATGTTATTGATTAGTGATGTCTACTTTGGATAGAGAGAAATTGACAGTCTGGTACAGAAGTTATTTAATTTCCTTCACAGTTCTCGACCCATCCATTTTAAGGCTAAGTATCCTAAAGTCAGTATTTGCCAGAATAAACCAGCTGATCCGTGATCAAGCTGGCCTAGCAACTATTATCATTATCATATCATTTGAGTTCTGAAATTATCAATAAAAGCATCCTGAAAATGGAAAAGCAAATAACTTTATTTTCTTAGATATCTAAAAAACACTTGCATGAAAAAATAATTTAAGCAGAAAATTTATTTGGAGAGTGACATATATTACCTAGAAAACTGGTGACAGTTCGCTGCCTATTAAAAAAAATGTAAAGTCAGTTTTCCTATGAGGCACCATGTAGCTTAAAATGTAATTATGGTTTCAGAATTCATTTTCTAATACTCAACAAATATGTTTGAATGTCTTCACTATACAAGATACTATATTAAATTGGTGAGAAGAGTAATGAGATATTTTAGGCAAATATTCCCTAGCCTTCACTCAACAGACAGTTATTGAGCATTTGCTGGAGCCAGGCAATACCTTAGCCATGGAAATTCAAAACCAACTAAAATCCCTCAATAATAAAGCTGTAGGCTTGTTTAGCAATATGTAACATATAACTAGTGAATTAAGTACACTTTGTTTTGTGACTTAGGCCTATAGGAAGCTGGAAGAAACTAAAGATAGGTCTCACATTCTAAAGAAATTTAAGACTTAGTAAGGGAGCAACTTTGAAAATAAATTTTCAAAATAAGTTCTGAATGAAGTTCAGAAATGTCAGGCTTTAAATACTTTAAAACCCCTTTATTGGATTTAACACATACATAAATCAAAATTTTAAAATCAATGAATTATAATGAATGAAATCACTACATCTATGAAACTATCAATCACACCTAGAAATAGAATCTTCTCAACAGCAATGATCTGTTTTCTCCTCCCACTCAGTGTCCCTTACACTGGGCCAAGGTTAACTACAATGTTGATTTTCAACACAAGATTCATTTTTTATTTATTCTTCTTTCACTAAAAATACATCCTGACCACAGCTTCCAATCCCTCCACAACTCCCAGTAACCCAACATAAACTTTGCTTCTGCCCCAGATTCACTGTTCCTCTGTTGCCCTTCATAAGAGTACAGGCCTCTCAGGGATTTCAACTGAACATGGCATAACAAGAAGAAATAAGACTAGGCACAAACCCTCATATCAAGGCAGGATAAGGCAACCCAGTAAGAGGAGAACAGTCCCAGGAGCAGGAAAAAGAGTCAGAGACACCCCTGCTGCCACTGTTAGGAGTCCAACAAACACCCCAAGATAAACAACCACAGTATAACTGCAACCACAGCATGTATCAGAGGACCTAGCACAAACCCCTGCTTACTCCATAGTTAAGTCTCTGTGAGCCACTATGTGCCCTGTGTAGTTGATTTTGTGGGATGTATTCTCCTGGTGTCCTTAACTCCTCTACTTCCTACAATCCTTTCTCCTCCTCTCTCACAGGGTTCCCCAAGAACTGGCTAATGTTTCAGCATGGGTCTCTGCCAGATTCAGTTTTCTAGTTTTTAAGTTTTCTTTTGGATAGAATTATATAGACTGTACTATAGCTGGCTTTTTTTACTCAACAGTATTTCGTCCATTACCTACACCATGAGTACTTATAGTTTGTCTAGTGTTTTTGTCATCTAATGTCACAATGTATGTGTAAACTGACTCAGTATTTCAGTGAGTCTGAAATAACATTTCCATATTACTAAGAAAGTTGCATATCCACTCATATTTTGGAGATGTTCAAACATCATCTCTTATAAGCCTTTGACCCAGTTTTCAAGTCTCTCACTCAATTTTCTATATAATTGTCTGATTTACCTAAACTGTTTTTTAGTTGGGTGATATTCTAAGTAAGAGCTTATCCTTGGAAAGCACACACGTACAAAATACAAATCAAACAGGATACAGACTCAAAACACATGTGCTATCCTTGATATGTGAAAAGAGAGGTTGTGACATGAAGAGTGACTAGATAGTTGCAGATTTTTAAGTGGGTAAGTGAAAACAGTAAGACATACTGGAGGCAGCATTTTCCAAGAACTGGCTGCCACCAAGGGAACCAAATTATTGTTACAAAAATTAGAAACTTAAAGTAGGAGTGAGTTGAGTTGAATTTTGGGCCTCAGAAGAATTGCTACTGGTCTACTAGTGCTAAATCTTTGAGTGATTGCAAGTCACCTTTTGTGAGTGTTGGAGATCATCCCTAGGAAAGCACACTGGCACTTTTGTGAGGCACATAGGGAATTAGACTGGTGCTCCACATGTCAGATGAGGAACAGAAGACTGGTGTCCTTTCCAAGTTCCATTCCTACACCTCATAGTAGCCTCCAATGTCACAAAATAGAATGGGGGTTAGAGCAGATAGACCACAGCTTAATTAGTGGCAAGAAAACCACAGAACAAGGCAAGGAAGTAGAAGAAGTAGTCATTCAACAGAGGGGTGCCATCTTGACAGGAGTGCTGTGTAGCAGTTACTAATATCTAAGCTTTGATGGTGCCTGCTTTGTTCTTCTCCACATTATCACATTTTATGCCACAAGCATCCAGGAAGGTATGAACTATCAGGAGTTGGGATAACTCAGCAACCCAGTGGGAGAGCCCACAATAAACCAGCCTGCCTCCATCTTAAGCTTAAAAGCCATATTTGTCTTTATTATGATTAAATCTCTGCTTTTCAAGGAGAGGACTATGTTCCTCCTGTAATCTTTGTTTTTTTTTTTTTTTTTTTTGTATTTTCGAGACAGGGTTTCCTCCTGTAATCTTAACTACAAATGGCTCTGTACTGCCTGTTCCTGGAAATTACAACCATGCCTTTGTTTCAAAACTTTGTTATGATTACCTGTTGTTATGACAACCTTGCAAACATGTCTTTGTTTCAGGGTGTTGCTTTGACTAAGTTGTTCTGCTTGTGCTGATTCTGTAACCCCACCTGTGTGCCAGCCAAAGTCTCCATTTGAAAACACCACCATGCCCCTGTGCACACACACATGCACACACACTTCTGAAGTATAAGAGTTCTTATGTTACCCATGTCCAATGCTAATCTCTTAAACTCCACCTTTAGGGAGAGACAGTCTATCTACATTAATAAAAATGGATTTCTTTAATTAATTGCTTGCTTTGATTAACTTGGTCATGACAATTTGGATCAGTGGTTTTTCTCCTCACATGTATGGGGTTAATAATGCTTAGCATGCATAAGGCTTTGTGTTCCATCCCTAGTATACCCTACCCTAAATCTCAAATATCATTTCTACTGAAAATTTTGATGAGGAAACAAAGACCAGGGGGTTAGGTAGTCTATTCAGCACTCGGGAAGTAGACACAGAAGATCATAAATTTGGGGCTATCCTGGGCTTTGGAGTCAACTCCAGTATAGCCTGGACTATATAGTAAAATCCTGTCTCACAAAACAAAAGAAAAAAGGAAGAAAGATATAGCAGGGGGACAGAGGAAGGAAAGAAGAAAGGGCTTCAAAACAGTGTAGGGAATATGTTTCTTCCTTGAACAATACCAGAAAAGATTTCCAGCTAAGAGCCTATTAATTTGAGTGAGGCAGAAAGAAGCTTTTTTTGGAAAAGGGTTAAATAATAAGCACTTTGTACTTTGATTATTCATCGATTATATCCCTACTTGAGGCATTGGGCCAATTTTTGTCATCAACAAGATTTGTGCATCAATGTTTCAAAATAATCCACATTTCATCACTTTTTTTGTTGTGAATGGGAACGGTGAATTGCAGGATGCTCTGCTTTGCCTGTGGCAGTGTCTTACTTTGGGTTTTATTGCTGTGAAGAGATACCATGACCATAGCAAGTCTTATAAAGGAAAATGTTTAGTTGGGGTTAAATTATAGTTTCTGAGGTTTAGTCATGGGAAAAAACCCAACAATAACAATAACAAAAACAAAAACAAGAACAAAAAAACAACAACAACATGGCAGCATATAGGGAGACATGACTTAGAGAAAGAGCTGAGAGTTCTACATCTGGATCCACAGTCAGCAGAAGGAGACTGTGTGGCACACTGGGCATACCTTGAGCATAGGAGACCTCAAAGCCTGCCCCCACAATGACCCTCTTTCTCCATCAAGTCCATACCTACACCAACAAGGTCACACCTCCAAATAGTGTCAGTCTCTATGGACCAATCATTCAAATACATGAGTCTATGGGTTCATTCCTATTCCAACCACTACAGGCAGCATGGTATAAATTGAAAGCAGCATAGACTGTGTATTGGTTAGAATATGATGACTTCTCTAGCATCTTGAGCCAGTCCCATAAGATGCCAGATGACAAGAAAATGACCATATCAGGCTGGACTGCAAATCGTGACTCTCTCATTCTGTAGACCCTGACTCAGGACAACAGAGCAGTAGATCTAATTCATCCCATGCTGTGCTCTATAAAGCAAAGAACCTCTAGAAGATGACAGACAGTATAAGTGCAGCATAGTCTCTGGAAGTCAACCCCCATAATAATCAACCCGAGCAACTCTTTGCACATTCTCAGCAGCATCCAACAACAGCACTAACTAAAACCAACCCACCTTAAGACCGTGCTGATGCAGGAGAAGTAAGAAGTGCCAAAGTAGAGCTTCCTTCCAAGAAGTGTTGGGAATCTCTCTGCTTCATGCTTGTACATTCTCAGTAGAAGAATTACAGTATTACCAAAACATTGGGTGGCTGCCAGACTTCTCGACAGACTACAAAATTAAAGTCTGTACCAAATTTTAATCAAGCACCAATTTTATTTTGTAAAAACCAAACCCTAATCCTCTGCATTTTTACATTTCACTACCAAGTAGTCTTTTGTTAATCATCAAAATGATAACCTATGAGGTCATGTCCATTTATTGGTTACTTTTGCTGTTGCAGTCACATATCACCTGGCAAGCATAGTGAAGGAAGGAAGAGTTTATTTTGCCTCATAGTTTGAGGATACAGACCATTATGGTGGGAAAGTCATGGTAACAGGAACATGAGGAGTCTGATCACTTGTATCCACAGTCAAGAAGGCAAGCAAGATGAATGATATTGCTCAACAGGACCCTAGCCAATTGAATGGTGCCATCCATAGTTAAAGTAGGTGTTCCCACCTGTGTTAATTAGAAACTCACAAACTTATTCAGAAGTCATCTCCTAGGTGATTCTATATCCCATCAACCTGACAATCAGTATGCTAACCATCAAAGTGTACAACTTCAAGTGAAGGCTGACAGTTGACTTGTGGCCTATTGTGGTTTGGCTATACACATGCACACGAATGCACGCATGTGTGCAAGTGTGTTTTGACTCTCACTCCCCGGTTAGTAGTGCTGTTTGGGAGATTTTGTAAACTTTGGAAAGTAGAGCCTAGCTGGAAGAAGTAGATTACCAGGTGGCAGGCCTTGAGGGCCCATTTTGTGTGGTCCCATCTCCCCTCCCATTGATATAATCATGGGATCACTCCCATTCCACATTGATACAATCATGCAGCTTCACTTGCCCCTGATGCCACAGCTGAGAGATGTCCCACTATGTCTTCTCTATCATGATGGATTGTATTCTCAAACAACAAACAAAATATGCTTCCTTCCCCCAAGGGACTTCTTGTTGGGTCACAGCAATGAGAAAACTAACTAATAGTTGAGACTAAAAAACAAAACAAAACACACAACAGTGATTTCAGTGACATCAACACTTGCGTAGTATCCAGGACAAGGATACGGAATGGCACATAGGATGACAAGAAGCAAAACTATGGTCAACAGATCCATAGTAAGAAGAGGACTCTGATAGGGTTGGTCTAGGCAGGTGAACGCGATCCGGTAGGATAGGACAAAAGTTAGAAACACAGAGTGAACAAAGATGTAAGGAGGCTTAGGAAAACAAAACTGCAGAGACGTGGACGCTGACTGAGATGCTGAAAACCCTTCAGGCTGAGCATCTTTCATGGAGGGAAACGGACTTGTGATTATAATGTATTGGGATAGGTTGAGAACAGACTTCTAAAGAGTGCCATAAATTCAAAGAAACCACATACAAAGTCCACATGTCAATCTTGAATCAGAGTTAAGTGTTTAACAAACACTTGCTCATCCATGAGTGACAGACCAGAAGTAACTCTTCTGATTTAGAATCAAGTGCCTGCCAGGCAGCCAGGAATCCCAACCAAGTACAGGCCTGCAGGACTGCTTTTGTTATGGAAACTCATGGAGGTATGATGCAGCTAGCGAACTACTGCCACCTAGCGATGTTATAATGTCATAGCACAATGCAGTACTCTCAGCAACAGGTCATGTCCGTATAAAGCACTGCACTGTCAGTCAATTGTTACATCTCTGATAGACAGTTATTGTATTATATATTACTAGTTTATATATTTACCGTAATATATATTAATGGATATTTTAGAGGGTATTCCTTCTACTTGCTATTTTTTTAAAGTTAAATTTAAACAGCTCCAGGCAGCTCCTTCTCAAATTATTCTAGCAAAGACTTTGTGATCACAGGAGGTCACAGTCCAAATATTACAGCCCTGAGGACCCTCCAATGGGACATGATACAGAAGTGGAGTACAGTGGTGGTATGTCTGACCCTGTATAGGCATCAGCTAATATGTGTGTGTGTGTGTGTGTGTGTGTGTGTGTGTGTTTCTTAGTTTTAGCCAGAAGAAAATAAGTTTAAAAAATTTAAACATGTATTTTGAAATATAAAAGTAAATTATAAAATCCCAACTTATAAAAACAGTGTATGGTTATACAATGTATTATTGGTTTTAGATACAAGTCAAAACATTTTTTTTAAAAATAGCTCATAAGGTAAACAGGTTTCAATATGCTAACCTTTAATTCCTGAAGCAAATAGTTTGTATACATGTAGAACAGTCTGTGTGTATTGTGATTACCAAGTCTACAGAGCTGTAAACAATGTCTCTTGTCTTCATATACATTCATCACTCACTCACCAACTCAGAATGATCTCTAAGTGCCGGAAGCCTCACTCAGGATGTTGGCCTTGCATGCTGTGCCCATTTTCATGTGCCGGTTTTCATCTGTGGTACCATATACTCACTACGATTAGATCCAAAAATACTTAACATGTCCTTCAAGTTCCTATCAAATGTGTGTGTGTGTGTGTGTGTGTGTGTGTGTGTGTGTGTTTGTCAGGTTTGTCTAACACTGAAATCACTTAAAGATGTATTTTTTTTAGTTTAGTTCTGTGGCTAAGTAAAACATAACCAACCATTCATATAGAAGTGTGTGTGTGTGTGTGTGTGTGTGTGTGTGTGTGTGTGTGTGTCTACATACATGAAAACCACTTATTTAGTCCCACCCTGAGGCAAATGTTCCTGATATGACCGAAGGCCACTCCTGTGATGACTACTATTCACTGCAACTTAGACGGAGCCCTTGGTTTTGCTTTGGCCAACTAAATATGAGTAGAGGTAATTAGGCTTCACTCTGAAGTGCAGATATTTAAATTACAGTGATTTGTTCTTCAAGCCATTGCCTTCTGCTGTGGCAGCTAGTGACAGGAGAAGAAAATTTCAGTGAGGAAGTGCTGCAACTGGGAAGTAGCCTAATGATCCATCAAGAGAGAAGAGTCCTAGAGAGCCCCCATCTTCACCTTATTTGAGCAAAAAGTAAACTTCTGTTGCATGGAGCTGCTGGTACTGTGTCACTGTAGCAAGCTATGGAACCACTTGGATACAGTCAACAGTTGCAGCACCAAGAAAACAGAACCAGGAGAAAGATGGTGAAATTATGATCTAAAAAGTGAGGAAGAAAGTGGAACGTGGAGCCCCTTCCTGTTTTGTGTTCAACTCTCTGCAGTGATCCTCAGCTGTGGTGGAAGGGTCACATGTCGTTGGAAATATCCAGGTGAGTCATGAAAACAATTTTGCAGGAATGTCTGAGAACCATAAATTGCCCAACATTTTACCATCTTGCAAAATCTTCTCTACTTTACCTGTCAAGTCAGAGATGGATGCAGTGATAGGAGGTCGCCGTAAATTGCAGCCCTAAGTATTGTCCCAAACAATCATTTCTCACAAATAACCCAACCTCTATGGAACCTATATACACTCTGGAGGACCAGAAAATATTACAGTAGCTATGAAAGCTGCATATAACAATTTCTTCCAACCCTGTATTATTCTACATATAACTGAAATATGAGAGTCATTAATAAAATTGTTGACACTGAGAAGGCTATGAAAGATGCCCTGCCTCTGATTATATTCCAGCTTACAGAGCAGGTTTCCCCCTTTTCTCCCCTCTAGACCTGTGCAGAGGAGACAAGATCTATCTTTTATTCATCTGTAACTGGGATTTACAGCATGAGATGCTGAAGTACACATCTCACAGCAATAGCTGCCAGACCCAGCATTTGACAGAGTACACTAAAGAAAAGATGTCTTCCTACCTGGGTTATTACACACACACACACACACACACACACACACACACACACACACACACACACACACGCACACACGCACACACACACACACGCACACGAATGTGTACACCAGTATATGATAATGGTTCTCAATTACTTCTAGTTTGTAGGGCTTTAATACAAGAAGCATGCTTGCTTAGGCACTTTTTCCCAGTGACATTTCTTGTGATCCTTACTGAAAGGTGAAGCTTTGGATAACGTCCACGTTAGAGGGATGACATGAAGAATGAAAAGAACTACGTAGTGAATTTGGGGAGGAGAGAAAAAAGAAAGTCGTGAAAGACAAACAAATGGGAGTGATGACGACGCTGGAGGATGTCTAAAAACGAGAGAGGAGAGAAGGGAGAGCAGAGAGAGCGAGAGAAAGAGAAAGAGCACTTTCCTAGGATTCCAACGGTTCTTTCTTTCCCAGACAATTCTTGATTGACTCAGGGTTCAATCATTGAAGGGCACCTTGGAGAAAAGCTCAGCACAGTCAGAGTTTCCTTATTTAGAAGCTAACTACTGAGGGTCAGGGAGGTGGCTCGGTGGGGAAAGTGTTTGTGGTACAAGCATGAAGACCTGAGGTCAGTCTCAAGAATCCATATTAAAATACACATTTCACTCCAGTTGTGGTGGTAAGCTTCACTTGTAATACCATCCAACACAACAGAGGCAGAGACAGTGGATCCCAGGGGCTCACTTGGGAGCCATCCTGGCCTAACTGTTTACTCCCAGGCCAGTGAAAGACATTGCCACAATAAACAAGGTGGACTACTCGTAAGTAATACAACTCTAGGCTGATCTTTTGTCCTCCACACTCACTGGCACACTTGCTCCCCTGTGAACCAAAAAGTGTGAACACACACATGCACAGACAGACATATAGAATAGAAACCAAATGCTTGCTGTACATAGAAAATTCTGCAGCTAAACATTTTATTAAAATTCTGCAAACTGTATTTAAATTGGTCTAGCGATAACAAAAATACATAATATGTGTGTACGGCTATGCACATTCATGCATCACTTGGTTGAACTTTTTGTTCTTTCTTTAATAGTCACCATCTATGTTCTGTGCTCTCTGGTGGAACAGAACTTAATTGTCCACTCACTAGCTAGAAAAATACCTTAATCCATTACAATGGCTCATGCAGCTGTTTTTAACTTTATCATAAAAGGCATCAATATTGTATACGTTATTAAAGGGGACACATCTGGGACATTTTCGTTCTGGTTTTGACACTGGGTAAACTGAGTCCTGAGGAGATAAAAGTGGCTTGGCCAAGCCCAGTGTGGCTCAGGGACAGAAGACAGGGTGATATGGAATTGATTGTGTTAGGCTGGAACCCCTGTTCATCCCCTGCACAAGCTGGGAAACCCAGTCTACCCTCCTTCCCATATCCCCACTCACAGACTGAAAACTCCACCACCCACTTGGAGAAAACCCTCGTGTTTCCTGGAACCCAACCAAGAGTGGCTGTCAGAGGCTCAGATTTTGACCAGGTATGGGCACAATCCCATCTTCTAGCTGACAAGTCATCACTTCTCGCCAAAACTCCATAAAATCACGTTGCTTTAGCCTTGGGTGTTCACTGAACTCCACCTGTGAGATCAGTGAACTCACCTTAGAGCTGCCTCCTAATAAACTTGCCCTTACCTCCTTTTAATCTGGTCTAATCTGGCCTACATGTTGGTCACCGAGGGAGAGCCTATCATATCAAGTTACTATTCCAAAACATTTTCAGGTTGTGAATTTTTTTTAATGCAGCAATTTTTCTTGGCGCAAACTGTCTTAAAACCTCAGCTTCACTTGTTTGCTGTTTCCCCTTCCTCTTATTCTCTGCCTACCGCCACTACTTCCTTCTTTAGATATTTTTAGTCATTCCATTTTTTTCCAATTTTTTTTCTTCAGTGAAAACATGTTGGAAATACATTGTATACACTCTTGAAATTAAAAAAGAAAAAATTTCCAGCCATGATTCCAGTGCTAGAACAGTGCTCTTTCGTCTAGCATATTGTAATTGTTTTACCATATATTGATCCATTATTCTCTTAGTGAAGCCACTGTGACTGAGCTAGTTTATATACTGACAGTTTCGTTTTCTAGGTGATTATCGACCTTTTTCTCTTCCTACGGGTCTTTGCTTCATATTGATACGTGTTCATTTGGAGCTATATACGAGAGCTACTGAAATTGTTTTAAAAATCGGCTATACTTCGACGGCCCCTGGAACAGTCCATACTTCCAGACAAAAGAGGATGTTGTATAAGGGAGGTGTGTTTGCTCCAAGTGGACACTAAAAACACAGACTTGGGTTCCTCACCTGTCAAAACGTGTAGGGGCAGTAAGTGGGTCATGGATGGCTGTGGGTAGCATTGAGTCCCTTGTTCCTCCTTAGACATGGTCTTCCTGCATCCCTTCAGAGCGCTCCACTGTGCCGCTCTCGGCTTGCCTCCTTGGAGCCGCCAGGGGGCGCTGTGGCGGGGAGCGTGGCGGCAGTGTGGCGCAGATCCTCCCCCTGCGACCGGGCACCGCCCTTTCCCAGGCTCCTTTGCGGGTAAACAGACATGGCCGGCGAGGGAGATCAGCAGGACGCTGCGCACAATATGGGAAACCACCTGCCGCTTCTGCCTGGTAACCTCTGGGACGGGCGCCAGGCCATGGGTGGAGACCGAGGCCCGGGACCGATCCCGCAGGGAGGACGGGGACAGCTACTCGGGCGCAGCGGCTGGTGGGAAGCTTCTCGTGTGCCTCGCCCGCCGCAGCCCTGCGCTTTCCTCCCGGCCTGTCTTCTGAGCTGTCGGGGATGTTGGGGCGACGGACTTTCGTTTCTCAGAGCAGGGACCCCATTCCTTTCTGTCTTTCTCCCAAGCAGGCCTCTGTGAACATGTTCTGGGGCTAGGCGAAGTTGAGAACCTAGTCACTTTAGCAGCCGTTATTTTTCCCGCTCATCTGTGTTATTAAATAAGACTGACAGCTAGCATGGACTAGGCACTTGCATTTCTGCTTTTATTATTACACCTGTCATCTGTCCAGAGTCTCGCTTGTAGAGGAGAAACTTATCGACGGATTGTTAAATGTGTACCATTCAGTGACGCGGAAGGTCACACAGTCGCAGAGATAGGGCTCGGTGGTGTACTGGTCTGCCACCACAGCTGGTATCTCTTAACTATATCTGTGTGGAGACTGTATTTGGTGGTTTATCTCAAGTTTGCAAATAATATGCCTACTTATAACATACTCAAGAGAACGGTATTACCAATTTCTCTTGCTTACTTTATGCTTTATGACAACTTATGTCGCAGTACTGAACACTGGAAGAGCATGAACTAGTGGTACATACTGTTCTTAGAATGCTGTAGGCAACACAGACTATTTCCAGAGCCTTTCGGTTATAGTTATAAGCCGTGCAGTGTGTTAACCTTCGTTTGTATGAAAACCGTCACTGTGCTACTTTTAGGAGGTTCGCAGGGTAAAGCTCTTGAGAATAATTACAATCCCAGGTGCAGTTCTTTAAAGCCATATGAGCAACTGATGTTAGGGTGTTCTAGGTTTGTGTTTCTTTCCTGGATACCAGGTACTCACAAATCCTCTGAGCTCTGTCTCCAACTCCTCCTGTGATTCTGCATGGGTAGGGATTATTCTGGGATTTGAAAATCTTGTGATGGAGATTTACTTAGGATAAGAGTATGGACTTGGTTAGTCTTAAATTGTTGCAAACTTGCATCGGCAGTCATTTCAGTGAGGAAGTTTTTTGTGGGAGGTGAAGAAATAATTTCAAGTGTCAGTTGCCTCAGAAAAGCTGTGCTTTGGGTGTGAATCTGTTCCTTGGTAGTAGTGTAGACAGAAGGAAGAAATGCTGGGTGCAGGGCCAGTACATAGAAAGCTCCTTTTCTATAAGTTACTGGTTTTTGTGCAGCTGTACTGGCTTAAGTTCATAAAGGTAGTCCTCTTCCAACAGAAGAGATTTCAGAGACAGCAGCTCCGCTGTGAATGGACCAAACATTTAGGGAGAGTGGTGGAGGAGAAGTAGGCTCACCCTCTTCTAGCATTCACCAGGTACTCCTGCCTGAGTCACCAGGAGCCCTGAAGTCTGTATTTTCTCAATTTAAAATATTAGGAGAGGCTCACAGATGTAGATATAGAATAATGGTTTTCCAAATTGTAAGAGTTTTATTTCTGGAGAAACTTTGGCTCTGAAATCATGTAGTGCAACTTGCTTTGAAAAGTGACCATCCTTAAGAGCTAAGGGAATTGCTTAACATTTTAGGTGTAAAAATCTATATTAGACAAATTAAATGCTCAAAGATAAACATAATCAAATGGGAGAAATGGATTTTAGCCTTGTTTATGTGAATGGCCACCATACATAACAATTTTTTTTAAAGAATAAATGTAGGAAATTTCAGTTGTATTAGCAGATATTTTAAACTTGCTGTAGCTAAGAAGAGAATGAGTCTCTCCAAATGTCAAGTAATATCTAGATTTTCATAGTTGTGGATGAAAAAAAATTAAATTGAGAATGGTTTTTTTATTTTAACTTTTCTTTATCTCTTGATAAACTTCCCTATTGTCGAGAAAAACATGTTCAGAAGTGTTAAACATAAACTATCTGCATACAGCTTGAATTATGTTCTTCTCTTTGACAGAGGCTTATATCTAGGATTTATAATAAAAAATAAAGTAGAATCTTTGTGTTTTCTGTTAAGAACCTACTTACAGGTAGTTTGATATAAGTAATAATTCCCATAATGGAAAAGCTGACCAATTTGTAATGAAATGCATTTAAAAATTTTTGGAGGTATTTAAAAATGTATGAACAGAAATGAAATGTAGTGGTTTTAATTCTTAGTTTGGGCCATTGTTTCCCAGCCTTGAAACTGCCACTTTTTCAGGCTGGAGAACCCCTTGTTGTACGGTGTATCTTAAGCAGTGCAGAGTGTTTAACGACATGCCCGGACGACTCCTGGTCTGGATTACCAGGGTTTTTATAATTCTGACAGTCAGAGATATCTTCAGACAGTTCCAAATGTCACAAGGAACAAAGTCACCGAGTGGGAAATGAACCCATAGTTGGCAGGAAAAGAATAGCTCATACTTGATAGATACCACCTCTAGAAAGTAGTGGTGTGTTTTGTTTTTTCAGACTTTCATCTCTGCCCTTGGTAGCATCAAGTTTTCAAGTTGAGCAGCTTAGCTTTCACCTAAAAAAAAAAAAAAAAAAAAGAAAAGAAAAAAATGGAAGAGAGTTATTAAGACATCTCCTTTAAAATGTATTTTCTTTGTGCCAACTTTATTATTAAATTTAAAATGACGAAGCAATGTTTCATGAAAATAATTGCAAACATTTCATTTTTAAATGTGATGTTAAAAGCCAGGAAAGTAGCCGCTAGAAAAGCAGTGCCCTGAGCCAGGTTTTAATGGTATTTTTTTCCCAGTCTCATTAATAGACCTTTCTTGCCCGATTATTTCTTCCTTGCTTTATTTTCACAGAGAAACTCCTTGTAGCTAAAGTTTGAAAGAACCTCAGAGATTATTTTGTTCAAGGCTTCATTTTTTTTTTTTTTCAGATGAAAAAGCTAAGCTTTAATCAATTGGAATTCATTCTGGAAGGTGTCAGAATTAGTAGTGATGGAGAAGATAGAAATCATCCATACAGGAGACTGGCATAGTTTAGCTCTATCTCCTGTTAGGCTGGACCTAGTAATCTGTTCCTAATAGTGTAGTGTAAATGGCGGATGAGGGGTGGGGTTACAGTGAAGGAGGCTGGTGGCTGTTTCTGACCAGAAATCAAGGGGAGCATTAGCCCCTAGGTTAGGCTGATTGTATGTACCCTTGATGCCAGGAAATGGCACTGTCCTCAGCAGGACTCAATTATATCTAGAAGTTCCCTGTTGAGGGATACTGTGTTAAGTCCTGATAAGGAAGACAGAACAACCAGCATGCACCTACTACATGCAGCAAAAGAGCCATAGCACCTAAATATAATGTGATGTCCTGGAGGGGCATCAGGAAATGGAGAACAGCTGAAAATCTAATGCAATCCAAATAAGATAAGGAATTTAGTTAACAGTAATGTGCCAATATTGATGACTTAGTTGTGACAAGAATACCAGGTGAATGTACCATACTAACTATGGAGGAAGATAGTCTTGGCATGCTAGAATTCTATTTTAAGATTTTCCTATAAATCTTAAAGTGTCCTAAAATAGTTGATTATTAAAATAGGAGAAAGAAAGGAAAAGAAAGGAAGAGGTACCATGGCAGAGCGAGCACAAACCCAGCCTCTGCTGCTGTCTCTGCACAGCTTTCTTTTTAAGAGTGTCTTTCCTCAACTCGGGGTGTGTGAATGGGAACAGAGCTGACTTTTTTTTTCCCCCCTTTGTGATGAATCTAATATTTTTCTCTCTATTATTCTCCTTCAGCAGACAGTGAAGATGAAGACGATGAAATTGAAATGGAAGTTGAAGACCAGGATAGTAAAGAAGCCAGAAAACCAAATATCATAAACTTTGACACCAGTCTGCCAACCTCACATACAGTATGTAATTTAGTCATTGCCAAATACAGTAGGTGGACCTTTAACTATGGCTGGAATTTCCTAAGTGCAGGGTGCAGGTGACTGACTAGAAAACTCTTGCATATTAGCTGATCCTAGAACTTGTGGATGAGAACAGACTTATTTTCTAGAGCATAAGCATGTAATTTTAAAAATGGAAGCAATGTCATACTATATCATCATGTGATTCTTGACTATTTTCTAATATGTAAACATACAACTCTAATTTTTAAACTTACCTTAGGACCCTTTGAGGAATTGTCTTCCTCTGAATGGATCTGCTAGTAACTGAGCCATTAAGTGTTCTTAATGTTGTCTCAGAACGGTTGGGATGCAGGGTACTTTAGGTCCTAAAATTCTGCCTTATGCTTTGTCACATTTGGACATAGAGGAGCTTTTTTTGTTAAAATATTTTGAACTACAAAATACTGATTGATTCTTCATCAAAATTGGGAATTCTAATAGGAAATACTAGATCAAAAGTTAAGACTTGGATGGAGGCATGATTATATAACCAAGTTTATGTAAATAAACCTGTGCTGTCTAGTCTTTTCACTCTTGATTTATTCTTTAATGGGTGGAGGTGTAGTAAGTGTCCGTCTTGACTCTGTGTCCTTGAGTAGTACCTGGGAGCCGACATGGAGGAGTTTCACGGGAGGACTTTGCATGATGATGACAGCTGTCAGGTAATCCCAGTCCTTCCTGAGGTGATGATGATCCTGATTCCTGGGCAGACATTACCACTGCAGCTTTCTCACCCGCAAGAAGTCAGTATGGTGCGGAACTTAATCCAGAAAGACAGAACCTTTGCAGTTCTTGCATACAGGTAAGAGATTAGACAGACGTGCTTACCACCCTGCCAAGGTCAGTGTGGCAGCCAAAGCCAACTGGGATTTTGCAGATGCTCGACAGGAGTGTGAAGCAAACAGTCTTGTTTCACACTTTGAGTCTTTTACTACTTTCACAATTTAGCTGTCTGGCTCTTGGAAGAACTTCCATTCATCTCATGGAAAACCTGCCTGGATTCTGAGTTCAGAATTGTCTATTTAAAGCTAGCTAAGCTTTTAAATTTTCATATAAAGGTTACTTTTCCCTTTCAACACTCACAAGTTTATACCAGTACAAAACCATGGTTAACTGAAGCTGTTCTTCAAATAGCCTGTGGCAAATGAGGGAAAGTTGGTGGAGGCAGGAAATGGAAACAGGAAGCCTCTCCTCAAATCCCGGGCCCCTCCTCCCACATATGCATAGTGTTGCTAATTAGTAGTAACCATCCTTGTCTACCAAGGTGAAAGACTGCTCACTTTGTGAAATAACAATTTAAAACTCTTCAGCCCTGGGTTATTTCAGTGAAGCCTAGAAGTCTACCTTTATTCTAGAATGCATTATCTGCCTTCTGGAGCCTTGTATGTTAGCTTGACACTGAGGGTTGACCTGCTGTAAATTGTCAGATTGTTTGCCCCGTTTGTATTGCTTTTGCCAGTTTCACATAAGCCAGAGCTGAAAACGCTGTACATTTTTGTCTTGGAAGTAATGTGCAAGAAAGGGAAGCACAGTTTGGAACAACAGCAGAGATCTATGCGTATCGAGAGGAGCAGGAGTTTGGAATTGAAGTAGTGAAAGTGAAAGCGATCGGCCGGCAGAGGTTCAAGGTCCTTGAACTTCGAACACAGTCAGATGGGTAAGAAACATTGACATCATACCGGGAGAGGATCTTTGCTAATTTACTAGTTATAATTTACTAGTTATTTTATAACTTCATTAATTGTTCTCTTTGCCTTCTAAGGTGAAAGCCCATACGTAGTTCCAGTTGATGTTTAGCAGAGTCACCTGTCAAGTGTAAAACTGTAGAGGCTTCATTTTCATTTCTCAGTCCAGAGTATGACTTAATGTTGGGTGAGGCTGTGGCATTGTTTAAAAATATTCCAGGTTGAGAATAGTAATACAAACCCCAAAGGCAGTAATGCTGGGAGAAAGGCTTTAGAGCTGAAGAGTTCTCTGCAGCGTAAGAGAGTGGAAGGCAAAGCTGGAACCAGCACGCGCGGCAGGACAGCTGTGGTATTGGCAGCATTCCTGCGCTGCTGAAGGCCACACTGAGTACACTTGCCAACCACTACACCTTAGCTGCACCAGCTGGAGATCTGTGCCTGTTTGCAGTGTGAGTTGTATATCATGCCAAGATGTCTTTTATATGAGTAATGAAGAAATGTTGTTGTCTCTGCACAGTGTGAAACATAAAAGGTCCCTGGGGATAGTAACAAGTTAACATAGCTTTTCATATGATCAGGAAATACGGTGTTTATCCTTTTCCCCTTAAATTCTGCTAACTTAGCCCATCTTCTTAAAATGAAATGAATTAGAAGCAAGCATTTCTCTTACCTGGTGTCATGTCTTGTCTTGTCTCTGGCACAAAGGAAACACCTGTTATATCTTAGGAGACAGCCTCTGGATTCTACCTGTTTCTGGGGAATCGTTCACTAGTATGTGGTCAGAATTCAAAGTTCTGTCAGACTTCTTTGTTTCATGTAGTATCTGAGCACAGGAAGGTTTGAAGATTTTAGGAATCAACAAGAATGTGAGCTGCATGAGGATAAGATTTATTGTTTGTAATGCTTATATTGTAAACAGTAACAAAGTGTGTACAAGTCAGGCAGCAATTTGGGACAAGAAATTAGGTAGAGTGTCCAGTCTTGAGTGGCTTGGTTTTCTCCTGATCCTTCTCTAGAACATTTTATTATACAAATTCAAAACCTTTATAAAGCTCTATGCCTGAGTCCCTCAGTAGACAAGCTGCTGCAGAAGTGACTGAAACTTTTGTGGTCTACATTTGGGATAGCATTATGTGAATGGGAAGAGAAGTGATCTGAGAGTCTGTATTGTAGTAACTGGCTGGTTGTTAGTGTGGACTTCTTTGACACTAACAAATTTTAATTTACTTCCTGTATAATCTTGATTCAAATTGGTTACCTTTGAATATTACTTTCTAGAAGCTACAAAAGAAACTGACTTGGGAGAGAGTGTATTTTTTGTATGTGACTTCAATAATTAGTTGTATAAAACTAAGTAGTCACTGTCAGAAAGTAGAGCATGAAACATGGTTCAAATCTAGTGAAGATTGATGTCACACTGACAGGTGGACAGGCCTTGGAAAGGAGGATTGTTTCTAGTATTATATATTCCACTATGTATTAAGGTCTCTCAGAAAGATATGTCTCGGCTTAAAAACCCTCTGGAATAAGATTTCTTTGTCCCCACTTCCTCGCTGGTCCACCGTCACTTAAAATGGTCAAAGATAGAAACCAGGAAGGTGGTCTTGGGCAGTCTCTTCTTTTGGCAAGTGAGTAAGATTAAGTATCAGACAGGTTACTTGCCCAAAATTATACAAGTAAATAAGAAACAGCTCATTTGTGCCACATTCTGACTTTTAAAGAAGCTTTTGACCATTATACCAGAATTTCTTCTTAGCACATTGGAAACTTAACCCTGTGAAATCTGTAGTTTAAGATTTAATTTTTCTTTTTGTTTTTAACCTAAATTACACTTCATACATGAAATGCACAGTGTTACCATCTAGCCTTTCTTGTTAAAAGTCTGTTTTTCAAATATATATATATACTTTTTAAAAAGTAACACATAGAAAGGTATATTTGACTCAGAGTAGGGCTCTTCAGAAACTGTTTCTTAGAAGTACACAGAAAAAGAATAATCCATATCCTGCTGGAATTACAAGATTTCTTATCTGTCATATCTGAGATAAGTAATTTGTAGTTAAAAGAGTTTGAACAAATACTTTAGGTGAAAATTAAAAGTGTAATATTTTGGTTTTGAAGAGACAAGGTTGTTTTCTTTGAACTGCATTTGCAGATCCGCTGGGATGTAGGCAGATGCTCTGGGACTTTGTGTGGACATTAACCATCTACTCTTGTAGTTCCTTACTATAAGCATTATCAAAATAGGCACAAGTCAGTGTGAATGCAAAATCCAAAAGTTTTCAGATTTTCCTCAATTTCACATGCTTTTATAACCTTTGCTATAGAACGATGTTACTATAATCATAAAGTAACTGTCATAAACACATTAGGGAAAACTAACAGACACACAGATACAAACACACACACACACACACACAGAGAGGCAGGTCCATACCCACAGACATGTTAAATAGAGACCATGAAGGCTCACTTCATCTAGTTTTGAAAGCTGGTGCTGCAAAGAAAATCCTAGTATAATTTAGAGGATGTTGGTTTCCACAATGTCTTTGGCACAATAAATTTTTGTTTAGGAACTGTGTGTGTGTGTGTGGGGGGTATGTTCATAATGCTGTAGTCTTAACTGTTCAGAGTTCGTTTATGTGGGTTTTTGTCCATTCTTTCTCTACCTGTTTTTGCTCTCTGGATAGTAATGACAAAGAAAGAGTGTGTGAGGCCCACAGTCTAATTAAGGGATAGAAAGTTGAATTATCTAAGAATATCTAAGAAATTAGATGTGTCAAGATAATCTGTAGCCTGTATAATGACTTTTTAAAATAAATTTTGCTTCATTTGTGCCTGCATATTTATCTGAAATGTGTAATCTCTTGATTCTAATTCTGAGATTGAAATTCATATCTAAGTTGTCTCATACTTTATATTAAGATTTATTAAAATTGTATTGAGAATTTCTTGTATATATTTATATATTACCATTTGGTCAATTTGCTTAATAGGGGAACTTGGGAAAATCTTAATATTTAAAATAATCCTATGTCAAAAAATTTATAGTTTAACTTAGTGTCTCTTAAAATGAACAACATGCTTGATTCTCTTTATTTTAGAATCCAGCAAGCTAAAGTGCAAATTTTGCCAGAATGTGTGTTGCCGTCAACCATGTCTGCAGTTCAGTTAGAATCACTCAATAAGTGCCAGATATTTCCTTCAAAACCTATCTCTTGGGAAGACCAGTATTCATGTAAATGGTGGCAGAAATACCAGAAGGTGAGATGCTCATTTCTTACGCGTCTTCTAGAACTGAAGACAGATTGCTTTTAAAGGTCACAACTCTTATGGCATTCTCTAGACACTGTGGATCCCGCGATCATAGGTGGATTGAAAAATAATTCACTGGCCGTTATTTATGAAAAGTAGCTTACAAATAGTGATTAAATGTCACATAATTGCAAGACCTTCTTGATTTTATGCCTATCATGCATGTATTAATGGTTCGTGGCTCTTAAGTTTCCATAGGAACCAGAGTCCATAGGAACTCTGATCACGGATTTGACCGAGTTATGTGCTCCACTGAAGAAGGGTCCGAGTTGTTTGGGCTAGCACTCAGTGGCAGTACAAAGGAATGCTGTCCTGAGAAAGGATTTTGTCCGTTGTTTTTCTCCATACTTCCTGCTACCCAGAAACTGAGTTGAGAGTTTAAGGTATTGCTTCTTTGCTGCTGGAATGTAGCTCAGTGGTTGAGGTCTTACCTAGCATGTTCAAGGCCCTTTATTTGATCGCAACTGAGGAAACCCAACTATGTTTGCTTGGGCATTACTTCTTAGGACCAGAGTGAAAGCGGATCTGCCTCATTGGTGAGGTATGTATCTCACTGTAGTGTACATGTAAATATAGCTTTGGGTACAACATGTTTCCTAAATTTATGATTTCCCCCAAATGGAGAAATGTACTCATTTGTAAATTTAGAATAAATTGGTTTTTTTTTTTTTTTTTTTTTTTTTTTAGTACTTTGTAAAAGTACAAAAGTATTATAAACATAAAAATCCTGTGAATCATTACCTTACTATTTGTTAAGTTAGAGTAGGAAAGCTTTACATTTTGATATAAGTAGCATGGTATCCTAAACTGATATGAATTAAAATATAATTTTTGTGATTAGTATCTCATTTTCTTTTCACTATCACATTTAGTGTTTAGTTTCTAGAGAAGCTGGGTTTGATGGTCTCATAACTGTTAGGGTATACAGTTAATTTTTCTTCTAGTTCTCCATTCCGTTAGCCATTCATGAATAGTACAGTATGCTTTAGTTACTGTTTCTAAGAAGCATAGACTTCTTAAACACGTGCAGAAAGGATATTGAAAGTAATATATTTTGAAGCCTTGACATTGTTACTGCCTTAGGTGCAGGCAGCTTTTGGTCTATCTGCACAGTACTTCCTTTTCCAGACTGGGTATAGAGATTTTCAATGTATCTTCTCCTATTGATCAATACAAGAGTGGGGAGTTATGTTCACAATGCTTTTGAAAATAATTCTTAGACTAAGTATGTCAAAAGATAACTCTATCAAGGAGGTTTTAGTTTTTAAATTAAGCTATGAAGTGTCTGCTGCTTGTTTCCTAGCGAAGCGGTTATGTGGAAAACTCTTCCTGTCAAGATGCTTGCTTCCACCGGGCAGTGGTGGCGCACGCCTTTAATCCCAGCATTTGGGAGGCAGAGGCAGGCGGATTTCTGAGTTTGAGGCCAACCTGGTCTACAGAGTGAGTTCCAGGATAGCCAGGGCTACACAGAGAAACCCTGTCTCAAAAAACCAAAAAAAAAAAAAAAAAAAAAGATGCTTCCTAATACATGTCATGCCCATATTTAGTTGTCCATTCAATGGTTCGATATTTTTTCAGCAGGACTTACATTGAGATTTATAATTCAAACTGGGATGGTAATGGGAATCCTTAATTATATCTATTTTCTAAACTCTCTGAAAAGTTCTAAGTGTATGATGGGACTGTAGTTAATAACTGACTTTTTGGCCCTGTATAGCAAATTCTGTCTGGCCTACAGGACCTTGAAATTCTAAACTTGAATTTCAGTTCAAGTTCATAACACAACTTAGGAACTTTGACTTTTGTGTTACTTATTGGTTCAATTCTTCATGTTCTATGGCTAAAGTTCCTCAGCATGTGTACATTGAATACTGATTTTTTTCTTTGCAACTGGACTGCTCACTGGCTCAAAGAGCAAAGATTGGTCTCTGCTCATCTGGGGATAGATACCTGTCATACTGAATGGTCTTCTCTGTCATCCTGGACTTACCCTCAGTAACCCTTTGCTGATTGTCAGAGTCACCAAGGCCTCAACAGAAGGAAGTAGGGAATGGAGGAGGGAGCACAGGAGGTTTAAAGAGAATAAGAAAAGAAAAAAAATCCTCCAGCTTTTGAATTTTTCAGATTATTTCAAAGGTTTCTTTGTTCAGGTCAAAAAAATAAATAAAACAACTGTTTTTAGAAAATGTATATTGTACCCAGTGACTTGTGAACTCTGTTGTACCTCTTAGACCCATTCTGTGCCTAAAAGTTACAGACTAAAACAGGAGTGCTCTAGGGATGGTTGGCTAGCACTTCCTGTTAAGTGCTTGTAAGTGGACATTCAATTACTTTGAAAATGGGGCATGCATTGCTTGGGTTTAGACAGACCTGGGGTCAGTTCAGTCTTCTTCAAAGATTTTATTGACACTCATCTGTACATCCCACCATTAAAAAAAAGTGTCAAGGATGTATCCTTTTTCCATGGCTGAGCAGTAATGAAGGTGACAGAATTGAGAGACTGCTAGCATGATCTGAAGGTGGTTGTCATACCTCTTATAAGGAAGATAAAGGATCTTGGAGAATATGGTCTTCCTGGGATATAGTTAGTTAACCTTCAACATATATAAACTACTCCCAGATCACCTCAAATAGTGTTGAAGCTTCCTTAAGTGTTCTGTGCAGTGTCCCATTGTGACAAGTAGCAGTAGAGACCTGATGAGACACAGATACACGTCAACATGGTGGATGTTGAGAAGGCAAAATCATTTGCCAAGTTAATTGAGAAACACTTCAAACCCATTTTACAGAGAGAATTGATTTCCTGTTATTTGGGCTGTGAAACTGGCATTTACTTTCCTTCTTCTTTTGTACTGTTAAATTATGGCTCACTATCATGATTGGAAGAGATTGTCTCAGATGACAAACTTGAGTTTACCTCTTTGTCTAAGTTTATCCATATATAAAACTTGTCATGTTAATTATAAGAGTTGACTGAAATAAGTAAGTGTAGTGTTGAATGCTCATCCACAGACTTGTTTCTATGCATCCGTAGAGCAGGGTTGTAAAGGGCACTAACTTACAAAAATAGGCAGGGCCCTCAAATATGCTCCCAAAGGCTTTTAGTCCTCTAGACTTTATAGAGATAGGAAAATTCATTTTTCTTATAAATTATGTAAAAGGTTAGCCACTATCCTTCTCTTTCATAGCAGTGTCTTTCAGGAAACTTCTCTTATCCTTTGACAGACACATTATTATTCCTTTCTTAAAGCTGCAGTAGGCTGCTGTGTGGTTACTTTGTAACAACATACCAAGTCCTCCTTGACAGATTCGGTTTGCACAGGTACAGATGCTCACCCTTGATAGTGAGGTGAAAGGACAGTAAGGGTGTGGAGTTGCCTTTAACAGCCCCTTATAAAAGAGGGTCATACTGTTAACATTCTTTGTTCCCATGGCTTCACAGTACACAACAACGTTTGTTGATCTGTTAAGTGTGGCTTATGAATTTAACTTGCATAATTACTTTTAGCATTTTATTTGAGGGCGCTGTGTGTTTGTCTATGAAGTTTCTGTTTATATTTTTTCCTAGCAGCTCACTGGCTTCTAAGAACTCATGATTTTTGTCATTGTAACCACACTGGTTTCCTCTTGGTTGTCACCTAGTTTTGGTTTTGGGGTGCTATTTTACAGGGAGTTTTTGACTTTATGTAAGTATAGTTTAGTGTGCTGCCTTAGTATTCTAAATTATAACTAGTAACTTCCTAAGAAAGGGCATACACATATTTTTCTCTTGTAAACATGAGTCCATGTTTATCCTAGTATGAATATCACTATCTCCAGATGACCCACGTTTGCCCCGTAACAGTTGCCAAGAGTTTGTTATCCCTCACGGTGATTTGAATTGTTACCTCGGACCAAATAGGTTTTAACTTTTACCTCTCCTCTTATTGTCTATATGTACTGTACTGCTGTAGCTTTCTCAAGTTTGTAAACACTGAATATAAATAGGGTCTCTGGCCTTCTCACTGCTAATTTTTAGTGAGACTTCCTAAGATAAGTTAGGTCCTGTGTATTCAGCTACTGACACAGACTTTGATTTTTCCCCTTGCACACATATTATGCATATATATATATATATATATATATATATATATATATATATATATATTTATATATCTACTACCAGCTTATAAAACACTAGATAGTAAAGATCATACCAGCTCTCAGTACCAAGAGAAATTTGATAAATGAAAGCAAAAATTGTTAAATTCCAAATCATTTAAATAAGTGTGATCATTTACTTTGCGCACTGTAATTGGAGATCAAACCAAAAATATCTCTGGGAACATTTCATTGTGAATTTGATAGGCTTTTCACAATTTTAAAAAATTCTTGCAGTTTCATTTTAAGGGCCTTTATGTATGCTATCATCAGTAAACTCTGTTCCCTGAATTTCTGCACTTCTGTGAAGACAGTCCTTAGCCACTTTAGGTATCTCAACTTTCTGTCTAGTATTACAGATTTATTAAAGGATAACCCTTTACAAAGTAAACCTTAGGAACATCTGTGAACTGCAGAAAGTTATCAACGGCACTGACAGAAAAGAGAAGCCATTCCCTGTGCTGGCAAGTCAAGAGGACTCATGGATGAGTGTTGAATTCAGGCAGTTGCTCTGTAAGAACTAACAGTTCTCCCTTCCATTTGTATGATAAAAGCATATTAAATATATTTCTTTGTTCAGAATAAAGATTTTTAGAAGTCCTTTGCTTCAAAGGGAATTAGACACCAGCTTGTTTATATGTTGGGGCCATGCAAAAGGATGGTATCGTTCAGTGCTTTTCTGTTACTTTGTTACGATGTCATTTATCTTTTGCTTATGATTATGTAAATAAATGCATTGGGCTTCTCATTATCTTGTGTCAAATCACACTTTTACACTACGCTTTATAATGCCTTGGTGCTACAGAAGTAATCATCTTAATATGAAAGTATGTTTTACTATCTAGTTGAACATGTGTCAACCACCACAAGAGAAACTTTTTCTTGGTTTCCTGTTATTTTGTAATTTAAAGAATTTCTAATTTTAGGAATTATTTCCCAAAAGTATAAGCCTCATGGGCTGTGATTTACTTTGTTATTTATATTATATATCTATATAATATCCCAGATGCACAAAAATAATCAACACACTGAATAAACATTGGTTAAATCCTAGCTACTTCCATTATGAAATCTGTGACCTCTTGTGCCTGGCTTTACTTACCTTTAAAATGGAGATACTTCTAGTAGCTATCTGGTATTATAATAGATGAAATTCTTTCCATAGTATTAATGGTTTTCATGGTGATTACTCCTTAGTCATGTGTTATTACTGGTAGCACATTTTTAAAAAATCTATAACAACTATGACAGTAATGCTTAGCCTAAGGTACATGGTCTTAGAAGCAAAGGACAACTTACTGGAGAGGACCTAAGTCTTTTGCTCCGGCTCGTTAGACTAGACTGCTAAGCTGAGCATGAGTAGGAAACCATCCAGATCATTTGTAGATAGGCTGAAATACAAGTTGATGCCAAACTATATATTTTTTTTCTTTCAAGTATCTACTTTGAGCTGTAGCCCAATGGGTGCTTCAGAAAATCTATCTCTACTATCATGTGGTAATTCCTAAAATATTTGGAAACAAGAATTGTATCCCCTTGAAATACACCTCTAAACTCTCTACTTGAAGAATTTATCTTGGCAAGATTACAGAAAAAAATAATTTACATATTAATATATATTACATATAGTCTGTAGCAATATTTAGACAGTAATAGCCTAGGTCTTCTTAGTCCTTCTCCCCCACCAGAACAATGAATAGTTCTGCATAACACATCCGTGGTCAAGGTCCCATATTAGCATAACATCTTCTTTTATACGTGTTAGAGCTTAGTTGATACTCTTTTGCTTTAGTTACCTACCATGTTCAGTGCATCTGCCTGTGAGCTTATAGACTCAGATCAGTAGGGTGTATGCACCGTGTAGCTAAGGGTATAGTTTCACCACTCAGGTAACGCTGAGTGGACTTTGTGAGCAGTATTTCTCAGAGGGGATCCTTGTCGTTAAGGTATTGAAAGGATTTACATCTCTATTCCAGATCTAGTAAGTATTTCAAAAGTATAATTGTCGAACATTTCAGATAATCGCCTTCCATGAGATTGTGAATACATTCCAGATAATAATCTGTTGATTATCTTTTTAAAATTAGAAGTGTTTTTGTAGGACTAATCATTTTCAGATATTATTATTTGTATTATTAGAATCTTTCCCTTGAATTTTAATAAGTGACACTTTTTGTTTCAGAGAAAGTTTCACTGTGCAAATCTGACATCATGGCCTCGCTGGCTGTATTCATTATATGACGCTGTAAGTAATTTGATTGAAACTTGTGAAAACAGGCAGGTGTTACTGGGAAGTTGAATTTTTATAGTCCTATAACTTATAACTTAGCAAAATATGTCAAGCTTTGGTTACTGAAATTATAAAGGGTCATGTGAAAATAAAAATATATTTTCCAAGCAAGTATGTTCTTGCATATCTCTGCATCATTAACTAGCATGTGCTTGTCAGGTCAAAGAGTACACTGCCCCTGCTTACAAACTCACTAAGACACAATACTAGGGTAGTGTAAAGAATCTTGATTTGGAACAAATAGACTGTCTTCAAACCCCATGTCAGTTACTCACTCTGCTTTGGGATAGATGGGCATAGCACATAGCAAGCATTAAACCAATGTATTTCTTAGTGAATCCCTGCCAAGAAATCTAAAAAACTAGAAAAATTAAACAAGTCATTTGAGCATATATGATGTACATACCACTGAAGGGAAATGGAGGTGGCCTCTGCTTTCAGCAGCTTTTGAGTCATCATAAAGGCTCAGATGCAGTCTGTGAAAGTGTGCTAATGCCTGGGAAAAGACAGACAGCACTTTCTATAAAAAAATAGTTGTCACATGAAGTGTGTATATAGCAAATGTTACTACGAGCGCACACTGTCATTTGCATTAACTCAGAAAAGGACTTGAGAAAAGTCAGAAGAGGGACCAGTTCAAGCAGCAGCCTAGAAGAGCATCCAAAGGCACTCAGAACCATACTCCTTGGAATAAACGGCCTAACGGCGAGAAGCCTGGGAGTTAAAATCAACCAGCTTCACCTTTAAAATACAGACATTATACCTGGTCTCAGGTATGGTACCAGTGCATGGTTTTTAAGGGCTGGACCTTATTGTGGCTCTTGTTTTAAACCAGGAAACATTGATGGATAGAATTAAGAAACAGCTACGTGAATGGGATGAAAATCTCAAGGATGACTCTCTTCCTGCAAATCCAATAGGTATGGCAAGTACTTGCTCTCTCTGGCGTGTTGTTGATAAAGGGAAAAAAAGCCTTAAATATTACTCAGTGTAAACCAACCTTTGAATTCTGAAAAGGCATTTATATTTCTTTTACTTTGAATTTTTTTTAAAAGAAATTAATATTGCAAGCTGCAACAGAATCCTCGTATTAATTTTCTAACTTAAGTTGGATTGCAGAAGTGACTCTCATGTAGATACTTCCTGTTCTCTATAGAGCCTTTTCAAGTGAAGCTAAGTCCTAGCTTGATGTGTCATCTCTATTTGTTTATAAGTCAGTTCAAGTATATGTTTGACTTAAAAGGAAAATAACTTAGGTGTATATTAATGATTCCTAAGTTTAAAGCCTGCAAACCTCGCTCTGTCTTTTAAGACTTTTCTTACAGAGTAGCTGCTTGTCTTCCTATTGATGATGTATTGAGAATTCAGCTCCTTAAAATTGGCAGTGCTATTCAACGGCTTCGCTGTGAGTTAGACATCATGAACAAAGTGAGTAAAGCCTCCATGTCTGTCATTTAGATTGTCAGTCAGGCTACAAAGACAGTTGAGATCACAAGCTACCTCAGTTGTGTAGAAATAGAGCCAGATACTAGAAGTACTTGTTTACCTGCTACAGTTTGCATTAAAAACATCTCTAATCCGAAATTCTCTGTAATTTAGAACATTTCAAATTTGGCAGATTAGCATTATATAAACAATAAAGTCTTGTCCAACTTTGAATAAGGTATATTCAGTGTGAAAATCTGAACCATTTCAAATGATTTTTGTAGTCCGTACTGTAATTTGTTTGCTTGGAAGCATGGTCCACAGCCCAAGGCGTTGGCGCCTTGGACAGGTTTACTCCTCACCTGGGTAACGTGCCTATTTTTCCATTTAACCTTTTTAGTGTACTTCCCTTTGCTGTAAACAATGTCAAGAAACAGAAATAACAACAAAGAATGAAATATTTAGGTAAGATCTTTATTACATTTTTAATCTATTTCTCAATATATTTCCAACTCCCCTTTCAGAATTCTGTGGTTCCACTTTCCATATTTCCTCCAGTGCCTAAAAATATACTCAATAAAGAACATAAACCTGGAAATATCTCTAATGTCTATACAATATTTTTCCCCTCAATTTTTGTTTGAGGCATCCTATCTTCAAGTACAATATGAATGCTTCAAGCATTCCATTTCAGCTAGTTCTGCTACACAGGACCAAAATTGGGTGGGTCTTTAAATATGTGCTAATGCTGTTAAACATAACACTTTGCTGAATTATAAATAGATTCATATTTAGAATTATAAATCAAGAAGGCAAGGAAAGTGATAATCTGAGTAAAGTAGCTAACTGTCCAAAGATGAAAAAATGACCTCACTAGGCTTTGTAAACACTGGTATATTTAATCAAAGAACATTTTCAAGCCAATAGAATATCTGCCAACCTCCTGCATACTGGTCTTACATTTTACACAAAAGTACTGTGTAATACCTAAACTTCAAAAGTTAAAAAGCATGACTTATATCCCAGATAAGTAAAAAACTGGAATTGCTATTTTTCTTTTCATTGTCTTATTCTCCACATCGTCCTTTGTCTGCAGTTTATCCTTATGTGGTCCAATGGCAGCATACGTGAATCCTCACGGGTATGTACATGAGACACTGACCGTGTATAAAGCTTCCAACCTGAATCTGATAGGCCGGCCTTCTACAGTGCACAGCTGGTTTCCCGGGTAATACAGCTACTTAATTTTTTTGTTGACTCTTCATTTAGTCTTAAACGAAGCTTCTACAAACGATACAAAACAAACAGGACAGGAATAGTTTAGTTATTTCATCCATAGGTTAAAGCAGGGATATATGAGATATAGAAACCAATAAATCCTACTTTTTCTAGCTTGCTTTAATCTGGGTCTCCCTTTTACTTGGAAAGTGGCAGAAGAATTAGGGATTAGTGACTTATTATCCTTGCACTTGAAGAAAATCCTCTTATTTGGCATCACTCTTGAGGATTGTAAAGCTAACATTAATACGCTAATGTTAAGCACTCTATGCAGAATCCTCCACCTGAGAAAACTGGTAACTTGAGAGCAGAAGTCCTTGTCTTCAAGGAGTTGATGCTCTCCTTCACCTACCTCACCTGCATCTCCAACAGAAATAAAGAAAGCAGTGAGGTTAAAACTGGAGCAAAACAGCAACATAAAGACGAGTGCAGTAATAAATTATCAAATCATAATATCAATACAGTATCAAATTATAATAAGGTGGTTTTGTAAATTTGAGGCATAAGAGAAATTTCATGACAAGCCTAGACCAAAGGTTAAAAATAGGTTTTCTTAGCTTACGTCTTTCCTTCATTTTATAGGTATGCATGGACCATTGCCCAGTGCAAGATTTGTGCAAGCCATATTGGATGGAAATTTACAGCCACCAAAAAAGACATGTCACCTCAAAAATTTTGGGGATTAACTCGTTCTGCTCTGTTACCCACAATTCCAGAGACTGAAGATGAAATAAGTCCAGACAAAGTAATACTGTGTTTATAAGTGCACCTGTAGGAATGAATTCCTGACAGATATTTTCTCAAGTCAGATCTGCCCAGACATCACTGCCTCTGATAATGTGTAGAGTGGGTTACAGCATTTGGCTACCAAGTTCAAGAGCAACTTGTTTAGGGGATGAGAAAGCAGTTATAAAACACAAGTTTAGATTTAGAAGTATTTGCTTCTAGGAGCTTGGGGCCATTGATTATCCTGTTGAATCTATGTCATTGATAGGATAAGAAAACACAGTTGAAATAATGGGAATGGCTATGGAACAGGATAGGGGCACCACTGCTCTAAATGATGAATGTTCCAGAAGTTGGGTTGGTAAGCACAAGACAGAGGCAAGGCAGTGGCATTTTAAAAAGAATTTGCTCCTTTCAATTTTCTTTAGCTTGTCTGAGACACTGATTTGTAAATTTTGAAAATATTATAGAGTAAAATAAGCAGTTTGAGCAGAAAAAAATAACAGCATTTGGTGTATTTGCACTATTTATTTGATGAGCCTGTCATGTGCTAGATCCCTTTAACTAATGTATATGTCCATTTTGCATTTCATTTGCAAATGTAAGTGAACAGTATCTATTTCTAGGATTATACCATTTAGGAAATAAAGCAACTGAAGGGCATCTTTAAATAAACCTGGCCAACACTAATATACTTATATCCAAATCTATTCTATTTGGTTGAATTATGTCAAAGTAATCAAGTCAAATACTTAAAGTGTAAGTACAGTAATAAAATATAACTCAAGAATAGGCTATTCCTCAATGTCATTTTTTTTAAAAAAGTTCTATTTCTATTTCATTCAAGCTGCAGTCATGAAGTGGGGAAATTATTGCCTTTACTGATGCAGGATAATCTGATGATCCATATAATGTTTACCATTACTTTCGGATAGTACTGTTTAAAGGAATCTTACACAACATAGCAGCTTTGATGTTACGCCATCTGTGCAGATGGCAACAGCAGAAACTCCATAGTTTAAAATCCAGGTATTTACTGACCTGGGTGAAGTGGAATGTGACACTCACTTTTGGATAACATAAGCCTATTTGACTTCCAAGAAATTCAAGACCCAAAAGCTGCTCTTTGCTTGTGCAGTACACAGGTGTCTGAGTGGCTATGCAGTAAGTAGAGTTAATTATAGAAATCAAAAATCTAAGCCATATCCATCTAATTAGTAAAATCAACAATGTGTTCACTATCTATCTGTGGCACCTGATATTTATAAAGGCAGGAGTCTCAACACCAGCCCTCCTATTATTCCTGCAACTTTCTGAAATCAGAAACAATCCTGTATAAAGAGATGCCATTGTGGACTAATTAATTTTTAAAATTCAGGAAACAGCTAAGACAACAAACTGAGTTACTTTAGCATACACACTGTATATCTTCAACAGTTACCTCATTTTTAAGATCAACAGCGAGTCTAAGTAACAGCTATGACTTTTCTCACCTGGCACTGCTCCAAAGAGTTGGAAAATTCAGAGTTAAGCTGTATTAAGAGGAGGTAGACTTGAGCTTAGTTTTTCTATGTACACTAATGCTATTTCTTAGGATTTCAGTAAGACACGAAAGAAAAGAAAACCAGTCTTACCAAGACTTGCCACTGATTCATACGGAGCTCATTGTTTTAGGTCTTCTTTATGTAACTGAGTAGTTCATCTTTTTCCATTTGGTAACCACTTTTCTTCCACTGTTCACGCAACTGCTGTAACAGGGCCCCAATTTCCTTCCCTGAAGAAATGCCCACTTTCCTGATGTCATGTCCACTCACAGGGAACGGCGGGACAGACCACTGCTGCATCTCCTTTAGAAGACCATGCTCTCCTTGGTACTTCAGCAGCTCACAAACGCGGGTAGTTGCATCTGGTTCCCTAGACTAAGTGACACAGTTTTATCACATACTAAACACTCACAATTTCATTCTACTATTTAAATACTTATATCAAATCTACAGTTTGAAAAAAATTACTTCTCTCCAGTTAGAACTATTTTCTGATCAAACCTAATACATACTTACATCTATAACAAAATCTTGATATGGTTTCAGTGGTTCTGAACTGTCTGTTGCTTTAACCAAGTCTTTCCTGTTTTTAACTATAAATAAACCCAGGTTTTTCTCCTCTTTTGAAATTTTCAATCTCAAATCCAGTTTTGTGACATCATCTTGTACTTTGAATAAAGAGGCCAAAAGAGTCATTGGTTTCGGTGAAAAGCCTTCAACATTTTTACTGACTTTGTTAAATTCTTCTAAGTTTGCATTAGCAGGTAAACCTGTATAAACAAGACAAAAGTCATTTTTTCTTAACTACAGAACCCTCACTCATCTCTTAAACTATGCAGATTTTTAAGACTGTATAGTGTTCTTTCTCCACCGCTTATTATCAGCCCACTTGTCACTCCCTTAACTCCTAGAGGAAATCTATCATGTTCTTGTTTCCCTGTGGCAAGATGTAGTGTGATGCTCAGGAGCTGGGATCACATCAGGTACACAGCATATGCCTTCTCAGTCATGATCCTGTCTGCACCCATTCCCTCCTCAGCAATTTTATGTTCTTGTGAAATAGAGTCAAAGTTACTGTCTAGGATATATTGGCTATTATTGTTAATTTCCTTTCTATATATTAAGTATTCTTGTGAAAGTGCTTATTATGCATTAACTTATTGCTTCCTCCTACTTTCTATAAAGTAACTTTTATTTTGAACCCTTTCTGATGATAAACCAACCAACTTGCAAAGTTAGTAAGTGGCACAGCTTCATCAAATTCAAGTGTTCTCTCTGAACTATTCTTTACCCATAAATAAACTATTTCCATCCTTAATCCCAAAGTTTATCTGAGAATTTCATTTCAGTACTTTAAATTCCTCAAGTAACACAAAATATTTTACCTCACGTACTTTTTACGCTAGGTGTTTTCTTGCTAGAAATTCACATTGTCTGACCTATTCTCACCTATGTGAGGAGCCACACCAAGATCATAGATCAGGTGGATCAAATGGTTTGCATGGTCACCAGTAAGGATTTTCTTCAGTTCTACCCAAATCCTCTCTCCTGATATTCCAGCCAAGCCTTTGGCATTTTCTGCAATTGCTTCTAGAGTCTCTTGGTCATGGTCACCAGGTTTGTCGACAATTCTGCCATAAAATCTGTAAGATATTTGATACGTGACTTTTCTTGTTAAGTTTATTACAAAAGAAAAGAGAAATACCCTCAAAGTTTTGTTACCTCTGTATACGCCTGAATCACCACTTTCAGTATTTTCCATTTTTACTAGGGTTGTCCCATCTACATCTAGGTGAGGAATTAACCAAGCATAGACAGTGCTACTACACTTTTAAGTCTTGATGTTTGGTCTGTTATTAACAGACAGTTTGTATAGACTCAAGCTTGGAAAACTTGGATTTTTTGACAAAATACACTGTGCTACATGGTATTCTGAGTGTTTACTTAACCAGTAAACAATGAATGTTACTAGATATGAAAAATCCCTACTAGCCTGGTAGGGGATTTTGCTTTTTGTATTTTGTTTTTTTGTTTTGTTTTGTTTATTTCCTTAAAGGTTAGGATTTAGATTTTAAAAAAACAAAATTACTGTTAAGAAGTAATCAAGAGCTGGGCAGTGGTGGCGCATGCCTTTAATCCCAGCACTTGGGAGGTAGAGGCAGGCGGATTTCTGAGTTCGAGGCCAGCCTGGTCTACAGAGTGAGTTCCAGGACAGCCAGGGAGGGCTACACAGAGAAACCCTGTCTCAAAAAAAAAAAAAAAAAAAAAAAGAAGTAATCAAGATACAATATATTTGTAAATGGTACATCTGATGAGACATTATTTAGATTATAGAAGCAACTCAAATGCACACGAAATTACAGGATCTCATTCCAGTTAGAATAGCTGTAGCTGTTATCAAAGTTAGCAAGTGCAACAGAAGTCATACATACAGAAACCCACTTGTAAAGCTAACCAGAAATAAACTAGTACAGGCACTGTGAAGACTGGGGCCACTCTGAAGACAGAGATGCACCCTAGAGTTTATATATCCAAAGGAAATCAAGTCACTGTCAGGAGATGATCCTGGCTCTCCTGTGTTCACTGTGGCTCACTTTTGAAAACAAACAGCCAAGAAATGAAAATGGATCAACTGACAGAAAATGGAGCACACCAAAAATGTGGTACAGTGGCCTCAAACTCAAGTGTGTAGCCAAGGCTGGCACTGAACTCATAACCTTCCTGCCTTAGGCTCCCTAGGTGTTAGGATTATAGGCATATCCACCACTCTTGAAGCAATCTTGTCATTTGTAACAATAAACAAAATTAGAGATAAGAGTTAAATAATTTAGTCTCAAAAAGCCAAGTAATGCATAATACAAATGTAACCAAACTAGGGTAAGCTCAAAAGCTGATGACTAGGATATGTTAGCTGGCTTATCCATAAGGTACAGAGACACACACAGATGACAATCTCATCACTGCTGCAAGTGTAGAAGGACCTCAGATAACCAAAAAGTTCAGAAGGAGATTGAATGCTTTTGTCATAAACATGTTAGCTTTGAGGGAAGAGATGCGTTTACCTTCAATTCCAATTTATTAAGACATTGCATATACATGTATAGCTAGTTTATGCATCAGTTAAAAATCTACAAAAATTAAAACCACTAAAACCCCACAACTATCAATGCACTTCATACTTAGCAAGTTTATCCAACCTTTAAGTATCTTTATACTCTGATTTATTGTACACTCACTTAAAATTAAAACCACTAAAACCCCCACAACTATCAATGCACTTCATACTTAACAAGTTTATCCAACCTTTAAGTATCTTTATACTCTGATTTGTTGTACACTCACTTAAATTAAAACCACTAAAACCCCCACAACTATCAATGGACTTCATATTTAGCAAGTTTATCCAACCTTTAAATATCTTTATACTCTGATTTGTTGTACACTCAATAGCATTCTCTTTTTGTGTGTCATTTTGTGGTGAGGCACCAGATATGTCCCAGAGCATCTTGACTCTTAAAGTATGTAAGGGCAGACACTTTAAATCATTTCTCTGTAATCAGAGCACCTAGCGTAATACCTGGCCTATGGTAAGGACTCAAACCACAGGATCAATGAAGGAAAAAAACGTTAATAATTTAAAGCTTTTATATAGAACATACCACAAAGAATGGTTTAATTATGTATACTTCAGAATAAAAGCCAAAGGGTGCTACTCGACACTGAAGGCAGGTACTTAGGGTGTCTCAAAGGGTGACATGAAAAACTGAAATTTTCTATTGTTGAAATTTATAAGTTCTTACCTGAAATACCTTAAAATTCGAAGATAATCTTCCTGAATTCTCTGTTTAGCATGTCCAACAAATCGAACCTTTTTATTTTTTAAATCTGCATAACCATTAAAGTAATCAAACAGTGTACCATCAAAACCTATTCATCAGAAAAGAGAGAAGAAAAATCATTAGCAAGGATTTAGAGGGAAGAAAAGTTATTTGAAAACTACCAGAAACAGTGAAGTTCAATAGGAGTAAGAGTTAGAAATGAAAGCCTAGGTTGTAACAGTATTCATATATATTACTACTAAATGTGAGACAGAACCTTCAAGAATAAACAAAGGCAACTTACCACACTTGTATAAAGTAGGATGGAGGGGAAGACAACAGATAGAAGAGAAGATAGACACAGAACATAAACAGCATTAGATAATCTTAACAGATAGAAGAGAAGATAGACACAGAACATAAACAGCATTAGATAATCTTAACAGAAGAGGAGGTAGACACAGAACATAAACAGCATTAGATAATCTTCTAAACATAAGACTTAATATTACTAAATAAGAACAACAGGAGAGACCTTGCCTCAAAGGAATAGGTGGAAAGTAATGCAGAACAGTCAGCACCTTTCCCAAGCTCTGTGCACACATATCTGCATATATTCAGAAACAAGAAAAACTTAAAAACACTGTAGCAGACATAGTAAAAACATCTACCCCATCTATGAACTGCTGGAGTGTGTGAAAAGGCTGGTTCTACAAAACCAATGACCCCAGGCAACAACAGGATATCTAAGATGAGTCCCAGTTAGGGTTTAGTATTGATGGTGTAGCACAAGCCAGAGGCCTTGGACCAGACCAAGGAATCATTGTAATGAAGATTTGCAAGCAAAGAAGTGTGGACAAAATGGTATACTGTTAGACACACTGACACACTACCGCTTCCACAAAGAAGTTTTTTTTCCACTGTTGGGGAGGTTACAAGGGTGGAGGGCTGATACAAGGGGTGGGGGAGATGAGTAGGATTGGGGTACATGATGTGGAATTTACAAAAAGAATCAATAAAAAGTTTAAAATTTTTTAGAAAATATAAATAAGCTTATTGGCAAAAAGAAAAAGCAGAAAATTACAAGCTTGAGTAAAATTCTGGGGAAATTTATCTCAATACCAATATACTAATGGCTAATTTCCCTAATATGCAAAAAGCTGTTTTGAAATAAACAGACCAAGATGACAAAAGACATATTAGTTCAGCATTCAAGACACTGAGAAGTTTCTAAGATGACCTGAATGCACACTCAAAATTCAAAAACAAAAAGCAGACCATATAAATAAAAAACAGGTTCAAAAAATTAAAGTCCAGAAATCTTAAAAAATAACATTTCAGCCTTAAGTCACAAGTTTTTGAAAAGCTTTTCAAATTTCCCTCAGACTGGGTAATCCCTGTCTGATAACAGGCTGTAACAAAGAAGGCACTCTAGGTTCCACTGGAGTCTGTGAGCACCCTCCCGGCCCCCCTTTATTAGCGCTGACAGTTACTTCCTTAATCCTCACTACAGTACTAAAATGGAAACTGACACAAACACGGGAGTTTACAGGTAGTGATGTTAACGTCAGCCAATGGACTCTGATAAATTCAACTTAAATGTTAGATAACATTTCCATGGCACAGGCTTAACACAGAAAGGAGGCTCTTAGACAGACCGGTCCTATCTTCTCAAGAGATTACCTAGAAACATAGAATTTATAGTGAGATCTCTTCGTTCAGCATCTTTCTGCCAGTCAGTTGTGAATTCTACCTCTGCATGTCTTCCATCAGTGGTAACATCAATCCGGAGTGTAGTAACTTCAAAGTTTTCTTCATGAAGCTGCAGTTAAATGGAAGTTTTGTTAGTATTATTGTTTAAACTTTTAGCATAAGTATACATGTGTGTGCAACGGCCAAGGCCAACTTGCCCAAATTTGTTGTTTCCTTCCACTATTCGGGTTCTGGGAGAAAATTCAAGTTGTCAAGTTTGGGAGCAGGTGCCTTTTCCTACTGAGCCATGACACTGGCCCCACAAACATTGCACTAGTTTCTGTATTTACCACACTATATTTTTTATAGTTACTTTCATTATGTCACATGTCATTCATTCAACAAAGGAAATATATTCTAAGAAATTTGTTGCTAGGCAATTTCATTAACATTTATTTAAAACTTTTTACAATAACTTTTGAAACTTAAGATACAACTATAAAAATAGTTTATGCCATGTTGTAAGTCATAACCCCTCTTTTAAAAAGAACTGTTTTGTTAATCAAACACAGATTAGTTTAATTCTATGGGGGAAGGAAAAGGTATTGAGGATAGCAGCATCACTGACATCCAGCCCTACATCTTGGTCCACTGGAAAGGTTTTATGGAGTTACACAGATGGAGTTGGTCTTTCCCATGATAAGAGTAGTGCCTTGTGAAATAGTCCAGAAGACCTTCTGAATACAGTATATTTCCAGAATGCAGCTATAAATAACAATCATAAGTGCAAACTCTGAACCTGAATTAACAAAAAACTATAGTATCAATACCCTAGAAGGATCGGCAAAGGGGAATTATATGGGCTTGCTGTGGAGAGAGGGGTGGCCAGGAAGCTCTTCACAGGAATGAAGAGCATCTTCAAACCTACAAATGAAAAACATAATCTACAACAGAGGACTTTTGGTTTTACCTCAGAAAATGTAAAAGTGAGAAAAATATCAAACTTACATAAGTAACTCCAATGGAAGATTATGAAAATTCCAGAAGGTAGGGGACATGGACTTTTCTATTGAGACTTTTTAATAAATTGGACAATAAATGTTACACTTCAATAATCACAGAATGCCACAGCCAGTAAGGTCAGCTTCACTCACCCTGGCAGTGATAGTTCCGTGCTTCTCTCCTTTGTTGTTTATCATGCGAATGCCAGCCGACTGGAACATCTCCTTCATCTGAGTCGGGGTGGCAGTGGTGGCGAAATCCACATCTTGAGGCTTCACCCCATTTAGTAAATCCCTCACTGCCCCTCCTGCTATTCTTAATTCATGATTCTCTTTGGCAAATAATTCTGAGGAAAGAAGGATTTGTTTGTTTGGCTTTTGTTGTTTTATAAGCACAATCTGTGATTAAAGATTAAGATTCACATAAGCTCAAGGTCTTGTCATATATTACGGATAGTAGAGATCACTGAACTGAGCAGTCTTGTATGAGAATGAAAGCAAGTCCTATCTTTGGAAACAGTTCTCCTACAGTAGACTGCCCCTTAGAACTGCAGGAGAGCTCTTTAAAAATTTTGTTATCAGGAAGACAGTTCAGAATTCCGAGATGCCTTAGAATCATCACTGTAAATATAATTATCACCAACAGAAAAGCAGGCAATAAAAACAATTGTGCTTGCTTCTGTATGGTGTATGTGTGTACTTTAGAATAGAACTCTTCTATTTCTCTTTGGGACAAATGTAGTCACAGTGGGCGTATACAGGAAACCTGTGAAAAATGTTATAGCAAAGAACCCTTAAAAAAATAAAACCATATATATTATTCTAAACAATCTGCACTTGTGCTATATACAGTATGAATAGCCAAGGCATGCCTTACAGTTCCTGAAGGATTACCCTGGCTTTCCAGTGCATCTGAGTTCTCACCATCTGGCTACAAGTTAAAGATAGCCTACCAAGCAACTAGCTTCTATCAATCCAAAAGCTGAGAATGCCATCAGATAGCAACTTGGTCCTATAGAACAGCTCCCCAAATTTCACTGTACCTACCTCTGATATACACCCATGGACATATTTTAAACTTGCACAGATATCTGACTTTCTCTGTTCTGTAAAACTATAAAACTTCATGAACCTGCTTCCATGTTGGAATATGGAATTAAAGATAACTTAAATCTGTTTTCCTCGGATATGGACACCCAAATGACTCCCCTCTAGAAGAGAGCTGTGGATTTTAAGTTGATAACCAAATATAACGTCTACTTTCTGAAAACATTATGCAGATCCCACTTCCTAAACTCTTTCCAAAACAAACTAATCCAGGTCCCAATATTGTAAAAAGTCAGCTCCAATGCTCTCTTGTGGGTCTCTGTAGGCGGTATTTTTCTTTTACTGCAAGAAGCAGCTTGGCATATCCCTGGCGACCATGCATTCAGTCAACCCCTTCCCTAATCACAACTCAATACAATCCTACTCTAATCAAACTGCCTCCCTCTGTAGATTTTCTAAAGTGGCTTGACTGAACGGTCTTGCCTTAGGAAAGCAAGGGCTCTTGTACAAGATAACACTTCCATAAGCTCTCTACAATAAGGGTTCATGTTCCCTTAATTCCCAATCAAGTCTCTCAACCCATTCCCCAGTTAAGAGTCTTTAAAATGTAAAAATCATATCTTCAACATTCGTAAGATTAATGTCAAAGTTCATGTCCCAAACAATTGAAAAGCATCCAAACTCGGATTATCTCCTTTAACTCCTAGAGCAGTCCTCTACACTCAGCTTATTCTGACCCAGAGCTCTCAACTGTCTTCATTTACCTCCTTGCTCCAGGACGAAGCCACTGGCCCCTAACTCCAGCCTCCATAGCTGGATTACTCTAAAGCCCCAGAGTAGATACTAGACAAAACTCTCCTCCCTCGGATTCTCATTGCAATGTCTAAGTTCTCTAGCACAAAGACTCCCATATCCAACTTCTGTCTCACCTCTCTGTAACCTTTACTTCACCCTTTACCTACAACAAATTTTCTCCTTGTGATTTACTTCCAACTTTGTTTGCCTTGAGTACTTCACTCCAGGCAGCCTTGTTCAAGCCTGCTTATTGGCTTGTGGTCAAACTTCTTGTCCAGGAACATCAACTACTTACAGAAACCAGTGAGATAGGCTTTAAGGGTATGGCTCCTGGTAAAATGGCCATGCTCCACACCTAGGACTAGATGGGCAGCACAAATAGAGTTGATGGGTTATTTAAAAAAAAAAGGAACTTGGGAGAAGGAACTAGGAATTAGTTTGATTCTGATTCTGATCAAATTGTATGAAAGCTTCAAAAAATAAAAATATCTTTAAAAAATATTCAAGAAACTATGATATTGAAAATCTTAAAATATTGTTTCTAAACGAGAGGTGGCAACAGAGAATGGGAAAACTAGGGGCTGGGAGAAGATATGAATAAAACAACAACAACAACAACAACAACAACAAAAACAGGTTCAATTAGACCATACTGGAGCTGTTATTCTGCAGTGTTTAACTGCTGACCACTTGTGGTTACTCAAGATTTGAAATGTGAGTCTGATAGACATGTTCTATGTGTTAGATATATTCTACATACACTATGAATTTCTCTCATTTTTTTAGTTTTCTATTGGACAAAGAATTCTGGCATTTTTCATTATGATTAAATCACAGTGTAAACAGCATCATAAACTTGCCCTCTACTTCACCTAAAGAAATTAAAATGTTCCCCTCAGTAGGCACCTAAAATGCCATTATCTAATTTCAAGAGTAGAAAAGTGCCTTGGGAATAGCAAATCTTAAAGCAATGTTTCCCACAGTTCTTCAACATAAGTTTACGGAGTAAAAACAAAGTGAATAGCTGTTTGTCCTTCTGAGAGTCAGAATCCTAGCATTTGTTTTAAAAGTACTTCGAGGGCCTAGAGATGTCTGAGTGAGTAAAAGTCCTTGTTACCAAGGCTGAAAACCTGAGTTGCATTCCTGGAACAAAGACAGTGGAGACTACTGACTCCTACAAGTCCTACAAGTAGTATTCTGAGCTCAACACAGAACATGCACCCTGCTCACCCCAGTAATAAAAAGGCACCTCAAAAGTGCATGTCAGTCTCTGGGGTGGTTTACACAACCACACAATACATTTCTATAAGCCATTTTTGACATAACAGGTTTTAAATTGCAGCTTTATATTTAAATTTACAAACTTTATAGGTGCACATACAGAAAGAGGGAAAAAAAATCTCTTCTGTTCTCTCAGAGAGCAATACAAAAAAGAAAAACACAGCTTCAGTGTTAACAAACCAGATGACATCAGACTCTGTCATTTAAAATCCAACTCCTTCAATTAGTTATTAGGGAAACAGACAGACACTTCACTTCCTAAGCATGTGTTTCCTCTCCTGTTCAGAAGCACACATACCTAAAGGTATTGGGCTACATAATTTATTGTATATGGAATTTCTTGGGGGACACAGAAAAGTGCTTCATGCTGCAGTCAACTTCCCATCATTTTCAATATACCCCAAGTAGGTCGGTCTTTCATTGGTGCCACAAAAAATATTTCAACATTGGCAGAAAGATGTCTGCCTTGTACTTTTCTGCAGTTAACAATTCCAAAGCCCAGAAGGCAACCTTAACTTCTCACCTGTCAGGCTCTTCAATCCTTCTGTGAAAAGTGACTGGAATTCTGGAGACTGCAACTTCATTGTAAATAGGTATCGCTTCAGAAGGCACAATCTACTCCAATTACAGCTCAGGACCTGCCTGTGCCAAGGATACAGGAAGCTCTGCATCTGGAGACAAGTCACCAACCACACATCTACAGTGCAAACATACAGGTACGCTAATTAAATTTCAAAAGGTGGGCAATCACATGCTGTCAGACAGCTCAACTAACAAACTCATCTCTCCGGATAAAAATATGAAAGTGATCCTTTAAGGAACACTAAACCATTTTGATGGCAGCTACCCAAGCACTCTTGGCTACGTTTACTATATCGCAAGCAGGAGAGACTTTGAGTGCCAGAGAATAACGTATTAGATTGGCAGCAACAGCCGGTTTCCAGAATACATCAGTTACACGTGCTCATCACCCTCGCCCCCTACCCAACGTCGGCCTCAAGGTTACTGCCTCCAAAGTTAGACCTTTGTGGGGTTGCCTCTGTAGTTGTCGCCATCTGCTCGATCTCCAAGAGGTGAGAGCTCTTAAAAGACCCCAACAAAAGTATCGCGCCGTGAGGACAGCTACCCTCAAGCAGGTCGCGTATCTGAAACGCCTGCTTTCTCTCCTAACACTTGAAAACCGCGGGGAACCGGCCCTGAGATAAGACCGCCCATGGCTCTATGAAGAGAGACCGAGCGTCGCCTAGAGTGGGGAGCAGCCTCCATCTCCCACCATCTCCCAGGGGCGCGTTCGGACGCACGCTGCACAGCAGGGTCGCCAAGGTGCCTTAGAAACGTGGCTTTCCTACTCCGAGAACCCGCTTACCCGCCCGCGCCCCCGCCGCACGCGCACTTCCGGGTCGCGGACCAGTGACGTCAACACGCACTAAAGAGCCGCGACGAATGAGACGCCACTACAGGTCCCTCCCACTTCCTCGGAGCGGGACTTGGTTTTACTAAGTGGCGCCAGTTTCTCCTGCACCTACGCGCAAGACCTGCAGTCTTTCCCTAGGCTCTAAATAGAGAAAACAAGCAAGGTTCTTCTCTTGGTGCTTGAGACCGGCCCAACACGCTTTATCCAAGCAGTTAACAGCTTTGCGGAACCTTTGCCACCCGCAACGTGAAGAACTTTGATTTTATTCAGTCCTATGCAGAGGAGAGACTGGCAGAGAGAGAGAAAACAAACCTATGACTTAAACCTCCTTAATCTTCCTAGAACTTTTCTTTGAAAAACGCATACACCACAGTATTTCTGTGTTTCCTATCACCCTGCCTCTTATCTTCAGGGGACAAGGGTATCTAATTTTTGAGACGACAGACTGCCTGTCTCACTCGAGATTCACAAACACAATGATGACGGAGTCCAAAGCCTGAAAGGAAACTAGCTCAAATCCCTTGGCCTTGCACACTTAAGTAGATATCTGGATAAGTTCTACAAAAAGAGATAACTGTACCTACATAAAATGTTTAACAATCTCCAACTAATATCAACAAATAACAAAAATCAAATATTGGCAAACTGAATCGCACGACATCCAAAGGATTTGTCCTTAAGTTTGTTTAGGAATAAATGTAAGGAATTCAAGTTGGAGTTCAGAAACCAGTTGAGGTAACTCACCATACCAACAGCCTCTAAAAGAAGAGCCATTAAGTCTCCCTAGAGACACAAAAGAACACTTGTATTTTTATACATTCACTCAGAAAATTAAGATTAAAAAGGACTTCTACAATAAAGTAAAAGGTACCTGGGTAAAAATCTACAGCTCACATCAGACTAGGAAGAATTTGGATCATGTTTCCCTTAATATTTGAAACTTAACAGTTATTCAGTATAAGCATTGATTTCAAACATGTTAATTCCCCACCAGTAACAGAAAGAAAAAATTGAGTGCAACAATAAAGAAGAAATCATGATTATCTCCTCATATGATACGGAGAAATCAGATCTATAATAATATACAAGAGACCTTAAAAATTCCACGAGGAAACTATTGCAACTGATAAATTCTTGCAGCAAAATGGTGCAATATTGAATTAACATTTAAAAAAATCTGTCTCTGTATACCAATAATGAACATGGAGAGGAAATCATGAAATCGATATCATTCAAAATGGCCTCTAAAAATACCTAGACTAAACCTAAGCTAGGAAGAGAATGACAATATAATGAGAACTTTAAAACACTAAAGAAAGAAATGGAAGAAGACACCAGAAGATGGAAAGACCTCTGAGGGTTTTGGGTTGATAGAATCAAAATTGTGAAAAATGGCCATTTTAGTAAAAAATAATACATAGATTTAATGCAAACCCCATCAAAATGCCAATATTAGTATTCACAGATGTAGGTAAAACAAACTGAAAATGTGTTCAAAAACACACACACACACAAACTGAGATAGCAAAAAGAAACTTCAGCAAGAGGAATGATGCTCGAGGCATCACCATATCTGACTTAAAGTTATAATACAGAGACAATTACAAAAGCAGCAAGATAATAGTTCAAAAATAGACACATTTGTTAAGCTTTAAACCTGGGACAAAGCATTAGGTGCCGATTTAACTATGAAAGTGGACCTGACCTCTAGGGTCTCTCAGCATCCCTCATTCCCACCTGTTAAGGATGTGGTTAGCATTTCAGAACTCTCCAGCCCAGGGGCTAGGCTGTCCTTCTCTATATAATCCAGACATTTTGACTACCAGCCTTTTTCTGTATCTATGGCCTCCTGGATGCTGGACCTGGTTCCCTCTCTCTCCTCTCCTTTCCCCTCCTGCTCTTTACTCTCCTTGATATCTTTACTCTGGCTGTGCTCTCCCATATATCTATAGTGAACTTTCTCCTCCAACATACCTAGGAGCAGTCATGTCCTTTCATTTTTAATTCTTTTTTTCATACATCAGAATAGAACATAGAACAGAATGGAAGTCCCAAGCATGAACGGTCACAGCTACAAATGTGTTATTATTTACAAAAGTGTTAGTAATACTCACTGGAGAAAAGACAGGTTCTTTAACAAATGGTGCTAGGAAAACTGCATATCCACAGGTAGAAAAATGAAACTAGATGCTTACCTCTCACCTTGCACAAAAAAGTTGACTGTGAAAGTAGATCACAGGCGGTAAGTTAAGACCTGAAGCTGAAAATTCCAGAAGAGAAGGTGAGAAGGAGTAGCATGGTCTCTGAATTGAGGAACCAGGACTTGAGACACTGTGGGAGCCTGGAGACCAGCCCTTGCTTTGGTATGCTAATAGGCACCATAAGTATCCATGTGTCACTTCTGCCAGTGATAGTTTTTTGGAAGGGGAAACCTGGCTTAAAATTTTCTGAGGAATGCTGGTTTTTATCCCACCACCAGAAACCCTCCTATAGTTCAGCTTGATCCCATTTCTGGATATTTGGACTGCCGTTTGGAGTTTGGGGAATTGGAATCTTCTTTGGACCTAATACTGCCCAGGATGTCTTATCGCAACAACAAAAGGGAAACTAATACAAGATCTTTCATCTTTTACTACTTAAGTAAAAAGAAAAAAAAAGAAAATTATAGAAAACAAAAAACAAAACTAAAACTAGAAGGATTATGCTAAAAAGGAATGTTACAATCTAGCAGCAAAAATGTACACAATGAAAGCATCCATAGTTTTATATAAATAAAATATGTAGGAATAAATGTATAGTTAACATGATATTCAATATCATCAAATTACTAGAGAAATAAAAATTACACAGAGCCACTATTAAAAACCTACATGATGTTTAAAACTGAAAAACCTGGCATTATCATGTACTGGTAAGGATTTGAAGTGAGCAGAATTCTCCTACATTGTTGAAGGAAACAATTGGTTTGTTACTTTGGAAAAAAGCTTAGTATTATAACGTCACTTATAACCCAGTAGCAGTACCCCCAAAATACTAAAATGTGAAAAATATGTTCATACTTAAAAGAATTTTTCAATGGTTATAGTTTATCTATAATTCCCAAACTGAGCATCCTAAATTTCCTTCAACATATGAATAAATGTGCAAACTTCAGTATGTCTTTAATGAAATCCTACTTGGCAATGAAGAATATTCTAATACAGTAGTACATATCACCATTAAGTGAAGACAGCCTGTTGCAGAATATTTAATAACACTGTGAACTGTAAGATTGTATTATTTACTGGGGAAAAAAAAAACCACTTGTTTCTAGTTGTGGAGTGGCTTAGCCTTAGCTCACACCTTTAATCCAAGAATTTTCTGTTTATTGTAAAAAAAAGAAAAGAAGAAGAAGAAGAAGAAGAAAAGAAAGAAAGAAAAAAAGAAAGAAAGAAAGAAAGAAAGAAAGAAAGAAAGAAAGAAAGAAAGAAAAACATTAAATACAGTGAATCATAGGTCAAGAGGCAGAGCAAGCAACCAGTTGACAGGGAGTGAGCATAGGATCAAACCATAGAGAGTTCAAGGAACAAAGAAAGGATGATAGAGAGACAGACAGGAAAGAGAAGGATACTCAGTCTGAGGGGGCTTGAGACAGGGAGGAGGGGGAGAACTTCCTTTTCCTTTGGGGACTTCAGATGAGGAAGAAGGTCTATTAGATGTTTTCTCTGCCTCTCTGTGCTAGCAGGCTTTCACCCCAGCATCTGGTTCCTGGGTATTTATTGGTAAAATCAAGCTTTTGTGATTTGTTGAGATTTTGTGTTGTTTTGTTAAAAACAACAACATCCAGATCCAGGTGGCTACATATGATTCTATTCATATGGCATTTAAAACCCAGAAGGTTAGAGACAGAAACAAACCAATGGTTAGCCAAGACTGAATAGAAAAGGAGTTTACTACAAAAGAACAGAAAAAAATTTAGAGAGAGAGAAAGGAAAGCACTCTCCTAGTGACTGACATAGCTTGTGACTATAGTACTGCATGCTTGTCAACACACACAAAGTACACTAAACATTGTTTTGAAAAAAGGTAATTTTTTGATACATAATCATACATCAAATAATTTAACTCCCCAAATGTCTTTTTATGTACTAGGAAAATAATTAGAACATAAAATTACACTTGAAAACAAATGTTTGTATTTTGATTGAAGTATCTATGAAAGCAAGATCAAGAACTTTGAGGCTATTTAATTCAAAGAAACTTTTATGCATGGAACGTGCAATGGAACCCCCAGGATGCTGTGAGGACCTCTGAAGATCCAAAACTGACCCCCCAGGATGCTGTGAGGACCTGTGAAGATCCAAAACGCTCTCTCCCACGAGGTGTTTATTATGATCCCTTATTACAAACCAACCTTAGGGGAAATGGAAACTCCATGGTCAGAACAACTGGTATTCAATACAGAAACAGCCCAGGAAGAATTCTCTGAGTATGTGCTTTACACTCTGAGATGACTATAGTACAGAGCACAATCTGTAAGGGCCTTTTAAGTTTTTACTATTCTAAACACAACCCACAATCAAGACTACTATTCATCAGTTAGAAACCAATATGTGATTAAGAAAGAAATATTAGGAAAGTGAAATAACAGCAATGTAGTCTTATACATATGTACACATGTGTCTATCATATATAATGTGTATATAGACATATATACATATCTATGTCCACACATATATTCATACACACACACACACACACACACACACACACACATATATATATATATACTTACATGCTGTGGTCCAGTTAATCCAACAATGTCTGCCAGTTGATGCTTTATGAATCCAGTACTTGTTCATTCCATGAGGTTCGATGTCTGTATATGCCAGCTGGTCTTCAGTATATCAGAATCCCAAAGAATTAGGTTCTAGTGCCAGTGAAGAAATGTACTTTCCAACTCTAGAGACAGCAAGCAGAAAAAACAAGCAAGCTTCCTTCTTCTGTGTCCTTTATATAGGCTACAAGCAGATGGTGGGACCCATTTCTTTCCACCTCAAAAGATTCATATTAAGGTTTATCTTTCTACCTGTAATGATCCAGATTAAGAAAGAGTCTTCCCCATTTCAGATGATTTAATTACCAAAATTCCTCTGTAGCCCCTTGGGTTTCAGTTAATTCCAGATATAATCAAGTTGACAACGGAGAATAGCCATCACAGGCTTCAAATGGATTCTGGATTCAAGCATTCTGATTCAGAACTGTTACTCAACAATGATTCCACAGAGGGAGGCCCCAGAGGTTAGATCGGACAGGATGACACTGAGCATCATGACACTGGACCTATATTTAACTTTAATAGTAAGGAGTTGATGGTTTTATTGAAGTAGGGGATTCTATAAACCCATTTGTTTTCCCAAGGATGATCACTGAAGCATGGATGCCCAGGGAGGAGGCTGAAGCGACTGTCCTTATGCATATGCTTTGTGTTGGTCGCACTAGGGGGGAAAACAATGAATAGTAACTATAAGAAAACTGAGATAAGATAAAGATGAACCGAGGAGAGGAAATGACTGGCAACCGCTGCATTAGCTCCCTGTGGCTGCCGTAACCAACTACTCAAAACGTAAGACTGAAACCACATACATATATCATTTCACATCTCTGGCAGTCTGCATTAGTTACTTTTCTTCTGCTGTAATAAAGCACCATGACCAGAAGGGATTTATATGGAAGGGGGAGTTTATTTTAATTTATGGTGTCACAGAGATAAGCCCCCATCATTGTGGAGATGCATAGCAAAAAAGCAAGCAAGGGAAGGACACTCTAAGCAGGGTGATGTTCTCAAGTCTCAGTGCTGGTCCCCAGTGATGGACTTCCTCCAGCAAAGCCACACCTCCTAAACTTCCTCAAACAGCACTACTGACTGCAGACCAAGGATGCAAGTGCCTGAGCCTATGGGAGACTTTTCCAATTCAAACCACCTCACAGTCAAAACTCTAAAATAAGCCCATTGAGTGATGTTCCTTCTGAGTACTCCAGGAGAGTCTGTTTGATTTTTCGAGCTTCAAGAGAATTTCTTTATCTTCAAAGCCCAGAGCACAGTGTCATTCCTCCCTGTTTCTTCTTGCCACCAGGTCATGAGAACATTAACCACTGGATTTGTTTATCTAGATATCATAAGATCGATCGTTCTACAGAGAATGCCTCGCCTTAGCTACATGTTCTATGGAAGTAGGCTGGTCTCTGGGGTCTCCTACTCTTCAGCCTACCAAATCTTTCGTGGCTAGGCAGATGGGAAGACAAGAACACATGGAAAGACCCACAAAGGTGCCATGACATTAGTGACACCAAATAACACTGAATACTTTCCTGAGTTCCTCCTTTTGGCTTTTAGGCAGGTTGTGTGATTTCCACTAGAGATTTAGTTGAAGGAGTGGGAAAATCACTCAGTTAGTAATATGCTTGATGTCCAAGCATGGGGAACTAAGCTCATTACCCTGAACGTATGTAAAATGAAGCCAGGCATGATGACACATACGATGCCTTGTAGAACCAGAACTGGGGAAGCAGAAATAGGTAAGTTTGGCTTACTGATGACAAATCAGGGAAGCTGAAACTGACAGGTGACAGGCTAATGAGAAACACTATCCTCCTAGACTAGATGACCAGGTTGCTGAAGACACACGCGCGCGCACACACACACACACACACACACACACACATACACACACACACCTATATGTACCTTTACAGATAGACAGACAGACAGACACATACACACACACACACACACATACACACACATTACCCTTACATAAAGGCATACACACACACACACAATAAAACAAAAACACAGCTAACTATAAGTCGAACTCCTTACTGACTGTTCACTCAGGGACCTGCCCCTTATGCTGCCACCCCCTCACAGCACTCTTCTTTCTAGAAGCATCCACATTTTCAAACACTACAGAGAAGACAGAAGGACTCTTCTCACTGTGTGGGTAGATAATAACATTGTCATCCACTTGAGGAAGACATTTTTAGGCAATATTTAGATAAGTCATGAAGAAAAGATTGTGACCTGATGTGACAGTCTGCAATTCAAGAGTTCTGCTAGTCTTCTCCCCTACCCCTTCCCACCTTGGGCCTTTTCTTTCTAAGTGGCACACCATTGTTTATTGGGGGAAAAAAAAAGTTGTTTCAGGCATGTGTGCTCTTCATGAAACAACAAAACATACCTGCTTGAAGAAAAAGTCATTTTCTGGTTTTATTCTCATAAAAGTTTAATAGAAGCCAGCTAAAGTTTAAGATCTCCCAGAGGACAAATAAAGATATTTCTCAGCAAATGTAGAATCGCAGTTTCCATTGGTGCTGGGGAATTTTACACACAAATGCAATTTTATTTTACATTTAAAAGAGGTAATTAAATAGGCGAATCAATTTTAGCTGCTCTGAAATTTCATACCGGGTCATTAATTTTAAAAGATGGGACTTCAATAACAGTTAAGAGAACAGAGGCCCAAGGGTAAAGACTGAAAATAATCACCTTCAAAATTCCGAGTTTTCAGCAGCCTCAGATCAGAGTAAGGAAGAATCTAAAGTGAGTTTCTTATAGCATTGTTCTTTACTGCACTGTTTAGCTCTAAGTGTAGGTTCACATGAAATAATCTACTGCCAAAGCGGAAACCACCTCCCTCCTTGCAGCTCCCAAACCTGCTTTGTGTGCTAGCTCCTAGAAAAGATTCTGAAGCTGGAGTAAAGCAAACACGTGTCCTCTGATCATCCCAGAGTCAAGACTGGATGCACCAACAGACATCACTGCAGTGGAGACTGAAGTATAAACATCACTTTCAGTTCAGTAACAGCACAAAAGAGAAATGTACAAACAGCAGGTCAGTGAGGAGAAGGGAAGCAAGAGAGGGCTTCATGGACCAGAGGACATTCAGACCGAACTGTACATTAGTCAGAGTGTTGGTTCTCAAGAAGACTTACTCACCAGCCATTACTAAGTATTCCTTCCAAGTCAAACATTTATCATCTTCTAGAATAACCCCAATATTTGTAGAATAAACAATTCTGCCATCCCAGGCAATGTGAATTTGGGAAGCATCACAAAGAAGCTGTGCTATGTAAATGCTCTAAGCCTCAGTTTACTCACCTGTAAAATGGGTTTATGGGGCTATAGTAATATATGTGTACACAGTGGACAACTTCAAGATCTTCTTTCTTCACTGGGAAAAAATGTTACTTTTTTGTTAATAGAGTGTTTAATTGTACAGCTTTTGTTAAGTTTTTCCTTTCTTTGTATGATTGTGTACTGTGTATGTTGTATGTGCATATGTGTCAGGTAGGCCAGAGGAGAGTGTTGGGTATTCTCCTGTATCCTTTGAGGCAAGATCTCTCCCTTAAGACCTCACATTTTTTCAGCTAGGCTGGCAGCCAGCAAGTCGCAGCAATTCTCCTGTCTCTAACTTCTGCAACACTGGGATTTACAGACACATGGAAGACCTCACTTAGCCTCTGATGTAGGTGCAGGTGTCTGACCTCAAGCCATCACAGTTGCACAAGGAATGTAAATGCTCTTAACTGTGAGTTCTCTCTCCTAGCCCTCTGTTGGCTATTACTCAGTTTGGCTCATTTTCTATGACACTTGCAAAGCCCTGGCAAGGGGAGAGAGAACTGGGAAAGCTTCAGTCCCTGGGAGTCTCTCCTTAACAGAGACAAGCTCTGAATTTCAGTGAAACACAGCGAGCCTACACACTAAGTTTACACTACATAGTTTCCCCAATAACTGCCTGGGATTTTGATAAAATTTTGTTGGGTAGAACTTTCTTGTATTTTTATGACAGTTGTACTGTCACATAATTCATGTCATAGAATCCATGGAAAGTATATAACTCAACGAGTTTAGAAGATTGGCTGAGTTACCCCAAGAAACCAACACTCAGTAGCAGTTACTGCTCAACTGCTCGTGTTCTCCAGACTTCCCCATTGTGTCCCCTCCACAGCTGAACTCTCCATCATAATGGCTCATTTTCCTTCTCCATAGATTATCTTCTTCTGGACACTTCATGTTAAGAATGGACTCAGGCACTGGTCCTCTCTGACTAGCCTGATTTAGCTTCCTATTTTTAAGGTTCATCTATTTTATAGCATGGGATTAGAACTTTCATTTTATTATTTATCAGCATGCCATTGATGTTCATACTATATATCCTCCCCCCCCGTGTGTGTGTGTGTGTGTGTGTGTGTGTGTGTGTGTGTGTTTTGCAGGGGGAAGGTGTGTGTGGTGGCGGCGACTGAGATACATACACCACTGTAAACTTGTGTAAAGCAGAGGGCAATCTCAGGTAGCATCTTCACTTTCTACCTTGTTCCAATCAGAGTCACTTTTGTTGTTTTTCTGCCGTATATTCCAGGATGGCAGGTTGCAGTTACTCTTCTGCCTCAGTCTCACATCTTGCTCCATTACTGCTGGGATTATAGATACTCATTGTGCATTTAGTTTATTTAAGAGCGATCTGTAGATTTGAATTCAGGCCCTCATGCTTGTGTAGTGAGCATTCTTACCTAGTGAGTCATCTTCTGGGCTCTGTACCACATCTTGTTTATCTATTTATTCATTAGTTGATAGATGCTTAGGTTGTCCCCATTTCTTAGCTATTACAGGTAAGGCTGTGCATATTCACATAAACATTATGTTATTATGTTTGTGTTAGTTCTTGGAGAATTTCATGCACGAAGACAGTGCATTTTGATCATATTCATTCCCTGACCTCCTTTTAACTCCCAAGATTCACTCTCACGACCCCACCCAACCTCACATCTCCTTTTCTTTTGGTAACCTTTGAGGCCAGTTTATGCTGCTGTCCGTACACTCATGGGCATATGGCCATCCACTGGAGCGTGGCTGATGTACAAGAGTCTACACCCTTAAGGAAATGGAGTCTCCCTCCAAAACCTCCTATCAAGTGTCATTCACTCCTCAGTTATGGGTTGGGGTTCCCAAACTGTCCCTCAGTCTATACGGGCTGTTGCCTGGCCTGATCTTGCAGGTCTTATGCAGACAGTCACAGCTACTGTGAGTTCATCAGTGAAGGGTCCTGTCCTGTTCAGAAGATACTACTTTGACCTAGTCTTCTCTGATATCTGGCTTTTAAAATCTTTTCACACCCCTCTTCCATGACATGACAGTCCCTGAGCCTTGGGGAGAAAGGATTTGATACAGATGTCCTATTTATGCAGTGCACTCCATGGACACCTTCTCTGCACTTTGACTAGTTGTGAGTTTCTACATTAGCCACTGTCCACAAGGGAGAAAGGGAGAGAGGGAGAAAGAGAGAGAGACAGAGACAGAGACAGAGACAGAAACAGACAGATAGAGAGACAGAGAGAGACAGGGAGAGGGAAGAGTTAGGAAGGAAGGAAGGAAGGAAGGAAGGAAGGAAGGAAGGAAGGAAGGAAGGAAGGAAGGAAGGAAGGAAGTTCTCTGATGAAATCTGATAGCTTCGTTGTTCTACCACATACAAATCTTTGACTATACACTTTCCATTCTCTGGGTAGGTTGGGTAGGTATCTGCCTGGAAACACTGGAGAAAATGGCAAGTGATGTTTTCTTTGTGAGGAACTGCTAGGCTAGCTTCCAAAGGGGTGGGCGGCACTATTTGCAATCTCAGGAAAGATATTGGAAGTTTTTCATCTATACTTGTCACCATCGTTATCTTAGCCATCATAAAGGATGTACAGAGGTTGTGTCACTGTGGTTTGATTTGAGTATTCCTCATAGTTAATGATCTGAGAGGGTTTTTTTTTTTAATATGTGCATTGACTACTAGTACATTTTCTCTCTCACTCTCTCTCTATCTATATATATTCAAATTCTTTAATGACTTTAAACTTACATGATGTTTCTTTTTATTGATGAGTTTAAGATATATTTTAAAATGGTAAATATAAGTTCTCTATTCTTTAAAAATTCTTGGTGGGACTTTTCTAAGTACAAACCCCATTTAAATTTGGTGAAATCTCTGAAAACTTATCTCTCTTTTGTTGCTTGTCATTTTATAAATTACTTTAAACAAATAAACATTGTATCATTCGCTCATGGTATTGGTCACTGTTCTATTGCTGTAAAGAGACACTATGACCAAGGCAGCTCTTACAAAACAAAGTAATTATTTAGCCAGGGACTTGCTTACAGTTTCTTAGGTTTAGTCCATTATCATCATAGCAGGAAGCATGCTAGCATGCAGATAGGCACTGGAACAGTAGATGGGCAAAAATGTAAAAAGACTTACATCCCGATCCTAGGCAGAGAGAGGGGAGGGCGGGAGAGAAAGACAGAGAGAGTTACAGAGACAGAGATAGTAACAGAGATTCATTGGGCTTGTCATGGGCTTTTGAAAACTAAAAGCCCACCCCCAGTGACACACTTTTTCCAACAAGGCCACACCTCCAAATCCTTTGCAAATAGCACCTCTCCCTGATGATTAAGTATTCAAATAGATGAGTTTATTGGGACAATTCTTATTCAAGCCACCAAACTCTAGAAGACTTATGCTTCTGTTCTGGGTATTTTATACATTTCCCTTTTTTATTAGACAGGGTTCTCTAGAGGAACAGAACTGCTAGATAGATAGATAGATAGATAGATAGATAGATAGATAGATAGATAGATAGATAGATAGGATTTATTAGAGTGACTTACAGGCTGAGATCTAGCTAGTTAAACAATAATTGTATACAAAGGAAAATCCCAGAATCCAGTAGTTGTTCAGTACATGAGGCTCTAGGTCTCAGCTGGTCTTCAGTATAGGCTAGAATCCTGAAGAGTGAACTCATCAGCAAGATCAAGGACAAGCAGACAAATAACAAAAGCTTCCATCTTCCATGTTTCTTATATAGGCAGCCACCTGAAGTTGTGACCCAAATTAAAGGTGAATCTTACCATCTCAAAAGATCCAGATTAAAGGTGAGTCCTCCCAGGCAGCAGAAGCAGGCAGATCTCTTTGAGTTAGAGGTCAATCTGGTCTACTGAGGGAATTCTAGAACAGCTAAGGCTACACAGTGAAACCTTGTCTTAACAAAACAAAACAAAGGGGGAAAAAGGAAGGAAGAAAGAAAGAAAGAAAGAAAGAAAGAAAGAAAGAAAGGAAGGAAGGAAGGAAGGAAGGAAGGAAGGAAGGAAGGAAGGAAGGAAGGAAAGAAGGAAGAAAATAGTCTTTTACAAGTGTACCCAGTGCTTGGGTTTTAATTCCACATGTAGTCAAGTTGTCAAGAATAACCATCACAAGTCTTTTATCTCTATTAAGCTGAATTTTGTATATGTTGTAAAATAAGTTCAATAACGTTTTCTGCATGTGTATGTGCACTATTTGTAGACAGAACTAGTCCTTCCTGATTGACTTGTATTAGTTACCTTCTCAAAAATCACTTCATTGAGTAGGGGAGACAGCTCTGTATATAAAGTACTTCTTGTGCAAACAGGAGGACCAGAATTTGGAGGCTTAGAGTTTAGATCCCCAGAACCTACATAAAGGCTGTGGGCACTTGTGGCAGCCACCAGCAGTGCTAGTACACTAAGGTAGACAGGGAGCCCCAGGGCAGGGTAGCTAGTCAAATTAGCTGATTGTTGAGTTATAAACTCATTTGAGTTTATCCTATCTCAATAAATAAAGTGGAAATTAATCAAAGACAACACCACTTGTCAATTCTGAAGTTACACACACAGATACACGCAGATAGTCACCCATAAATACATACCATATATATCATATACAAAAATATCAATTGATCATACATCTGAGTTTACTTCTGGACTGTTAGTTTTATTCTTCTGATCAATATGTCTTAAATATTTTTCAGTAGATCAGTATGTCTCCAATATTTTAAAGTAATTTTTGTCCATACATTTGTACAAAGCATTTATATTATATGTATTATATGAGAAACACATGAATAAAGTAAAACAAATATTAATCTTTCTGGAGTAGAAGAAATTACTTTACTCCCAGCTCTTCACTGACTTGTACATCCATGCTTTTTTACCTTGGTCTGACAGGTGTGGATGACAGAGTACACTTTAGGCATGAGGCATTTGATTCTGGTTTTTATCCTGCTATATTCTCTGAGCCTTAGAATTGAGCAGATAATCAACATGAGCTTAAATGGTTGGTTTTGCCCTCTGGCATTTCTGCTATCCTTGTAAAAACAATATGCCTTGGGAAGTCCTATTTCCAAATGTCCTGCAGATGCCTGAACCAAACCTGAACCCATTATGTGATCTGGAACCCAATGTAAAATAAACCAGACTCCAGTGGAACATCAGACATGCAGGTGAGAAGCAGATGCCTTTCAGTGATGATCACTGCTAAGCTATCATGCCTGTTCTGTGTAAATGAGCTAAGATATCTACAACTTAGATATAACCTCCTAACTTAGTTATATATAACCTATGACTTAGACGTTACCTTCCATTCTTCATCTGACTAAAATGACATTATAAAAGTGTGTGTGTGTGTGTGTGTGTGTGTGTGTGTGTACATCTTCTTATCCTTTTTCCTATAATAGCTACGTATCAAAAGCCCTTGATAATAATGGGAAGAGTGGTACATATTTGTAATCCCAGAACACAGAAGGACGAGGCAAGAGGATCACAAATTCGAGGTCATCCCTGGCTACACAGCTAGTCTGAGGCCAGTCTAGGTTACGTAAGACCTTAGCCAAAACAAACAAAACAAAAAACAAAAAACAAAAACCAGAAAAACAGACAAACAAAAAACCTGTAAAGCAGCTGACCACAATCACAATCACCCATTTTATTATCCACACAAGTCAAGATTGAGAAGCTGTATCTGTCTTTTACCCATTCCTATATTTCTTTTCCTATTGCAGAGAAACCTGCAATGAGTTTCAGTCTCCTGTATAAACCTTGCTCTACAGATCACACTTTAGTAAGCTGATTCAGCCAGAGATCAAGGAGAATCCAGTAAATCTTGCTTCCTATGTAGTTATAATTCAGATTTCACCTATGCCATTTTGCTAAATCCTCACTATTTTCCTTCTGAAGGAAGAAGAGAGATTTTAAAAAAGAAACAAATTTTGTGAATTCTGTTAGAATGTTCCACTATGTCTTTGGACACTTATATTTTAGCTTAAAGAATGAAACTGGTGGCATAAAATATCAACTATGCAAATTCCTGCCTTTGTTTATTTCCTTTGAGTTCACAGGAAAACATGGGAGAATTATGAGCATACTATTTGTTTATTATTGGTATAGTAAGTTAAAATATCAAACCATTCCCTTGGAAAAAATGATATTCAAAGGCATAGCTAGAATAATTTTCTGAAACTCTTCAGAGGGTCTGGCATTGTGCATATCTGAAATCTGTAAATACATTTTGAATAAACATGTTTAAGAAATATAGCAAATGTTAAAAGTAGCCTTTCAGGACACAACGTTCTGTGCTCATTTGAGTAGCAAGTATTTTCAGTGTTCTTTAGTGATGGATGCGCCACATCTAAACTAAGACATACAGTGCTCTGAAGAGTAGGCCAGATGGCTGAAACTCTGTCTAAACTTTCCTGGACAGCTCTCAGCAGAGCAGGAGTTTTTTCTGTTTCTTGTTTCACTTCTTCTTTCCCCAAGGAAGATCACATTGTTCAGGTCATCAAACAACAATTGATCTGGTTTCATTTTGGCATCTCTTTCAAATGGTTACCTTGGGAACCCCGGGCACACACACAGTGCTGTACTTAACAGCATTCAGACACTGAGCCATGTGGCAACTTCCTTCAGGGGACTCACCGTTTATCATCTCACAAACAGAAACATTGATCTAGCCTCCACAATGACCTCTCTAGGTCTGCTCGCAGGGAATGGCTATCCCCTCTTTTCTGAAAGGCTTCTGTGCTGGCTTCTCTGGAGATTAGGAGTTCTGTACCAAGTATTCCTACAGCTGAGCCTGCAGCTGGCCTTTGGGAGGCAGTTACTAATATCTGGCTCAAATAATAATGCACTGAACACATTTCTCATGTGCTCTCACTCTAAGCCAGTGCTTCTTACACCTGTGGGGTGAGACCTCCCACAGGGGTCCACATATCCAATATCTTGCGTATCCGATATTTGCATTATGATTTGGAACAGGAGCAGCATTACAGTTATGAAGTAGCAAGGAAATAATTTTATGGCTGGGGTTAGAACCATTGCTCTAAGCCATAATTAAAGGGGAAACGTATCTGCTCTGCTAGTCACTCAGTGTGAAATTCCCCCAGACTGAAACATCTAGAAAAAAGCAAAGGGCAGGAGAATCAAGTGCAACTGTATCACCCGAAGCATGGCAAGGAGGGCAGGGTGCTCCACTGGGCACTGGGAGATGACTCGGGGGAAGTACGTGGAGTGTGCCATGGAAACTGTCACTGTCAGGGCTTTTGAAGGGTGAGCTGGGTCAGGCTAGATAGACCCTAGCAATTTATTACAGTCAGACCCCTAGGCACTCCTCTTCCCCCAGGTTCACTTAAGGGTTCAGAACTTCATAACAAAGCAGAAGTCAAGTTGGAGGGCCTGAGAAATGCACTTCAGAATCAGGGTGGAGAGAACTGCGCATGTGTCAGGCCCTGTGACCTATCAGCTCAAGAGCCTACGATTGGGATAGTGACCAGACACAGTACCTTTGCTTACATGTGTGTGTGTGTGTGTGTGTGTGTGTGTGTGTGTGTGTGTGTGTGTGTGTGTGTGTGCGCGTGCGTGTGCGCGCGCGCACGCGCGCGCAAATCGTGGTATCTGAAGAAGGCAAACCTTTGTCAGTGAACAGTATGATCACCAAGATTCCAATATGGGCCCTCTTTAATGGGTTACTGTCCTGGGAATCTTCCTCCAAAGAGCAGTCGTGTAGTCTTTCCACTGTAAGAGAAACTGCAGGTGTCTTCTTAACCATGGCAACTCTGATGATGAAAGAGTAAAAAACCCGCCTTAACGTCAAACACCAGTGCACCCAGAGAGGAGGTACACAGCTGCTGGCTTACACTGTGGCAGCCACTGTACTTCTCAGTAAGCATGAATCAAACGCTTGACTCACTGTGGGGTTGGTGGGGCAGATAAATACCTTTTTCTATGACTAGGCTGGAGACACACCCAGGACCCCCACCAAAAGGAGGGACAGGAAAAGAGAAATAATTGGTAAACACAGAAAATGTTTCAATAGAGAAAAGAGGAAACAGAACACTTTGTAGCCCTGTTATCAGCAGAGGCAGAGCTAACACTGGGGATACCAAACTTGAAGAAGCTCACTGGACAGGTCGGGGTACGCAGTTCTATTTTTGGTGGTGGTTCTGTATCTAATGTGTTCATTTGTACCAAGGTGAGTCCCGTTAAAGTAATGTCTTGTGTTTTGTCAAAGCCCCTGGAAATAGAAGCCATTTGTTTCCTGCTGCTGTTGATACTTTACAAAAATTTAAAAAGTATGTATCTAATGGTAAGACTTCTTCAAAAATATATGCGTTTAGAAAATAGGGTGCAGATCTAGTTAGATATAGTCTAACTAGATATAGATACAGTTAGAAAAAGTTTCAGAGTTAATTTCAAGAGTTATAAATTCAGAGACAAACAACAATAACGTAGTGATGTCATCATATAACTGAAGTTATTTTGTTTCTGGTTTCTGCTGAAATTTCTTTGGTATCTGTGATTTTTATTTTATCTAAAATTTACAAAAAGCTTATGAAATGTCTCACTTGTCTTTATGCTCACTAGTTAGGTGCCCAAAGCCAAGAAGATATATGTTCCAGATACATAGAATGCATGGATGGAAAGGAACATAAATAAATAAATAAAAATAAATAAATAAATAAATAAATAAATAAATAAATAAGCAGAAAAAGAGAGGAAAGGCAGGGAAAATTATAATTCAATGAATTATAATTTTAAGCATTTCATTACTTTCTGCATGTTCATATGCTCTCTTCAATAGCTGTCTGGTGATAAATCTATATAGCTGATTATTAAAGATTTATATTTTGAAATATAATCAAGTTTTGGAAATCAACCGGTCTCATTTGTTTAACATTACTTGACGTGCAATGTGGGGGGATTTTTAAGAAATGCATGCAAAAAGCCAGGCTTGCCAGGCGTTCCTCACACAGTCCCACAGTTGATCTAAGCCGTCTCTTTGTTGACGTTGAACAGACTTGCCTTGCCTCATCAGGGCTGGGCAATGACTTGTCCCTATTCTTCACTGGACCAAGCTTAACGGGCATGTGCCCTGGACCTGACAGAGTGATACATACCGCGCTGTGATGGAAAGCCAGATCCGACAGACAGCCGTGGTTCTTGACTTCTAATGTGGAGAACCCGTGAAACTGAAGGGTTCATCCATAGACAGGTATGTCCACCAATGAGGAAGCATCTATGTGGATACTATGTAGTGCCCAGTGAGCTTGGTGGGATGTAGTTAAGGACTGAGATACTTGTAGCAAGCACTCTGTCTATATGGAATACTGAGAGGGGCAGCTATTTGAGTCTGGTCTTATGGAGTGTTTTGTGTTTGTGGCCACAACTAGACCATGATAGTGGTATTTCAGAATATTTTAGAAAATTATTCAGAAGCCCAGTGGTGGGAAAAATAAAGTGTTGCATGAGTCATCCTGTTTCTCATTTATATTTTTATGAGTATGTCCAGTTATTCACTGTGAGGGTGACATGGTGTACCTAGCTAAACACATCCTTTGCTTTATGTATCCATCATCTCACTAAAGAATTGCGTTTTATGGCTGACTATGCTGCACAGGTTAAAATAGGAAAGCAAATTCTTTCCTTGTAACACTCTAAAGGAGGATGAATCCTCCTAGTGGCCTTTCAATTTCTGTCATTCGGGTTGTGCTTGGAATTAGATATCACCACAAGTCACTCACAAAGGCTCTAAAAACGGGGCTGCAAATATAATTTTGGTTGTAAAATGAATACTCCAGGCATAAAAATTAATTTGAAAGGGAAAGTTATATTTTTGAACTTCGGCAGAATTTGACTGATTCTCAGGAACATTGGGGAAGTCCATCATTAATGGCTAGAGCCTGACTCAACTTAATTTCTAGAAACATCTGTCATCAAAGAGATCACACTCCTTTTGTCTTCTAAATTTCAAGGAGGGCATTCAAGAAATTTAAGATTTCTCACTGAAACGTTACGTGAACAAGTTCCTTCCAATCACCATCAAAGGTAGAGCATGTATTTCTGGCGGTAGGTAGACAATCTTTATTTACTTTATTCTTAATTTACACCTCAGTTTAATAATGTAATGGGTTTGGATTTCATTTTAATTGGTAGCCAAGAGAAAAATGACTTAAGTATATAGTCATCTTGAGATTGTACAAATAAATAAAGCTACTGGATTAACTCTATTTTAATATGATGACTTACAGTTCATTTGATAGTAGTGTAAAACTTTTAATATATGAACCAAAAACCTTGAATCTTTTTTTCCCTAACTAAAGATGATGTCTCCTGTAAAACACTCATGTGCTTTAAGAAACTACAAAGAGATCAGTAGTAGTTTGGGGAAACAGAGTCAGTGAATCACAGGAGTCAAAGCTCCAGTAATATCCAGCCTTTGCTGAAATTTATCTGCTCAGTTTTGAGATGTTTGTGGCCTATTTGAGCACCCTGAGCTGTACAATATCTCAAAGGTATTGCCTATGGCATAAAAAAATCAGGAGATACAAAAAATCATGCTGCTGTTAATGGCCAAAACTTAGGTTTTAAAAATGTTTGAGTGATCAAACTTGGAAGAGAATTCTATTTTCAGCCACTATAAAACCAGAATACAAGGTAAATTCTAGGGGAGAGTGCTTACTAATATAAAATATTCAATTACCTCCCCACTGAGACATTCAGCAGAGTCATTACTTACTTCAACAATTTAATTGGGAAGGATAAACAGATGTTTGTTATTTTTACAAGCACTGTGTTAAGACACTTCCTGTTTCACCAGTCAGTAAAAGTCACTACAGGGTATTAATGTGAAGATTTTTTTCCTGACCTAGAACTCTTGTTAATGAAAACCAGGGAAGGTAGGACATATAGAACACCATGTTAGGAAATGCTGACATCTAAAGATGAAACTTTCATAATTCGAAGCAGCAGTTATCTTTGTTGTTACTAAGGATATGTTAGCTGAGTTTCTCAGGTTTATTGCGTTAGAAATGCTTCCGTTTAGCATGAAACGTCTGACTTGTTGAAAATTTAGAAGACTAATGCAGTATCTACTTTAATGGTCATGACCATGATCATTATAAAAGTTCAGTTATATAGAGAGGAAATGTCACAGAAAAAGAAATGGGATTGTTTTGATGAAAACTGGCACAAGTTTGGTAAGTTTATTTGAAAAAAGAAAGGAAGAAAGAATGAATTGAATGACTTTTATATGCTGTCCGTTTACAGCTGTTGAGTTATTCCTCTAACTTGAGCAGTATGTTAAGTAAGATGTTGTAAGATAAGATAAAATAACGAAGCAAGAGGATCTGGTATTAATTTTCAGAAACTATCCATTTAATGAAGGTCTTTCCCTTAGTTGCACTGGAGTAAGACTTTGAAAATGTCTGGCCACTTAAGTAATTTTATAAAGAAAAGCACTGGCTTATTGATTAATTTTAAAAAAATATTTATTGTGGAAATGCTAAGGGTCTAACCAGGGCTTCCATAGCTTAAGCAAGCTTCTCCCACTGAGCTACTTCCCAGCCCTGTAAGTCATTTTAATTACTATCAAGATGCAAAAGCATATCTTTTTTTGTCTGAAGTTCTGAGGTAGATCTTCACACATACCCAGACACACACACAGACACACAGACACAGACACACACACACACACACACACACACACACACACACACACACATAAATAATGTCTTTTTTTTTTTTAAGTGAAGAGGCACACGTCAGGTGGAAGCCACACACACTACTCCTCCTGAAAGTTAAGCTTGAGAACGTTTCTGGGGAAAACTCCAGGTCTCTGATCGCAGGTCCCAGCAGGAATTGTTGTTTGCCCCTGTTGGATTCCAGAGCTGAGATGGTTTGCTTTGCCTCATTCACTGAACCTCACAGTCTATTCCCCTTATGTGGAATTGCCAAGCTGTTTTCTGGAAGAAGAACTACTTCCATTTTCCAGCTGTGTGATTATGTTTCTTTGTCCTCTCTGGCCTGTTCTCATCTGGGTGCTTCAGACAGTAAATCATGTTCTCCCAAACTCAAAGCACCATAAGCTGATCCTGAAATTTTAAAGTCACTTTATGTTTCTCACATTACAAATTGTTATCGATGTAAGTTTCTTGTCACATTGACTTTTGGAAGAAGAGTAGTGGAGATGGAACCGAGGACCTCCTACATAACACTCTGCCACCAAGCCCCTAATTTAAAAACACATGAATGTATGTGGTAGGGTTTATGTTTGTTATTAATTGCTTAGAACTTTTCCCATCCCAATGACCGTTCTAGTCCTGGGTACTGATCCTCTCCTCTTTTCTTCCTTTTCTTCCAGCTCTACAGATTTGCTCACTGGATTCTAGCAGGAAGACCCATCTCTCCTTGTGTGTATTGTAAACATTAGTTCATTCTTTGTGAGTCAAATAAGAAGTCTGTTTGTACCTATTGTGCCCCCAAACACACACTGGGGACACGTCCTCAATTAATTATCGATTTGCATGTCATCTGTCCCCAAAGACTATGAATCTACAGCCCAAGAACAAAGCTCCATATGTTTGCATTTCCAGCATGCAAGAGCACTCACAAGCCTTTGCTAAATGACTGATGTTCTGGTTTTATGTTGGAAAGTAGCTGCTAGCTTTCCTTACAAATGACAGCACAATGACCTGGATTTTTGTCTTCCATGTTTCCGACAGTGTTCAACCACCATGGTACCTGTGTTACTAATTCTTGTGGGAGCTTCAACAACACTGCAAGCTGACTTACTTTCTAACCAAAAGTGTAAGCATCTTCTAGTCAATAATGTTTGGTTTTGTTAAAGTATGTTATAAAATAGGTACTAGGGTTTTCTTTTAAATAAGCATTCTACTGGGCAAGTTTTATAAAACAGTATAACTCTTGAGATTTAAGAAGGTTGGGTGAGCAGAAATGTAAATTCTATGCTTCAATGGGAAATTCAATTCTAAGAGTACAAACGTGCATCGTGGAAGAAAGCAGTCTCTGGAGGCCATATTTAGGACTTCTACCTCTACCGGGAACTTTACAAAAAGCTTCAAAAGAAGAAAGAACAAACATCTATTTTTTTCTCTATTCCCCCTCCAAACTTGTTGATCTAAGGGTTTAGTATAATAACAGAGGTGAAGTGAGGAAAATGGTCTGATGGCACCAGCTCAGCTCTGTCTAGAACTCTCTATAAAGACATTTCACCAAGCAGTTGAAATATACACAATACCTCTAGCGCAATGAACTTTGGGGTTTAGTTAGCTCATTTAGATGTGAAAAGCCACAGTAGTCAGTGGCTGCTGGAATAAAGGTGAACTACACAGACAGTCCTGGAAACTCTCGCGTGTCAAATGCAGGTGCAGTCATCGAGGCCCTTAGAGGTCAATGGAAAGCACTGACGATTTAGTAAGCGAATAAATTAAAGCTTGTAATATGGGTCTCACAATGTGCAGTACCACCCTGGTTTGGGTGAGAAATTTTAAGAAGTTGTTTATACATATGTCCAGAAAAATAAAAACAAAATGAGATATGTATTGACATTTTTTACTTTCTTCTCTTTGCTCATTGTGTTTTACAGCATTTTTCTGCCAGTGATGCTCTACAATCAGTGGGTACTGATTCTTTAATTACATGAAATATTTTATTTTGGAGGCAAATCCTTTTTTCTACTCAAATAGTTTTGGTTATGGCTCATAATGAGAAATACATGTATTTTACATTGTGAATTACTGATTTTATAAGTAAGTAGGTACTTTTATGCAATGGAAACCAGATGTCTATGAGACAACTGTTGCCATGTTTGATATAATCCCCATTCCTGGTGTTTTCTACTTATCTTCTATACTACTGCAAAAAAAAAGGGGGGGGGAAGAAGGGGATTAGGACTCCAGAAGTTATCACAACCCTTTCAATGGTTATGATGCTTATTTTGAAACTACAGTCTCAATAACAATATGATAGGCTGTTCATATTCAATAAAAATGTGTGAAAGTTACAAATAACATCTGAATGATGAACTAGCAATAATTTTAAGGAAACTTAAATTATTTCAGTATTATATATTTTAATAAGCCACAACAAACCAGCATGTTATTTAATAAAATAATTAAAATATGTTCAAGGCCAGGAATATAGCTCAGTGGTAATATACCTGTTCCACATTCACTGACCCTGAATTTCATCTCCAGCACAGTACACAAAAGTCCTTTCTGTGAACAACTGCGCATTATATCATTTGGTTTCCTTTTTGTTTTTAATCAATAGTTTTACTTCTACCACCCGTCAATTTTACCATTAAAGTCACTGGACTAGCTCAAGTTCTTTTACACTGGGACCCAAATCCTGACGAAGAGCAAAGGCATGCTGATCTGGAGTATCATGTGAAAATAAATGTTCCACAAGAAGATGAAGTAAGTGTCGGCTCTGAGCACAATCATTACTAAGAGTGAATATTCATTTTTAAACTGCATTTTTCCTCATGAAGTGAAATTCTTGATATAGAATAGCCAATTACTAAAGACCATCTTGTTGTGCTACCAGTAGGATCTGTAAAGTGAATTAGACCAATGCTTATTATTCAAGATGAAAGAGTAGCATAGGCTTTATCTCAAGGAAAATTCGCTCCTTCAAGAAAGAATATTCCCTACTGCCCTCCTCTTCCTCCCCCCATCCCGTGTGTGTGTGTGTGTGTGTGTGTGTGTGTGTGTGCATGAGAGAGAGAGAGAGAAAGAGAAAGAGAGAGAGAGAGAGAGAGAGAGAGAGAGAGAGAGAGAGAGAATGTATTTGTTATGTATTTGTTAGTGTGGGTGTGTGCACACGTGCAGGTGGGTGTGCATGAAGACGTGTGAAGCCCACAGGTTGATACTTTCCTTAAACACTCTCCAAAACCTTTTATTTTTTGAAAGAAGGCTCTCACTGAGTTGCAAGGTCTTCATTTTTGCTAGGCTGATGAGCCAATGACATTTGGGGATCCACTTGTCTCTGCCTTATCCTCAATGTTGAAGTTATAGGTGAATTCTGCCATATGATTCAAATTTTATATTTATTGTAAAATTTATTGACTGAGCCATCTCCACAGCCTGTTTACCAACTTTTGAAGTGTAATGTGTTTGATAGTACTCTTTACATACCTCCTAAACTGTCAATAAAACCAGAAGAAAGTAGTGAGCAAAATAGTACAAGGATCAGCAAATTCAAGGTCAAGACCAAGTTCATGGACTATGTTTACATCCTTGGGTATTGAGTTGATATCTTAGAGTCTCTGATTTATGATAAGGATATGGTAACATGACTGCCATGTATACATTTAAAGTAAGGTGAAAGAAAGGAAAGTGTAATTTGTATTAACCATTTTGCAATAAAAATGAAATTTTAAAGAATTTCATGTCAAGAAGTTCTACTGGAGGGGAGACTGGCATCAAAGATGAGAACGAAAGGCAACTTGGGAGGCAGAGGCAGGTGGATCTTTGAGTTCGAGGCTAACTACAGAGTGTGTTCAAGGAGAACCAGTGCTACCCAGAGAAACCCTGTCTTGAAAAACCAAGAAAAAGAAACAAAGAGGAATATATTCATGTGTCACTGAGAAACTGTGTTAGTTTTACAGTGGCTTTTTGCTCAGAAGGTTGCTTCATTCTATTTCACTTATGCATCATTTTCAAAGTGGGGTTAAGGGTCTATTTGATTAATGTTTTTCTCTTATATGCCATGATTGACGGGTTTTATTCTAGTATGACACCAAAAAGACTGAAAGCAAATGTGTGGCCCCACTTCATGAAGGCTTTGCAGCTAGTGTGAGGACCATTCTGAAGAGCAGCCATTCAGCCCTGGCTAGCAGTTGGGTTTCTGCTGAACTCAAAGCACCACCAGGTAAAGGACATGGGACATCTACGTTTTGTATCTTACACCTCTCAAAACAGGAAAGAAAAGCCCCCTTTCATTAGCCCAGCACCATGCATTCCAGTCCTCTTCCAAAGCAAGAACATTCCAACCATACAGAGCCATTCTACAACAAGCCATTCCATTCCAGTCATAGGCTTTCCATAGGCACATTCCTGTAAGTCACCCCTAAATTTATCCTGGACTCTAGTGGAAGCTGGGGCTTTTCATACATATAAGCAGAGGTAGCTCTGACTAAACATTTTAACACAGAAAAATAGAGACTCAAGATTGGAAAAAAAGAAATAGGTAGGCCATCAGATCCTAGGATATGCCACATGTCTAAATCATATATGTCTTAGCCAACATCTATTAGTGCTTTTCAAGTCTTTCTCCTATCCACCTCATCAGAGAAGAAGATTGTGCCTGTATTATTAGTCAGCTTTCTTTTTACTATAACAAATATGTAAGACAATACACCTATTTTGGTTTCTGGTTTCAATAGGGGGTTTCCACCCATGACCGGGCAGCCTGTCAGTTTTTAAGTCATGTGGTAGGTAACACAGCGCATTATGCCGGAAGCAGGCAGTAGATGCCTAAAGTCAGGAAGCAAACAGGAGGCACAAAAAGGACAAGGGTCCAATTCTCCTTAAAGATGGATCCCCAAATACCTCCTGGAAGTCCCCAACTCAGAAAGGGTTTTCCACTTCTCAATAACACCAAGAGCTGCAGGACAAAGTCTTTAAAAAATAAACCTTGAGACCCACTTAGCCAAAAGCCCCAGACTGTGTTGGTGTCAACATAGATGCTTGCATTAACTCATAATTCTTCAAAGAGTTCCCAACAGGCTTAACTCTAAGTAAGGAGGGTGCTTCAAAGACTAGAGAGGCATATAAATATGGATTATTGTGTGCATGTATTAAGCCATCATTCTATCTCTTAGGAGCAACCAAACTTCCTTTATATGATATTTCTTTCAGTGTTAAGTTTCTATAGTTCTAATTGTTTCCTGATTACCCCCAACACATGTTGACACCGAGTATGTATAATTTATACCACTAACCATGTGAAAGGTCACACTGAATATTTGTGGTTTAGAACCAGAAAACGGCTTTGACATGACATAGACTTTGTGGATGAGTATGCAGACAGATACATACATGCATACATACATACATACATCCACACACAGAGTGAAGGGGAAAGGCCTTCATCTATGGGCTCCATATTTATGGATTCAACAATCAAAAGCATTCTCAGACAAAAGCATTAAAGCATCCATACTGCTCGAGAACAGATTGTTTTATGCCACTATCATCTAAATAACACAGTCTAACAACTATTTCTAGAGTATTTATGTTCAATATTCTAAGTTATACAGAACGTATTTATATTAGACCAAATGCTGTGTAAGTTATATGCAAGATGACTTCATATAAGAGACTCAAGCATCTGAAGCTTTTAGCATGAGGGAATATTTTGGAACCCATACCCTAGATACAGAGGCATGATTATACAGACACATGTGTATATGTCATATATACCTGCATATGTGTGCTACAAGGCAAGCAGTCAGTTTCCTCTCTCCAACTTTTATATGTCAATAGGAGGATCTCTCCTCCCACCCCCTCTTTCCATTGAAAGATAGATACACGATGACAGTGATAAAAATTAATCTATAGCTGTTTTAAGAAAAAAAAAACAACTCTGCCCTCACTTAGGGTTTTCTCTTTAGAGAGGTTCTCCCTGACCCTAGTCCACAAAAATACTTTTTTTTTTTTTTTTTGATTCTTTGAGGAACAACAGCAAGTCTGTTTGATAGAGGGCTCTGGGTATCACAAACATAATTTTGGGAAATCTGGTACAAACAAACATTTGAAATCCCAGTTTTTAAGTTGTGGCATGTTAAGGAAACTTTTGCAAGCTGTTGGACACTGACTCTCTAATGTAAGGATAAGATCTTGGGGGTATTGCCAAAATGCATCTCCTGAGAGGGAATCCATGTAATTCATGAGACTTGGGTACTAAGGAATGGCTTATGTAAGTGAGGAAGGAAAGGGAATCAGGAAAGCTTCCTTGATAAAACCTCTCATTTGCAGCCAGAGAAGCTGGAATCCAGGCACCACATAGGACAATGCATGATTGATAAAAATAGCACTAGAATGCTGAAGTTGGACCTATGACACTATGCTTGAACTTTCAGACATCCATCTCACTGACATATATCCATATCTGCATCTAAAGTAGCTCAGTAGATTTTCCTGTCAAGGCTTTATAACTCTAGTTTCATTTCTTCAGTAAATTTGCCCTTTGCAAATGAGTTTCTATAAATGGAAGCTTGTGGTCACTCACAATTAATAGTACTTCAAGCAAAAGCACAAAATTCAGAAGCCATCAAGACAATGTTTTGTCCTTTGTATTTGTGGTCCCCTAGGATCTTCTGGAACCTCGGTTATGAATTTAACTTGTACCACAAACACTGTCATAAGTAGCCACACCCACTTAAGGCCATACCAAGTGTCTCTTCGTTGCACCTGGCTTGTTGGCAAGGATGCCCCTGAGGACACACAGTATTTCCTATACTATAGGTCAGTATCTATTTTTACTTATGCAAATTATCCATTTCCTCTTCCCTCATAAAATCTCATGGGTATTCCAATTTAGGTTTGGTGTTTTTACTGAAGAATGCCATGAATACAGCAGAGATGCACTGAACAGAAATACTGCATGCTGGCTTCCCAGAACATTTATCAACAGCAAAGGGTTTGAGCAGCTTGCTGTTCACATTAATGGCTCAAGCAAGCATGCTGATATCAAGCCCTTTGATCAACTGTTTACTCCACATGCCATTGGTAAGAAAGACTTATCCCAAGGTGGGAATAATGGAATAGCACAAACTTAGCACAGGAAAGGGTGTTGCTATCTTTTAACTGTTAAACAACCATCTAACCAACATAGGAAAACAACTGAGGCAGGGTTCCCAACTTTAACTCTACATAAATAATGTAGGAGACGGTCCTGGGCATAGTAAGATATTTAGTGGGATTCTTGGCCCCTATCCAAGAACTATACAACTTGTATCTTCTACTGGTTCTCCTACCCTGAGTTGTGATCAAATCACAACTCAAACATATCCTTTTGAGGATAGAGATCTCCCTGGTAGAGAATGGCTGCTCTAGGAAAAGCAAACTCACTTCTTAAGAGAAGTCATAGCAGTGCTCATCCCTGACTACTTTCATGAAATGTCTGTCCACAGCTCTTGTAATAGATTGTACCCAGAACTATTCCAAAGGTATCCAGGTTTTCCATCATGTGGCTCTTCTTTCAAGGCTTACCTTCTCCAATACTCATTCAGCCTTCACAGTGGTTTGGACTTATCGCTAGACTTTTAAACAATATGTCCACAGGTCTCTCTCCTGTCCTGTCCTGTCCTGTCCTGTCCTGTCCTCTCCTCTCCTCCATTCCCATCCTCTCCTCTCCTCCATCTTCTTCCCTTCCCCACCCCTTTCTTCCTCTCTCACATGTGTATGTGTAGTGTATATGTACTGATGCAGGTGTTATTGTCCATTTAGAAGCCTAGGGTTAACATCAGGATATCGTCTTCAATTGCTTTTCCACTTTATTTTGGGGGGAGCAGAAATTTTCAATGGATCTGGAATGTGCTATTTTGGCTAGACTGGCTGGCTAGCTAGTGAGGCCCTAGCACCCACCTATCTCTACTACTCAACTGTTAAAATAACTTTTATTCTCCTAAAGTAATTGTCGTCTCCAAGATTTACTGCTTCAGTCTGCTAACCTAGTGCTAGTCCTAGAAGCTTCTATCCCCCATACAATCTAATCTAGGCCTACACTGTTTTTACCCTCTGAGACTTACTACTGAATAAGCTTACCCTTCCAAGTTTTTTCTGAGCTGGCTGGTCAACTCAGCTGTTTTGGCTCAAAATCCTCTTTACATTTCAATCTGGCTTCATTTTTTTTAACTTCTCCTGAATTGCTCTGCTTCACCTCAAAGTAACTCTAGCAATCTATGCTTATCTTCTGGCTCCTTCTCATTCTCTGGCTCATTCTGTCTTCACCTGTGTCTAGCTTGTTCTCTTTCTGCACCCTGCCTCTGTACAACTCTCCCAGTAAAACTGCCTCCTCCTTTTTCGCCTCTCTTTCTTCACTGATCTCTCAAGGAGCTTCCCTTTCCTCTCTCCTCTTGTGAGAGCTGGCTGTATCCTATTCTGTAAGATCTTTCTCTGATTTGTCACTTTGTCTGCCAGTCAATTAGACATCACTCTCAAACATGGGTTCCTCCTTCTACAAATTAACTTTACTATTATTTTTGGGATTAAAGATATGCACTAAAGACATGTCTATATTCCATCCAGAGGGATTAAAGGTATGTGCTAAGGACTGACCCATGCCACAACTAGAAACAGTTTTTTTTCCAGTAAATAACACAATCTTGAGGTTCACAGAGTTCACAGTCAAATGTCCTGCAACACTCAACTGCTAGCACTAGCTCTGGGGTTACAGCTATTTTCTCCTGGGTCCTGGGAATCTAAACTCAAGTCCTGGTGGTCTTATGAAAGCACTTTACTCCTGTAAACACATAGTTAGCTCAATATGTTCTCTTTACTCAGAAGCTTCTTATTCTATCTGACCAAACCAATCCAAAGAAAACAAAATACTAATAACAAAAAATAAACACTGAAGCCAGAAAGAAGTGATTTACTCAGAGTTGTCCCTCTGCTGGAAAATGGAGGTGGGGCACATGGTCCATGTTCTCTCCATCAGCATAGTCTATCTCGGAAAGTTTAAGAAATGCTGGGTGCACATTGCAATGAGCTGAAAGGGGAATCACTTTCATTGTAGTGATTTCTGTTCTTTATATGTGAAAGTCTATTTGGTACAGCCATACCAAGAACCTCATGAGAAGCTACTTGCTTCTTGTGGCTTTGAGATTGGTTTATGCAGACCTAAGGGTAAACCTTGAGAAGAGCATATCTTAGAAATGGTGGGTTTGGGCTTCCAGCTCTGATCACTGATTGTACAGATTTGCCACTGACCTCTTTTCCTCTTACCTAGATCAAGTGAATCCTCCAATGAATGTCACAGTGGAAATTGAAAACAATTCTCTATATATACAATGGAAGAAACCATTTTCTGCCTTCCCAGGCCATTGCTTTAATTATGAATTGAAAATTTACAACACAAATAATGGTTATGTTCAGGTAATTCTTCATATCATTCCAGTATTCCCTGATAGGCATTCATTATTTGTGGGACATTTAAAACGGTGGTTCTCAACCTTCTTAACGCTGCGATCTTTTATATAGTTCTTCATGTTGTGGTAATTCTGAACTATAAATTACTTTTGCTGTTATTTTCATGACTGTAGTATTGCTACTGTTACAAACTGTAATGTAAATATTTTGGGGCATAGAGGTTTGCCAACAGGATCCCAACTCACAGGTTGAAAACTGCTGATTTGAAGGTTTCAGTACTGACTGCTCTGGGTGTCTTTACATACTAGCAAAGTCAATGTTAACTTACATGTGCCCCAGGTATTACGAAAATAAATCAAATCTTACAGGACTTTTACATTGAAAGAATATACTTTGGTTTCAAAATAATACAAAGGATAAAATGAAATTCATTTGTAAGAATTTTGCTAAAAATACAAATGATACAACTACTGGGCAAGATAGGAAGGCAAGTTTTCCAAAGGTTAGAAATATCCTAGGAGCCTGTAATTCTACTTCTAGGTATACATGCAAAAGATTTCAAAACATGGTCTCAAAAGGGTGCTTTGACTCTCATGATTACAACAGCATTACTCACTATAGCCAAGAGCTGAAGCCCCAGTAACCACTAACAGATGAATAGAGTCAAGCTTGGTGGCAAACACTTACGATTCTAGCACCCAAGAGGAGGCTGAGATAGGAGGAATGTTATAAATTTAAAGCTAGTCTAGACTACATAGCAAGATTCTTACCTGAAAATAATCTGAACCCCCAAATCTGGGAATAGGAGTACAAAAGCAAAATGTCACACACACACACACACACACACACACACACACACACACACATGAAGAGACATTATTCACTCTTTGAAAGGAAATTCTGATACATGCTATGATATGAATGAACCTAAGGACAGCAAACAAGGTGAAATAAACAGATCACAAAGGACAAATAGTATCTGAATAAGATATGATTCTAGCTTTAATGAGATGCCAAGGGTAGTAAAAACACATCTAAATAGAAGGTAGTATCATGGCTGTCAGGAAATGGGGAATGGAACATGAGGGACCATGGTCTAAGGGAAACAGACGGATTGTGAGGTTTTCATTATTGGGTGAAGGGAACTGAACAGAGGGTCTCATGCATGCAGAGCATGACATACACCCAGCCAGGAAGCTCTCAGTCTTGCAAGATGAAAAAGTGTGTTGCAGTCAGCTTGCACAACCACATGGCTGTTTAACATTTCTGCCCTGCACATTTGAAAACAGTGAGGAGGGTATATCTCATACCCATGGAGTTTTACTATTTTATTTTATACATTCTCCACAATAACAGTTGCATAATTATATTTAACATTTTATTGGCAATTTAACGCCCCATACCCCCCCCCCAATAAGTAACTTCTCATAGTCAAAAAGCTTCTCATAGTCACAAGTCAGGATTCCACCTCATGTCTTACAACTAAAAGGCTCAACAGGTAAAGTCACTTGCTGTTTAGAATGCTTTTGATCCCTAGAGTCCCCAAGGTGGAAGGAAAGAATGGACTGTAAGTTATCCTATCAGCTCCACACGTGTGCTGTGGCATACATGCACATAATGAATAAATACATCTAAAAATAATTAAAAGAGGCAACTAAACACAATTAAACCAGTATCTACAAATTGGCTTCTAGGGTTAGTACATAAAGAAAGATAAGGCCTTGTTTTTTGTAGTCTGGAATAAACCAAATCCTATGCCCTATTAATTTTAAATTATGTGCCAAATCATGGGGCATATTACTTTCCTGTGTCCTGCCAAGCTGGTGGTTCACATAAAAATAAATCAATATATAAGATAAGTCCCATTCTGGCAAATAAAGTCAGAGACTCCCTATCATAGGAAAGGTCAACATAATGCAAAGAAGAGAGGAGACAAAAGAACCTTGTAGCCTCCACATCCTGGAGCTGAGTGCAACCTGGGAGAGGTCAGAAATATCTTCTGTGAAAGACTGGCTTTCTTTTGTAAATTTCTAATCTACCATAAGTTAGCACTTTCATAAAATAAGTTAAAAAGGATCAACTAAAATTTAAAATCTATCTATCTATCTTATATATCCAAAGATATGAAAATACAACCCAATTTGTATGCAAGCACAATTCATATCACAGCAATGTCCAACGGCTCCCCCAGTTTCTAAACTGTGCTCTTACTGTCTGCATTGATCTTATCAGAGACCGGTAATCAGCACTTCCTGACCCATACCAGTCCACAACCACACTGTGTTTGGTAGGGGTGTAAGAAAAGGAATAACCCGGAGGCATGCGAGAAGGCATGCTTCCTTCAGCCAAGTGGTAGTAACTGAGCTGGCCTGAACATAAGGTGAACACTAGCCTTATAACCCTGTACCTTACCTAGGGATTTCAGAGTGGCTCTGAGGTTTTTATTAAAAGCCAATCAGCATCTATATTAAAACCCCAGTCGTGAGCAATGAACAGCACCCAAGAATTTTCCTTGACAGAGCAGTGTACTATTTACAGGCTAGAAGGATAATTTTGGCAGCAGTGTGAAAGTTGGATGTGTGTGTGGGGGGGGCATGTGTACGCAGGGATATGAGCTACTAGGACAGTCCAAGTAATAGATCAGGAAGCCCACGCAGGCTGTGGCCATTGGGCAGGACTGATTAGGTACAAACTACATGCTTTTTAGACTTGTAACTTACCTATGTGGAAGGGCAAGGTAACAGAGATTATGTGTGCTGTTGGAACTGACTCCAATTTTTCCACATGAAACATTAATTCGTCCACACAGCATTACCTAGCCCTTCAACTGACCATTTTATTTATTTTAGTTACAAGATCACTTTCTCCTTGGGGGTACCTGCCAAGAAATCACACTGGAACTCTGTAGAATAAACTCATGACTATGCCCTATTGATTTTAGATTACTTGCTAAATAATGAGCCACATTACCCACATGTGACCTCTCAAGCTGGTATTTTACATAAATTACATGTCTAGGCATTATGATAATGTTAATTTTCCCCATTTAGATGGAAAACCTGATCACCAATAAGTTCATCTCAAAAATTGATGATGTTTCTACATATTCCGTCCAAGTGAGAGCAGCTGTGAGCTCCCCTTGCAGAATGTCAGGAAGGTGGGGCGAGTGGAGTCAACCGATTTACGTGGGTGAGTCCCTGTTGTGTATTTAAAAGCAGTGGCAACAGATAATCCTGGAAAGTGTACATGTTCACTAGGGTCTTGAAATGGCTTCATCTTGACTCCACCTAATCTTCCATCCATCTACTGTATCTGCAACTAGACACGGATGTCCTAGGAGCCTAACTGGCCTGCTTGCTCCCTAGGACAAGTCCTTGCCAGGCCTATTTTATTTTGTCCAATTCTCGTTTTTATTTGGATTTTTCTAGTTTTGCTTCCATCCATATTATGTGTATCTGTGTGCATGCATGAGTGAGTGCACTATGCATAGGTGTGTTTGTGTGTGCAGGTATGAGTACTCTGTGTGCTCATGGAAGACAAAGGGAGACATAAAGTATCCTGTTCTATCATTCTCTGCTTTGTTCCCTTGAAGCCATGGTCTCTTGTTGAACCTGGAGCTAGGCTTGCATCTAGTAAACCCCAGAAGTCATCCAGCCCATAACAGTGTTGTGTTTACTGGTCCTCAGGCAGCACACCCAGGTTTTCGAATGGATGTGAGGAATTTGAACTCAGCCCCTTATGTGCTCTACAGCACTCTTACCTACTGAGGCATCTCCCCAACCCCTAATTATTTAGAGTATAGATATTTTATTTTCAGATACTTGCAGATTCATAAGCTGTGGTAAGAAGTGGAGACCCAGTCTTCTTTTAACCTAGTTTCTCCCAATGGCAGCATCTTGCAAAATCTCCTGTATAATTTTAAAACTATGAAATTGACACTGACCACTCTTCTTGGAGCTTATGGGTTTAATGTGTAATTATTTGTGTATCTTGGATCTTATGCATGCTTAGCACTCATGTCACGCTCAGTCAAGATGCCAAGCAGTCCATCACACAATTGTTCCTTTTGACCTTTTAAAACGCACCCATCCTCTTTTGCTCCTCATCTCTAGCCCTTGGAAAGAACTACTCTGGTCCCCATCACTGTAATTTTGCCATACTCGGGTGTGAATTTATATATTTGTTTCTTTTTAAAAAGATTTTAAAATTGAATAATATTAGGGTCCATGAAACTGGGATCCATCTCTGAACCGTTAGCCTAAGAGACAGTATATAGGTCTAGTAATTTAGGCATCTCTTGGGCATCTGTGTTGGTTTTACACCTATTGTTATTTGTGATCAAATTGACTGTGTGCCATACATGACAAATAACAGGGAATGGGTAGCAACTATGGATGAAAGGGTGTATTTCTTGGATAAAGAAAGTTACTGGTACAAGTAGATCTTTGCAGACCAGCATCCTAGATGATTTTCATGTATTCTCTTAGCTAAGTCTATCAAGAAACTCATTCTTAAGATAAGGGTGCATATTTGGAAAGCTTAGGTCACTTGCTTACCTGTGCAATCATCAGGGATAGGTTGAACCCTAGGGTAACTTATCCTAGGGCCCAGTCTCTCAGCACCCTGGCATGGTGTGATAAGACCCTACATATTGAAAGGTACTTAGCAAATTAGATTGACATAGAGGACTTTGTGGTTAAGGCTGGTTACATCACCTCTGAGAAAACCTATGGAATATTCCAGAGCAATTTAGACAGTATACTTAAGGAGAAATTTCTTTCAGGCACATGCTAAAATTATCTACTAAAGTAGTAATTCATTCACTTGGCCTACAGGGTGTGGGTCCATGGGAAATTCTTGGGCACTGATCTGTGCCCTGTGTGGTCTGAGTCAGAGTTGATGCTTCTCAAGTACATTTCCAGGGAGACAAGTATAGTGGAAGGGATCGAGAGGTGGAGCACAGAGCTAGGTCTGTACGAAGGCTGATCGTGCTGCCCTGAACTCCTACAGGAGAATGTTGCCCTGATTGAACAGTTGTTTAATACCCAACCCAAACTGCCTTGTGCTGTGCCATGGCCCTGACAACACTGGGGGATGGGGACTTGGGCCCTGAGCAGCACCATGAGTTCCTGGGGAGAGGAACTGAAAGGAGGATGTAGGGAACTGAAAGTTGGACGGACTCACCTACTTCGTAATATTGCTGAGGTGAGTCTTCCTTTCCCTCCCTTTCTCCCCAGGTTGACACCCAACTAATCGAACGTGAGCCAATACATATAGGACCTCTCTCAAAAATGCTTCATTTGCCCAAATAAAATTCACTCCGTGCCCCAAGATTGAAACAAGACTCATCAATCTCAGGAATTTTTAACCAGATAATTACTGTTGTTCAATCGTGTGCCAGAAGCTTTGTGTATTTATAGTCTGTGAATTCCTTTTACAAAATGGTTTATGTTGTTTCTCAAATACACAAACATCATTGGTCTGAAACCACTGATGTTTCTCATTGTATTGATATCTACCAAAAGATCTCAAATAAATATGGTAGAGACCAAGATCAGAATCATGGCTAAGAAGTTAACGGTGTTTTTTGAGTGCTTGAGTTTTGAAGTTCTACACAGTGTTAATTAACTACTTATGTTTTAGGGTGAGGGAGCAGCAGTAAACAAAAATCAGGAGAGCTGGATTTTAGCCATGGCTCTGCCAATTGTGGTTCAATGAAGCAAGTTAGAGAACGCAGAACAATTTGGAGAAGAATTCTGAGAATAAACTCAGGTTGTAAGAGGAGGTGATAGTCTCTGCCACCACATGTTGGGGACTAAGTGAAGTACCATGCCAGTCTGGGTTCTACTACTCTGACCTAGCACCTAACAGCTAACCTTTCTGGGCATCAGTTTCCTTACCTGTAAAGGTGACTATTCCCTGGTTGTTTCCAAGGCTTCCAGTCTCCAACATTCCCCACCAAAGGACTGTGAGTAAGACTGTGAGCCATCTCAAGAGTTTATCTTACACTTGTTTTTAACTTATTATTCACTTTCCGCTCTCCCTCTCTCTTACCATTCCTAAATAACAGCTTCCTGGCTTGGATCTGGCTTCTTATATCCTCCCCAGTCCCTGGTGCACCTCATTGCTATTTGCTACTGCAAATCTTATTTCATTCACTGCCACCTAGTTCATGCAGATGACCTGATTAATATTAGTGCTTACATTATAAATCCATCCTTTCCGGGATTTACTCCCTTGCTCAGTTTGGGATAATTAGTGAATTTAAACAATGCAGACTCTCCGTTTTCATCAAGATGATTAATAAGCGTAATAGGAAGTGCTAGCCCCTCAGCGATATTTTGCAAGGCTCTTCCTTACCCTGGAGGATGCAGTAATAATTATGCTCAGCGTGCACTCTACTAGGCACTTTTGCTGTTGAGTTCATTTCCTTCAAACTCCCTTCTTTCTCTCCTACGTTGCCTTACAAGTGGCCCCTGGGAGCCCTCCTGGATTTTCACTATCGGACCCAACTGAAATATCACCCATGCCTTTGGCATAATGTTCACCCCCATTATTTTAATTAAGGTAAGGAAATGGAAGCCTGGAGATATTAAATGACTTAGTCATTGTCAAATAGCCTAGAAGTGGCTATAAATGTGTAATTTCTCCAAATAAGTGACACATGAACCAATTAGCAAATTAGAATAGTTTAACTAATTAACCCATTATAGCTCGAGGTTGTTTCATAAAGAATGAGACACAGAAGAAGTTGGATTGATGGTGTAGGGTTCCAGGATAGGGGAGGTGGCTTCTACTCTAGTTGGAAAGGTCCTTGGTCAGTCCAATAGGCACAGAGGATGTAGGTGACAGTGAACAGTACAACCAGCAAAGAAGCTCCCTTTATCTGCTTGAGATTTTCCTTGAATCTACTCTCTTGCTCTGGGATTTTCAGAGCATAGATCTTCTTCTTCTTCTTCTTCTTCTTCTTCTTCTTCTTCTTCTTCTTCTTCTTCTTCTTCTTCTTCTTCTTCTTCTTCTTCTTCTTCTTCTCCTTCTTCTTCTTTTCCTCCTCCTCCTCCTCCTCCTCCTCCTCCTCCTCCTCTTCCTCCTCCTCCTTGTTTGTAAATGATAGTGGCAGTTTTGTTTTTATCAGTACTCATTATCAAACGCCCTCCATTAGCTAGCTTCTGCTTTAAGAACTGAACTTCCCAATTTCGAATGTTTTTCTCCTTCTCAATCTTGCAGTTCCAGCTTCTTCTGTTCTGTTGTTATCTCTGTCATCTCCTGTTTCCTGAAAACTTTCCTGTTCTGGACCCTGGTCCCTGAACCTTTTTTGTTTCTCATGTCGTCTTCTCTCCTCTACTTTGTGACATTAAGGTACTAAGTACAAAATAAATAATTATAGAAATAAATGTTTCTAGAGTGCATCCTCTACCCCCCAAATATGAGAATGTTGACTGCATTTATTTGTAGATGTACCCCTGGTTAGGATAGAACCTGTTTCTTCGTAAGGGGTTAGACTGCCAATCCCTGGACTCAACAGTAGTTCTCAACCTGTGGGTTGTAACCCTCTCTCAGGTCACACATTAACTATTTTGCATATCAGATATTTACATTAAAATTCATAGTAGTAGCAAAATTAGTTATGAAATGCGGCAAAAAAGTTTATGGTGGAAAGTTACCCACAATATGAGGAACTATATTAAAGTGTCATAGCATTATACAGGTTGAGGACTATTGCTTTATGTGAACCATTGCTTCATGAGAGTTTGCTCCACTCTCAGTGAAGGCTGTATCTGCCACTCAGGACCTGGTATTATTAGAAATTAGTGGAAATTTGTTCTTCTAAAAAGCTTTCTTTAGCCTTAAGATAAGTGACACCTAACCTGGGAGCAGAACAAGACTCGGTGGCCCCAGTTTTCACATGACTCAGTCGGCAGGTGGTCACCATTTACAGGGTGGCTGCTGTTATCTACTCGGACAAATCCTTCAGCAACAAAGACATGCTGCTCATAGGAGATCCTGGCCTTCACTTTCCTGCTATGGTGTGAGCCAGGGTGTGTGTGTGTGTGTGTGTGTGTGTGTGTGTGTGTGTGTGTATGTGTGTGTATGTCCTGGAGTGGGTGTCAGAGCTAAGCCAAAACCAATGTGGCATGTTGAAATGTGGTCTGTTGCTATGTATTGTAATGCTAAATTTGCTAAATTCTATACCTGAAGTTCTGGGCCTACAAGTGAAATCTCATGTTTACCAGCTTTTGTTGTGCAAACATTGTTCCTTAATTTTAAAATATTGGTTAAATAAAATGACTATGGCCAAATCATGGAGAGATTAGAGATAGACAGGTTTTTGAGTTATGTGGTTATAGAGATATTGAGAAGATAGAGAGGGGGGCAGAACAAGGGAGAGATGAGAAGATGCTATGGGATAAGGGATTGGGAGAGCTGGCCATGAGGGCTGGCAAGTTGGAATAAGAGTGGCCCAGGCAAAATATGGCAAGACTTACCATGGGGTTATTGATATGTTAGTATATACTAATAGCTTAGAGGGTAGATATCTGCCCAGCTCTAGTGCTATTTAAAAGCTTTTTATAAATATAAAAGTTTTGCATCTTTTATCTGGGAACTGAATGATCAAAGGCAGGATAGAAATATCCTGACTGAGAATGAAATAATTAGTGCAACAGTGGCACATAGACTAGGCGTGTGTGCTGGCTGGAAGGAGGGCTTTTGTTCTTTGACTTGGTGTTGATGACAGAACTGCAAAGCAATTTACCTCTGCCTGAAGCTTATAGACTCAAGAGCTGAGAGATGTGGTTACCTTGAAGATCACTGAATGTACTTCTTTCATGGTCCACAGTCTATTAAAGAACCTCAAGCTCCACCCCTTGCCCCTTCTTTCCTTTGTGCCGTTAGATTTCTAACAGTCCCCTCTTCATCTGTCTGTTTGTTTGCCCCTCTCTGTCTCTCTGTCTGTTCCCACCCTTTCTTCTTTAATTCCCAAACCACTGTGAGACAAGGTACAAACCAGAATAGGGAAGAAGAAAGGGAACCAGGTGGGAGGAAAGGGTCAGTTTCACTTTCTCTAGGCTTTGAGAAGAGTTCTGTCCATTTACAGTTTTACAAGGGAAGAGAAGAGAAGCTCTGGGTCCAGACAGAGGGGAAAATGCTTGGAAAGAAAATGTAGGTGAACCATCAGCAACAAGGAAAATCCTACTTAGGCTACTGTCACAGCTGCCACTTTGGGATTTTTCTTTGCAAGTGGGGGATTTCAGCTGGGCAGATAGTAGTTAAGTCAAGCTGCTTCTTTGACTCAGGCTTCTGTGGTTTCAAGGTTGGTTGGATCTTGCCTGGTAAGGCTCAGGCCAGACCTCCTTGGCTCTGTGGGGTGTCCTCCATCTTGAAGGTAAGGTTGCAATAAGCCTTCAGCCTCTGTTCCCTAATGCCAAGGATTTTGTTTTATTTTTAATTTCAGGTGTGGCCACTTCTCTTGGTGGCCATACCAATCAGTCTTCCATGCTTAGTAACTTAGGCTGAGGAAGGACTTTATCCCTGGCTCTGGCCCTGTGTAAGGCAAGTTTATTCACAGTATCTAGGATATCTCCCCAAATATCATTTCTTACTAGACAGATGGGAAGAGAGAGACACAGATGGAGAGACATAGGAAGAGAGAGAGAGAGAGAGAGAGAGAGAGAGAGAGAGAGAGAGAGAGAGAGAGAGAGATCTGCCCAAAACCTGGTAACTGCTGGGCCTAGACCCAGTACCCAGCAGCAAGACCATGTTTATACCTGTGAATGCCCACTGATGTTCTCAACCTGATCACTGTGTTCCAGTCAGAAAAACTGAGGCAAGGAAACAGACCTTGCTTGCATAGTAGACTGCTGCAGAGAGGTTACCTTTTGCTAGTTCTTGGCCTGTTTAGGCTCCATGTAGGCCAATCAATGGAGATGTATACATTGACCTCTGCAGGCAGTTCTTGTCTCAGTGTCTCATGTTGTGCATGACACTCATTTTGTGTCTCTCTGTGTGCGGTATGCCAGTGCATGTGTGTGTGCTTGTTCATTAATAGGTTTTCTCCACCATCGCAACAAGCCAGTTCAAGCTAAATCGAGAGTCTAAAGGTAGGCTTATTGGAGGCAGCTTTGGGAGGGAAGCTACCCTTGTCTTACAGGAGGAGTTCAGGGAAATCAAGATGCATACAGGGAGACAGAGGAGTGGCGTAGAGAAAGAGAGAGTAGATACATACAGAGAGAAAGAAATGCAGAGAGAGAGAAAGAGAGGAGAGAGAGAGAGAGAGAGAGAGAGAGGTTGCTAACTGTCTGGATTATGTAGAGAAGAGGCTCTGGAGGAGGGGCAGCCAGTTCCTGACTGCAAAGTTCACGGTAGAGGTGGTAGAGGATGGTGTGTGCTAGCCATACCTTGTAACTGGTAGGGGCCAAGGGATGCTTTGAGAACCTGGAGATCAGTTCCACTTGATATGTTAAATAGGCACCTCAGCCCCCTGTCCAGGGTTTGAAACCCACCATTCATAAGTGCGTGTGCCTCAGTGCACCGTGGAAGTCACAGAACAATACTTGGACCTTGGTTCTAGCATTTGTCTTTGTGCAGTTGTACAAATCAGGCTGGCTCACCCTCAAACTTGTACAGATTCTCCACCTCATCTTCCCATCCTCCTGCAGGGATTTTGCCCGAATTAAAAGTGCCTGTACTTCTGTGTCAAACTTTTATGTGGGTTCTGAACTCAGCTTTTCAGATTTGTAGGAATAAGCTGTCTTGACAGCCCAATGTAATGCTCATCTTAACTCATATCCTTGAGGTATGGAATTAACCATGAATTCTGATCCCCTTCTTCCTTTATACCCAGAATATCTGTTTGTGTCTCCTGACCTGAGGATTCAGACAGCACTACAATTGTGTTTTTCCCTTGAGGATCTAGGGAAAGTAACTCGATGCCTTTGCTCTGACACAGTGCATTAATCTCAATCATAATCACCACAGACATGGGTTGATCAGCGTCTGTGGCCTTGCACAGGTGCTAAGCACTTTATACGCATTAAACTCACTCATTCCTACCCCCAGCTTCAAAGCAATACACAAAGAAAAACACATTCACTGTTCAAGGAAGGTCACCCTGGCACCAAGAGACAGAACTAGGTTTAAACCTCTCCCTTCTGTGTCTACTAGATACCAGCACCCTCTGCAGCCAGCTTGCAGTTACTTCAGCAGGTCCACAGAAAAATGGCTCCACAGTGGCTTACAGGGAAGAATTCTGGGTTTGTAGGAGTTCTGAAAGGCACTGGTTCTTTGTGAGAAGCCTGCAGAGGAGAAGAAAACTGTGCTTTCCCCATTCTGATCCATCCAGTCTGAGGGAGTTATGAGAACCATCAGCACCCACTCAGTCCAGAGCGCGACAAATCATTCATGTACACAGTGTGGCCTCCATGGCCTTGCCACACTGTCCTTCACCTGAGCCCAATTTCAGCAGGACACTACAGCTTTGTGCATTTTTCAGTGGGTCATGGGATTTATGCCTCTACCTTTTGTTCTCTGCCCCCACCCCTTGCCTCTTTAGATGAGGAGATCTCTCAGAGTCTACCTGAAAGCTGCCGCAGAAAGCTCAGTGACAGAAGGCAGCTTTTGACTTTTGCTTAAATTGGGAACCATTTGTGTGTGATAGCACAGCTTCACCCTCCAGCCAGAGGAAACCCATAGGAAGCTAGTTAGACCCTGTATCATAGACTAACGTATTGACACCCTCTTAATTACTCAACCCTGTTGATGCCATTTAAACTTCTTCCACCACCTGCTAGTTTCAAATCACAGCAGGGCTGCATTATTTGAGGGGCTCCATCAATTTGCTAATTAGTCCTTTTGCTTGAGACCTATTGTTGAATTGGAGTCAGATTCAAAAATCAATATTGAAGCAGTGAAAGTACAAACTTGCATGGACTAAGGCTGCACAGGCCTCTGAATCAAATCCACCTCCTTAGAGCTGTCAGTCCCAACTAATAGATCACAGGATTCTAGAGCCAGAGAGACTGCAGTACTGAGCCATGAGTCGTTTGATGGAACTTCCAGGGCAGCCAAAGGCAGCTAGAGGAAGGCTAGCTTATCATCACCTAGAGATTTCCCGACCTCTGTTGTCACCATCCCAACCCATCCAGTGCACACTTCTTACAGTTTCCATGAGGTTCCTTGTTTTACAGTCAACTAGCTGTGATGCTAAAAATGGAAACCAAAGTCTACAGAACCATATGATCAAGGTCTCTAGATACACTGACTTAGGAAGGTCTGCAGAACACCCAGAAATAAGGTGGAGAGGCTGGGGGCTTTTCCATGGATAGACTATGACACTTCCCCTCTCAAAAACTCTGTATCATCAACTGAGAGTACCCAACCATTTCTTAAGAAACATCTGTGGCTTCATGTAAAAAAAAAAAAATGCTTCCTAAGTCAGACAAATGATTAAAGCTACCTAGAACTTTCTCCTTTTTAATTTCTTCTTTCTATTCCCACCTCCCACCCCCAGCTTCAGGACTGAACCTAAAGCCTCACCCAGGAGGTTAGAAAGGTAAACTCTAAGGTCATGTATCCCTTCAGCCAACCAAGAGAAGGTTTTTTTCTTAGATTCATCTTTATATACTTATTAAATCTCTCTCTCTCTCTCTCTCTCACTCACTTGTAAAACAACTGGTGAGAAAGCTCAGCAGTTAAAGGCTCTTGCTACCAAGCAAGGTGACCTGGTTCAATCTCTGAGACCCACGCAGTGAAAGCAGAGAACCCTCTCCTACATGTTGTCCCTTGATGTGTACACATGTACTTTGTATTGTCTCTTGATCTATACACATGTACCTTGGTGCCTAAAACCCTCTATCATAAAATAAATAAATGTTGAACAAAGTAGAAATAAAATTTTAATAACTGAACTGACAGTAATTTATAAGTCATTTTTACTCAGCAGTATGTGGACCTGATTTCTTGCACTGAATTTGCCTGTCAATGTATACTTTCTTTGAGGTGATGCTCACAGAGCTTGTGTTCTTGAGCATGAGTTCTACTCTTCACATGGTCATATGGGAGGGGAGCCTGGAGAGGTTAGGTTAACTCCTTCCAAGCACTGGCTGTGAATATACTTCCTACGCAGTGATTTCCATGTAGTTAGAACTTTTTTAGTTTGATGAACTAAAATCAGTCACCTTTCCCTCCATGATTTTGCTTGTTCACTGAGAATCTTCACAAGAGAATCTACATAAGAGGTAAGGTGACTAAGCCAGTTGAAAAGATTTTTGTAATCATGGTCAGAGGATAACGGTACTGTTGTCAGGACTTGGCAGCATATCAGGATAGTGGATATTGTACAATTTCAGCCACAAATGATTGAATGTGTGACCATGATAATAGTTACAACACTTTCTGTTCACAGGACTCAAAGTTTTGCTGTATGTCTTTGTAATGTAGTTATGAACAAATAGACAACATGGTTAATGATTTTCAATGCCTTTTTTAGGAGAAGAAAACAACAACAACAACAAACAATATTATACTATGCAGTCCTGACTGGTCTGTAACTTGCTATGTTGGTCAGTCTGGCCTCTGTCTTCTCCTCCTGTCTCTGCTTCTCAAATGCTGGGGTGATAGGCACATCTCACTATTCCAGTGTGTGCAAACAAACAAACAATCGAAACAACAATAACAACAAAAAAGGACAAACTTGAGGTTTTAAAGATTTTTTTCTAAGTATAGGGGTATGTCTGATTATGTGTTTATATACATGGGTGTGATGCCTTCAGAGGCCAGAAGGGCTCAAATCACTTGAAGCCAGAGCCATAAGATGATCTACGCATCCTCATGTGGGTGCTGGGAAGCAAACTCCAGACCTCTGCAAAAGCAATATAAGCTTTTAATTGCTGAACCATCTCTCTATCCCTACCTTCAGATTTTAATAAAGTACTCCACTGCCACCTATAGCTTGGGAATGTCAAGGACACAGGACGTTTGCAGAGTAGTCAACCTCAAGTATAGTCATGGCCAGTGTTTGGAAAAATTTTGAGTGGCCGGATACAGTGTACACCTTTAATTACTTGCAGAGCCTAGCCTCTCTAGGCTCCTTCCCTGCAACACCATGTGAAGAGGTGCTCAAGAACACAAGCATTGTGAGCTTTGACTCAAAGAAAACATAACTTGACAGGTAAATTCAATGTAAGAAATCATATTCAAATACTGTTGAGTATAGAGGAGGTTTTAAAAATACACATCTGACACAAAACAAGCTTTTACTGCAGCAAAGGTAGATCAAGCCACAAAGCGGATGATTCTTGATAATAAAGAAACACCTAGAATACATTAAGTAATTACACACCTAGACTACTCTAAGTGAAGAATGCCTGGGAGACACTCCATAAAGAAATGCCAGAATACAAGAAGTAAAGCCAGCATACATAGCACACCCTCAGTGTTATAGATGGAGAGGAATGGATTGGAAACCCTACATTAGAATCAAGAATTCAGTCATTGGTCTATCCTGGGCTTTGTTTCTTGTTGCCCTGAATGACAGTTGTGTGTCCTCAGTTGACTACACTCACTTTCTCTGTTTCCATTTTTCAATCTGCACAGGGACCTCTGGGAATAAATTAATGGTGTATACTATGTCTGGCCACTCAAAAATATACCTATAAAATATGTTCAGAGAATAAGTTTTTAGTTAATCCTTCTGAGTGATAACTTTTATATTTTTGTACTTTATAACTTCCAAACTATTACCAGTGAAAATATACTGCTTTTGTAAAATTAGTCTTGTTTAAAGGGTATGTAAGGAAGTGATGGTGGCCTGGGTAGAATAAATATTTTAGAAAAAAAAAAAAGATGTTGGGAGTGTGTCGAATTTACAGGATCCTGTGTTATAACTTGGTTTGAGGTGAGACTACCGGAATGTTCGGCTTCACTACAAGCTTGGTCTGGAACCCAGGTCTCTAGACTAAGCAAGGACAGATGCAGGAGCCAGAAGCATGAAGCCTTACATTTATGTTTGTACCTAGGAATCAGGTATGCTGAGCAAGAAGAAGGAACAGGAGCTATACAAATTGGAAATAATCTATGTGTCTCCAAGAATACAGTTTGTGTCTTGAAAGGACAGAGGCTGAAATGGAGAAGCTGGTGAAAGAAGCAATTACTGACTGCTTTCCTTTCTTTTGTTGTTTTGATACAGTTTCTACCTTCTCCTAGCCCCAGGGAAGGGAAGTCTCTAACTCACCCTCTTTCTCCTTGGGCCATTCAGATTCTGAGATTACAGCTGTGCAGCCTCAAGCCCAGCTGACAATAGGTTTGATGAAATGAAGAACACAAATTTGGTTGTGTTCAAATTTGGTATTCTCAGGTTTGCAAAACACACAAGGGAGTGTGGGCTGTGCAGATTTTATAGTCTAAATCTAGAGCTACAGGCCAGAGGAGTGTCAGAAAAAAGAAAGACTTTGGGGGTTTCATGGAATTAAAATGTGAAGGTCTGACAAACAAACTTGTCAATGCTTAAAGAATAGACTGTGATAAGAAATGGCTGAGGGGTACACTGAAAGGGAACCTGCTGCAATTTCAAAAGAAGGAAGTGCCACAGAAGAATGGGATCGAGTCAGTAAAGAGCCATGGCTTCCCTTAACTCAGCTGTGGACAGTTTGAATTCAAAATGGAGATGGCAATGGTGTGATAAGAGTACATTATGTACATATATGAAAATGTCATAAGGATTCCTATGATTTTTGAGCAACTAATATATGCTAATAACATTTTTAAAAGGAAGGATGGGCTTGGGATATACATCACTTGGTAGAACGCCTGTTTAGGGTGCACAAGCAATGGATTTGATCCCCAGCAGGACATAAAGGAGATGTGGTAGAAGACTTAGGAAGTGGAGGCAGGAAGATCATAAATTCAAGTTCATCCTCCACTACTTACTGAGTTTGAGGCCAGTCTCAGGAGTAATGAGACCTTGCCACAAAACTTATATTAAAGGAAAAGAAGAGATTTAGGGGAGAGATCAGAAGACATAAAGTTAGGAAAGGAATCAAGGGGTCTTTTGGATTTTTTCTAGAAAGACATTTCCAGTAACTATAAAAGGAGTTTCTGAGGTATGAAAATACAGAAGTCTGAATCATTTTTTTCCATTATTTATTTATTCATTTTACATCCTGATCGCTGTCCCTCTCACATAGTCCCTTCCCCCTCCTTGTTCCCCTTCTCTGAGAGAGTGGGGGTTCCCTGGGTATCTCCCCACTGTGGCACATCAAATCTCTGCAAAGTTAGGTGGATCCTCTCCCACTGAGGCCAGACAAGGCAGCCCAGTTAGAGAAATGGATTCCACAGACACAGAAGCCTGAATCTTTATTCAAGAAGTCAGACTGGGCAGTGAGAGGCGACAAGATTTGATGATAGCTAGGGGAGATGGCTGAGCAGGATCATAGCTTAGTCAAGATAAAGGATTCTATAGATATTTGAAAGCAGAAAAGAAGAGATTAAGGAGGAGATCAAAGCTTTGGGAAAGTGGAGAAGAAACCTGACCAAGGGCAGGGAAGAGATGAGGAGAGGCAAAAACTGCTAACATTAAATCTAAACATCTCTCTCCTGTGATAATTGAACAGTTTATGGGCTTTGAATGACTTGAAGTTTTTTGGTTTTTGTTTTGTTTTTTTGAAAGTCTTTGGATATTCCCAAGTGCTCCAAAATCCCCATTTACATGCCTTTCTTATTTTATAGAAGAAATCATAGCAAACTGACGTTTGTTTTTTTATTGGTTTTTTTTTTTTTTTTTTTTTTTTTTATCCTGGAATAACATGGTTTGAACCTTGCCACAGTACTTACCTAGTACATCTATCCTCAAATCATGGCCTGAGTCATTATTTGCTTTCTGCAGATCTCCTCTGATGGACTTCAAGCTGCAGGATGGGAGGTGTCAAATTCTCTTAATCACTGAGTCACAGTAATTTGTGTACCTGATAGCCTAACAGAGACTTGCTACATGGATGGATAGATGAATGAATGAATGAAGAATAAGTGAATGAATCAGCTCTTTCCTAGGAAAGAGAACTGACTGTAACTCAGGATTTGCTTTTGGTCTCTGAAAATGAGTCCAGCAGTTTAGCACAATTGAACACTACTTCCACCAGCACCATTTAGTCAGGGACCTTTGATTTTTCAGGACTATATTCCTGAAATTAAACAGACAAACCAGCACCTCCCTTCCCCCTCCAT